>VZRF01013002.1:362343-412137 GCA_013396875.1 Vireo altiloquus | reverse complement strand
GGGGGGGGGGCGGGGGGGGGGGGGGGGGGGGGGGGAAAAATGTTTCAGGTCACGCTTTGTTGTTTTCATAGATGAATGTGGGAAATTTGGGCATCCCTTTGCAGGGAATGCGATCGCTGAGGTTCTCGTGAGGCCGGGGATGGACTTGGATCTCCTCAGGCTGTGCCACCACCACAGCCCGAGCCTGGTGGTGACACCGGGATGTGGATTTTGGCCGGGATGCTCCACATTCCTGGCCTGGCGCTCAGGCAGCAAGATGCTCCCTTCTGCTGATGGGGAGCAGAAATGAAACTCCCTCCAGTTTTCCTGGATGCTGGATTTGCTGGATTCTGCTGGGTGTGCCCAAAAAGCCTCTCCTGCTGCTGCTGGATGCTTTAGAAGGGATAGGCACTACAGGATGCTGTTCCCAAACGGGTTTTCCAAAGTGACGGGATACAACATTTCCCAGCGAGGGGCTGTTCAACACCTCCTGCCACGGAGGGAATTCCCGCAGGAATTTCCCCAAGGCCAGGGCTGGGAAGCGCTGCTCCCCCCGTGTCCCTGGCTGCCTTCCCTACAGGAGATGCGGTGCTGGAGGGCTCCACGGGCTGGCAGGGCAGGACACAGCCTCCAGAGGCTGCTGGCAGGGTCTTGGTGCTGTGTCCATGTAGAACAGGACATTTCCCACCTTTCCCAGCAGCTCGGAGCACTTTTAGGAAGGTTTTGCCCAGATTCCTCCCAGCAGCCGATCCCGCCGGGAGCAGGGCAGGAGCCGGCGGGGCACACGCCCAGGAGGGGTCCCGAGGGCAGGACGGAGCCGGCTCAGGCCTTGGGGACCCCATGTCCCCCTAGGACCCCCCCAGGGCTCCCGGCCCCGCGGGGAGGGGACAGCTGAGCTGTCACCTGTTGGAGCTCAGACGCCGCAGCTGCGCCCGGCCCCACCCGGCGGCTTTGAAGCCGGGATTAGGGAGCGGAGCGCTCCCTGCACGCACTTGTGCCCCACCTGCCAGCGCCTTCCTCCTCCTCCTTCTTCTTCTTCCTTCCCTCCTCTCCTCCTCCTCCTCTTCCCTCTCCCGCAGCCTCCCGGCCCCGGCCGCCCTCGGCACAGCGGGGATGGAGGTGGGAGGATGCCCAGGTGATGCCCCAAAGCACCCTCAGCACTTGGGACTCCGGGTTCAGATCTGCGGGGCTTGATCCTTTTTTATCCCAAACAGGTAAAACTGTAGGAAAACAAATAGGTAAACCCACAGGAAAATAAAAAGGTAAAAGCATAGGGAATCACAGGGGGGGAAAAAAGCCCAATATTCTTTAATTTCTGCACACGGATGCAGCCTGGTGCCCAACTGTGGGGTTTTTCCCACTCCATCTCTTCCCAAATCCAACCCCACAGAGACAGACTGGCTGATCCCGTGGTTTTCCAGCAGCAGCCAAACTGTCCCCATCCTGTCCCCGAGCTGGTGACACAGCAGGACCAGGGGCAAGGCTTGGCCTGGCAGAGTGAAGGGTTTGCCCTCTGCTTTTAAAAGAGGGAATGGTTTGGGTCTATGGGGTTATTTTTATGAAATCAAAGCTTTCCCCCTGTCCTTTTTCACTCAGCCACTTTCCCTCTCTGCTCTTTTCGGGCTGTTTAAGAGCCAGAGTGTAACATTAAGGTGATTTACAGCATCCCTGCCGTGGAAGGGCACAGACTTGGGGATTTTTTTTTCCCTTTTCCTCAGGTGAAAGAAACCCTCAAAAGTGAACTCCCGAGACATTACAGCGACCGCCCCGTCGATCCTTGATTTACAGGCTCAGATTTATGAGGCCAGAATTATTATTCCACTTGCAGATCTTTTTCTTTTTCTTTTTTTTTTTTTTCCCCTGGGCCGTTTTAGTGCCTGTGAAAGGTGAGGGCTTTGACAGCTCCTGGAAACAAAAGCCTTTAATATCCCCCCGAGTGAGGCTCTCCCAGGGAAGAAGAGAGAGGCCAGGAGGGGTTTTCCTCCCTGCTGCAGATTGACTCGCTCCAAGCCAGTCTTAACCAAACAGAGCACAAAGTTTGCTTGAGTTAAGCCTGGACTAATTAGCGAAGTCCATTCCTGTGGAGCCCCCTGGGATGATCCCTGGTGGCTGGAGCAGTGCTGGGGCTGGAGGTTGAGGGTGCCTCTCACCCCCGGGATGTTTTTGGACCCCTCCCAAAGTTTTTGGGATACCTCCAGCCTTTCTAGGAGAGCACAGGAGATTCAGGCCGTGGGTCACCCTCCTCTGAGGTAGCTCTGGGATTATTTTTTCGCACCTCCCCACCTCCCCCTCCCCAGTGCCACCAAGTTTTTGGGATCTAAACTAAACTGGGAGCAGCCTTTAAAATATAACACACATGAAATACCAGGAGTAAAAAATATCCTCTTTAAAGCATACGTGGCTCAGGGAGGTGGAGGATTAAACCTTGCTGGAGCTTGGGAAATAATGCCAGAGCCCCTGCTGCACTTCATTAAAGGACATTTTTGACACAGCTTGGCTGATTCAGGAACGATTGAGCCAAGCAAAACCCGAATAGGAAGGGACAGGCAACTCTGTAGAATTTGTTGCCTTTTCATTTTCAGCATTTTTTTGGGTCACTGTGCCAGCAGCTGCCTGGCCGAGCCCTGAGCCCTGCAGGGTTTGTGTGTGCATCCCAAAAAATCAATGGGATGGAGCTGGGGCCAGGCTGGGCTGGATGCTGGGAGTCCCCACCGTGCCCAGCTCCCTGTCAGCTGCTCTGCTCAGCCCACAGCCCCACCGGCCTCCAGGGGCTCCAGGGAAGTTTAGGTTGGATATTTGGGAAAATTGTTTCGTGGAAAGGCACAAATCCTGGGACAGGGATCCCTGGAGGGATTTAAAAGCCCTGTGGATGTGGCACTTGGGCACATGGGGCAGTGGTGGCCTTGGCAGTGCTGGGGGAATTGTTGGACTCAGGGATCCCCGAGGTCTTTTCCATTAATGATTCCATGATTTTATAATTCCCCATTCCTAAAACCTTGCCCAGCTTGTCACCTCAGCTTGAAAACACAGTTCCAGCCTGGGTTCCTCCTCCAGCCCCACCTGTGGTGGGAGTTAATCCCGATGGTTATGCTCATGGCAAAGCCCAAACAGCTCCAAAACCATGGGAGGGTTCCTTGCTGGTGCTCCTGAGATATCCATCCTTCCATCCATCCATCCATCCATCCATCCATCCATCCATCCATCCATCCATCCATCCATCCATCCATCCCAGGCACTGGGCTAGAGGGATGCTTGGGATCCAGCCAGATCCTTATGTTCTCCATCTGCACCCCACACATCACACCTGGAGACCAGGACCGAGTTACAGGGACCAGGGCAGAGTTACAGGGACCAGGACGGGGTTGTGGGGGCCAGGACAGAGTTACAGGGACCAGGACAGGGTTATGGGGACCAGGACAGGGTTATGGGGACCAGGACAGAGTTATAGGGACCAGGACAGGGTTATGGGCACCAGGATGGGGTTATGGGGGCCAGGACAGAGTTACAGGGATCAGGACAGAGTTACAGGGACCAGGACAGAGTTACGGGCACCAGGACAGAGTTATAGGGATAAGGACAGAGTTATGGGCACCAGGACAAGGTTATGGGGACCAGGACAGAGTTATAGGGACCAGGACAGAGTTACAGGGACCAGGACAGGGTTATGGGGGCCAGGACAGAGTTACAGGGACCAGGACAGAGTTATAGGGACCAGGACAGAGTTATAGGGACCAGGACAGAGTTACAGGGACCAGGACAGGGTTATGGGCACCAGGACAGAGTTATGGGTCCCACCACGACTGGGGTGCTGCCCCTGAGGTCAAAGCAGAGCAGGAGGGGTCCCGGGGGAGCCGAGCAGGCAGCTCCAGCACGGATCCCGCGTGCGCCTGCTCCGGGAGCGGCCGGCCGGCGTTCCCACCACGTGTGTCACGCTTCCCTGGATAACCAAGGTGCTGGGACAAACAAAACAAAGCCCCCTCCGTCTCTGCGGAGACCAGCCCCAAACAGGGAGCCAGGCCAGGCCCCTTGGATGAGTGAATCACTCAACCAGCTGGAGATGGAGAAATTTGGGTCAAATCTGCCCCCTGGCCTGGTGCCACGGCCTTATCTCGTGTTTCACTTGTTCTACCTCAGCTCAGGGGTTGCCCTGCGGCTGTTTATAGTGCAGGGTGAAGTTTTGGGGCTGGAGGTGGTACCTGGTTGTGCAGAGTTACCCTCAGGAATCCACAGTGCCGGGTTTAGTGCTGTTTATTATGAGGTCATTTTTTATTCCTGGCTAATTTTTCTTGCAGCTGAACACAAAGGACAGAAAATGGAATTAGCAAAGAGCTCTGCTGAGCTATTAATGTCCCCCGAGGGGGCACAGGGAATTTAGGCACTCAACAAGTGCATAAACGGGGCCATAAAAACGTGCCCAGGGTATTGCAGAGGTGCAGCTCCGAGGGGCTCCGGGGGCTGCCCACCCCTGCTGCAGGAACGGGCTCGGAGCAGCTCCAGCTCCCCGAGCCCAGGGGATTTTCCTCCAGGATGACATCAGTAGCATGAGGATGCTGAGGGAACTGTCTGGGAATCTCGAAGGCGAGAGGATTTGGGTTTTTTTTTTTTGCCTTGTGATTATGTAGAAGATAAAATATGTTCTCAGGCTGCCTGCGAGGAGGGATGTGCTGCAGAAGGGACGGCGCCTGCTTTTCCAAGACCTGGGAAGAGGGAGCTCCGTGTGGGGCTGGGCTGGGGTTATTCCCTGTCCCTGCCCTCCTGGTGTTGCTGTGGGCAGGGAGGTGTGGGCAGTGCTGCCAAATGGGGTCAAAAATGCCCTGTTTGGGTTCCCTGAGCCCCTGTGCTCTTCTCTGGGGATGTATAGGGGTCCTGTGCCCCCTCAGGGGTCCTGAACCCTCAGAGATTGTCCCATGGGATGGGATGGGATGGGATGAGGATGCTGGGCTGGTTTTACATGAGGATGCTCTGAAGAGTGGAAGCTGACCCAGAGTGGCTTTATCTGTGCTGTCCCTCTCTCCCAGGCACTGCCCATGGAGTTTGGCTGATCTTTAGGCAGCTGAGGGATGCAGCTCGGTGGGACAACTAATCCTGGTGTTTCCAGGTGTTCCTGACAGGATTACACCCCAAAAGAGACTGTGGGGTGGGTGGGGAGCAGAGGAGATACAGCTGGGAGCCTTCCCAAGGCTGTGGGGGCATGTGGAGCTCAGTGTCCAAGGACTGAGGGAGTGATCCAGGATCCAATGGGGATGGACGAGGGCTGGAAGAGCAGAACTTTGCTGCTCAGCTCTGCTCTGGCTCTGCTGGGCAAAGCAGGAACAAAAACAGGAGGGAGGGATCAGGACAGGAACTTCCCCTTTGGGAAAGCAGTCTAGGGGAGGCAGAGAAGAGGATTCAGTTCCTAAACTGGAGGTTAGCTGGGAAATGGAGCTCTGGCCCCAGGGGTTATCCGTGGGGATCTGGGAAAGGAGGGGAAGCGTCGGTGGAGACAACAGGGACAGAGCTGAGCTCCAGCCGAGGACTCCACAACCTCCAGCTCCCAAACATCCCCAGCACCAGCTGGGAGCTGCTGCAGCAGCCAGGGGAGCCAGAGGGAGCTCTCATCCCAGGAAGGGGAAGCAGGAGGGAGCAGGACTCCCACCATTTTTGGTGTTGGCACTGCGTCTCTCCCACAGGTGCAGGAGCATCCAGAAGGGTGGGAGATGGAGCTGAGCATCGCCCTCAGCTTTGGCTCTCCTGACCATGATCCTTCAGCTCTTTGCCAAGACCTTCTGGATGCAGGAGGGAAATTCCTTGCCCCAATTCCCAAGCCAGCCTTGGTGCCCATGGATTTTGGCTGCTGGGCAGGGATGCTCAAAGGGACTAGATTTTCCAACCTGCTGAGCAGTGCAGCTTCTTTAAACCCCCCCTCAAATTCACTCTGATTCAACATTTTACCCAAAAAATACGAAATTTTAATATGGGGAAAAGCAGAGTTCTAATCAGTGAGGGTCTTCAGTAAATCTTTGTGATCCTCCATCCTCCCCCAGCACAGAGGAGGCTGGAGCGGCTCCAAAACTCCGGTTTGAACCAAAAGAAGCTAAAAAAGAAACAAACAAAACCACCAAGAAAACCACTTGGCCGGGGTTTCTGCCACCCCTTCCCCCTCCTTTTTGATCGTCTCTGTCTTGTACAAGCCTGGTGGAGGCAGATAAGCGAGGATCTCACCCAGCTTTTCAAAGTGGTGGGGAGGAAGAAAGGGCCTTTGTGAGGGGCTTTCTGAAGGTCTCTGTTCTGGGAAGGTTGGAAATAGCACAAAAACATCCTTTCTCACTAGATTGTGTCGCTTCCAGCTCCGAGCTCCACCACCACCCAGATGTTTCGAGGCTGATGCTGAGAAGGAAAATAAGAGGCATGGCGAGAAATCCAGGAGAGAGGGATGCTGGGTGGAACTGGCTTGGGGAAACCTGCACTGCTCGGGGGACAGAGCCTTTATTTTTGAAACAGGGAAAGAGTTGGAGAAGGACACTCGGAGATTGGGAATTAATATCTGAATTAAGTCTTAGTGATGATCAACTGCCCATCTCTTTAACAGCTTGAGCTTTCAGACAACATTCTGCATGTCCAGCCTGGAATATATCGAGGATTTGGTGCTACCAAGCATTTTGATCTCATTTTCCCTTTTTTCACTGCACTGCTCCCAGGCTTTCCCAACCTTCGGCCAATTATTGGTGCAAGTTCATCGCTCCGCTTTTAAAATTGTCTTTATTCAGGAGGAGGGGGGACCTCCTTGGGAGGATGTGTGGAGTGACTCTGTTCCTACCTAATTGATTGGACAAGGGAAGTTAAGTGTGAAACTCTTCCTTATTGTCCGTATCCTCTCCCTAATTGTCCTGTCTCAGCAAGAACATCCCCGAATGTGCAGGCCCCAGTCCCTCCCTAATTGTTCTGCCTCAGCAAGAATTCCTCCAAACCTCCGGGCTGCTCATCCAGAGGGCTCTGGGCACGGGGTTTTGCAATCAGACAGAGCCGAGCAAATCCCCGCGGATGTGGGAAGGGGCTGACCCCGCACCTCTCCCATCCAGCTGCTGGGATGTGCGTCCAGCTGGATTTCGCGCTGGGACCGGGCTGAGAGCAGCCAGATGTTGGTGGAGGGGGGAGGCACGGCCGTGCCCCTGTCCCGACAGCTGTGCTGGGCACGGGGATGGCGAGGGGGGCTCACGGCACCGACTGCACCCACCCCGGTCCCGGGAGCACGGCTCGTCCCGGCCAAACCCCGGAGCAGGAGTTGCGAGCTGAACTCATCCCCGCTCTGGCAGAGCCGAGCTGCTCCGGCGCTGATTTTTGGGAGCCTGAGCCCCGGCTCGGCGCGGGGCAGAGGGGACATTCCTGTGCCCTCCTTGGAGTGATCCTGGAGGGATTGGAGTGATCCGAGCAGGGACTGGGCCGGTGGAAAAGCAGAGCCTGGAGCCCGCAGAGGTTGTGAGCTGGAGCCACAGTGCCGAGCCACGGCTGCGGTCACCGGAGCAGCGTGCGGAGTGAGGGGCTGGGTGCGAGGAGGAGATGGACCCCGTGAGCGCCGCAGATCCCGGGAATGTGTCCTGTGGGAGTCCCCGGGCACCTATGGGGGTGACCTGCGCGGTGACATCGCCGGGATGGGCTGGGCTCTGAGATTCCCGGGATCTCCCCCTGCCCGGCTGCTCCTCGCCCTGCATGGGGCGGGTGGCAGCGGCGGAGGCTCTGCTGTCCCTGAGGGGACACCGCCACTTTGGGGACACGTCTGTGCTGCAGGTCCCTCACCGTCACGCTGTCCCCAAGCCCCCGCAGTGCCACCCCCACTTCTGAGGGCTCCAGACCCGCACGGCTCCCCCCATCCTCACCCCCGCTGCCGCCCTCCCTCCTCCCTGCTCGCGCCTAATTCAATTCTCCTCTCCCCGCACAGCTCCCCAGAGCTTGACCATTAACAAATGGACTTGGCCGGAGGCCTGGGCGACCATTTGGATCCTGAGGCTGCCGCGGCCGCTGCTGCCAGCCGGGCCGGGCACCGCGAGCCGCCGGCGCTGCCAGCATCCCTCGCCCGGCATCCCGGAGCGCTGCCAAATCGCCGCGGTGCCGGTGCCAGCTCCGGGAGAAAGGGCCGAGGCAGCCGCACACAAAGAGGGGTTTATAGCCCGGCCGGGCACCTGACACGGGGAGGAGGGAGGGCTGAGACGTGCTTAGCCCCGATAATCCCCAGTTTGAGTTTAATATATTATTTTTTTTTTTAAATCAAAAGCACAGCAACAGCTGGGGCTGAGGCTTTCCAGGAGATGAACTCATGAACAACTGTTCAAAATAACTTTATTCGTGCTGCTATTAGATCAGGCCACTGGGGAACCACCAATTATTTGTGATTACTCCAGGCTGATAAGGCTGGGGCAGAGCCGAGCGCCGCCAGGGATCGAGGGCACCTCGTGCTTTGGGCAGGTCCAGCACCCATGGGAGCCTCCAGCACCCATCCCAATCCCTGGCAACCGTGGGAGTGCCCAGCAGCCATCCCAGCTCCCTGCACGGTGCTGGAGGGAAGCACAGCAGGTTTGGGCACTGTGGATGCACTCCAGGCAGGGTGCAGGGATGTTTGCAGGGAGATCTGTGCCTTTTCTGCCTCAAAACCACTTAACAGCCATGCTGCAGCTAATTAGCCTGTCCACATTTGGGCTGCCCATCTTGTTCATAAGCCCCAGAGCTGGCACGGCATCAGGGAAGGCTGAGAGGTTTGGAGCAGGACAAGTCCCTTCCCAGCAATTCCTGGGCTCATGGAGCAGCATCCCAGGTCCTGTGTCCCCCACGGTCCAGGCAGGGCAGTTCCCAATCGTTTATCCCATCCCCATCCCACGGATCAGCCCCAAACCCCCTCAGTCAGCTGAGGCCAGCACCGGAGAGTTTTCCTTTCCAACATGACATCAACAAAAACCTGAGTGTGAGATCTGCTCTCCAGCAGGAGAATCTCCCGAGGGAGCCCAAGGTGGGAGCTGAACCAGGGAAAGCTGCAGGGCCCAGGCTGCCCTGGCCAGCTCAGACCGCATGAGCTCAGAGGTCTTTTCCACTCCTCGCTCCTGTGATTCAACAAGTCTGGTCCCTGGGGAATTTTTTAAAAATAACCTGGATGAAACAGAAGACGGTGGAGCAGGGACCAGGCCTGCCTTGGCTGGGAGGTCGGGCTAACAGCACTTTTCCATGGTGCTGTTCCATGATTAACCGAGACAAGGAAAGAAAAGAAAGGAGGAAATTGATAAACACAATCGGAATTCCAGCCAGGATTTGCCTGAGTCAGGTTATTAGAATCCTGACATCATGTCTTGAAAAGAAGACTGGAAATAAATCTCTGGGAGATAAGATCTGGCTGCGGGGGTGGAGCTGCACCAGGCTGACCCAGCCGTGGTGGGGGTCCCCAAAAAGTTGCTTCTCCCAGTTTTCCTCAAACCAGCAACAGGAGCTTGTAGCTTCCATGGAAACCCCACTCCTGGTGCCTGTGCTCCTGAGCCCGTCCTGCTCCCATCACCCCACACCTGGGAAAAGCCGTTCCAAAGGCAGCTCCAGGTGGGGGAAGCTCATTTCCTGCCAGGTGATTTCACCAGGACAAACCCTGGGAAGTTTGGGATGTGCTCCTGCAGGCTGTGGGGAGCAGTGGTCTCCTGATGGATGCTCCAGCAGGAGCAGGGCCTCGCCCACATCACGAGTGCTCCAAGGGACCTGGATCCAGAGCTGGAGCTCTTCCCAGCAGCCCCACGCTCCAGAGGGGCAGCTCAGCTGGGATGGGATATCTTGGGATCCACAGCTGGGATTTTCCTGTCTCTTTGGCCTCTATGGCCACTACTGGGGCAGGTGTGGGAGGCAGGAGTGAGGTCACTCAGGAATGTGAGCCCACAGATCCCTCTCCAGCCTCGCCAGCGGCACCGGGAATTTGGGAATTGCTGTTTCAGGGAGGCAAAGGAAATATTCTCCTACTTTTTTCCCTAAATGTCCCACTAATGGCTGGTTTCAGTCTGGAATTAACTCCAGTCACCAGAGCTGCAGTACCTGGGATTTCATGGGAGTCCTCAAGGGGTTTAACCCTTCCCTCTCCAAGCAGGGGTGATGGATCCCAAATCCTGTCCAGTCCCAGGCTTCAGGCCAAACCCCAGGTGAGGAATTTCTGTTCTGTCTCCACATCCCCACAGCTTCATCCCTGGAAGCTGGAGCTGCTCCCACCCCAGCCCAGCTCCCTTCTCTGCAAAGGATCTGCTGCAGGGGCAGAATTCCTTTCTTTCCTCATTCTTTTTCTTTGTCAAGTGATTTTTTACCTGGGAGCATTCACTCCATGACTTTTCCATAGGCAGCCCCTGTGCTGCCTTCCTCCCCTCCCACTGCTTGTTGCTCCAATGCAAAATCCCAAAGAAAATCCCTCCTGGAAGGAGGAATCCAGAGGCAGAAGGTCTGACCCTCTCCAGGCCAGGAAATTCCTTGGCTACTTTTGGAGCTGGCCCAAGGCTGAGTGGCTTGGAAGATGTTAAAAATCCCAGTTCTCGCAATATTCAGGGAGCAGAGATTTGGATCCCCCACGGCATCTCCCAGCAGCCTGAGCAGGTTTTATTTTTAAACATATGACACAACGGTATTAAATACCCGATATTAGGAAATATAGATTGAATATGTGATTATAATGTTGTTATTATTTAAATTTAATTTTTTTTTAAAGCCCAGTGTCTCACTCCAAAGTTCGGGATGCAGAGTTGGGATATCAGGATATCTTTCAGAGCTCTCCGTGTCCTCCCTGCCATGATCTGCAGGCGACAGTGCCCTCTAGTGCCCCCCACCCCCTGCCCAGCCCCTGGCACAGGAACCTGTTGCATCCCAAAATTTTTCAGGTTTCTGGTTGGACTCGATGGTGTTTTCCAACCTGCTGGATGCTGTGACTCCATCCCAGTTCATCACTGCAGGCGATGCCTGGGGATGCTGGGACAGTCAGGTTATCCCTGCGGGGAATTTCCATCTTCCTGTTGCCTATGGAGATTTTTCCCAATTTTATTCTGGCAGTTTTCTGTGAGAACAAGGAGGATGAGGTGGATGAGGATCCTACAGAGCAAATCCTGAGTGCCTTCTCCAGGCTCAGGTACCATCAGGTGTTCCTCACCTGCCCTCAGTCCCTCTGAGCTCAGAATTCCTTGGACACTGCCCAGGTGAGCTGGGAGCATCCGTGGATGATGCTCCAACTTTAATAGCACTTCATGAATTCCAGCTCCCACTGGCACTGCCTGCCTGCCCTCACTTCTCAAAGTCTTGCCTGGGGATGAGAATCTTGGAATCTTTTAGGTTGGAAAAGCCCTTCAGGATCATCAAGTCCCACCTGTGCCCGATGCCCACCTGGTCACCAGCCCAGAGCACTGAGTGCCACAGCCAGGTGTTCCTGGGATACCTCCAGGGATGGGGACTCCAAACCTCCCTGGGCAGCCCCTTCCAGTGCCTGACAGCCCTTTCCATGGAGAAATCCTTCCTGAAGGGATGAGGCACCTGTCCAAGCACCCACAACCATCCCACCCTGCTCACAGCGGGTCTCTCACAACACCCTCAGTCGAACACTCTCATCTCCTGCTGAGGGAAAGGCTGTGGATGTGCCTGGCTGTCCATGAAAACCCTCTGGAATTGGGGACTGAACATTCCTGGTAGGGCACAAACAGGAGGGAGCTGGGAAAGGAGCTCAGCCTGGAGAAAAGGAGGCTCAGGGGGGACCTTGTGGCTCTGCACAACTCCCTGACAGGAGGGGGCAGCCGGGGCGGGCCGGGCTCGGCTCCCAAGGGACAGGAAAAGGGGAAATGGTCTCAAGCTGTGCCAGGGGAGGCTCAGGATTGACATCAGGAGGGATTTCTCCATGGGAAGGGGCTGCCCAGGGAGGTTTGGAGTCCCCATCCCTGGAGGTGTCCAAGGAGTGTCTGGATGTGGCACTCAGTGCTCTGGGCTGGAGACAGAGTGGGGATTGGGCACAGGTTGATGGTCTTGGAGGTTTTTCCAACTTCAGTGATTCTGGGATGAAAAAACTCCCTTTCCCAGAGCATCCCTGTGCTCCCCACTTGGAAATGCCCGGGGTGGGGCTCCAGCAGGGCTGTGGGTGCAGCTGTTATCACCATGGGGCCACCGGCGCTCCCGGCGCTGTTTAACCACGCACGAGTTTGTTTTCCTTGGCTCTGCCAGGGAAATCTGCTCCTCCAGGGCTTCTCATTAAGCAAAAAATTTATGAGGGAGGGTGAAAATGGAGTTTTGCTGTCTGAGCTCCGGGGCAGCGCTGGTTCTGCAGCCGTTCCGAGTCATTCCGTTGGGGAGGACAGGGGAAATTTCTCCAGCAAAACACAAAATTTCACTTTCCCATTTGGAGTCGGTTGCGTCTGTCAGTGCACGGAGCAACGCCTGGAGAAACAACCCGATCCCTGTGGGTGCAAAACAAAAGGGAAACACCTCACAATTTGTGTCCAGTGAAAAACAACGTGTCCATGATGGAAAGCCGTGTGGGATTTGATGCTAATTTTCGTGGTCACCTTGGCTGCGCTCGAGGAAGTGGCCGGCGCTGCCAAGAGCGAATTTCCCTGATGATGGATGAGGAATCGGAGCAGGAAATAAATAAATATCAGCAACACCTTTTCTTTTTCCTGCTTTTCTGGCAGATTGGTGTCATCCAAGGTCACACATTTGGGCGCTGGAAGTGCAGCCAGAGCTCGGTGCTTCCAAATCATGTGGAAGTCAGAGCAGCTTCCTCGAGTGCTGGGTTTAAAAAGAAAGATTAAAGTAGAGTCTCCCAAAAAATTCCTGCCCATTAATTACATAAATTTTCAGCATTAATTGTCTTCTCTCCTTGTGTTCAGGCTTGGAAGAAGCTCCCCACGACAACCTGGGATAGTGGAAGGTGCCTTGCCCATGGAAGGGGTGGAATGAGTCGATCCTTAAAGCTCCCTTCCAACCCAAACCATTCCAGGATTCTGCAAGAATTCCTTGTTTTCCTCCTGAAACCAGTCCTGCATCCCCCATGCCAGGTACTGACCCCTCTATGCTTGATTTTTTTATTCTGTCCACGGAAAAAATTGGGAAGCGGTGCTCCAAGAGGGAGAAAAAGGAGGATTTTTTGACAAAACGCAACAAATCTCAACAAGCAGGAAAATGTTGTTCCCCTCGGCAGTTTTGGGAGAGCGGGAATGATTCCAGCTCTGAGCACAGCCCCGAGCCAGAAACTCCCCGTGGAGGAGCCGATCCCAGAACAGCCCCGGGCAGGGGAGCGGCTCCGCTTCCCTCTGGAGCAGCAGGCACCGTCCGAGGATGGATTCGGGACTGAAAACCCTGGGAAACGCAGCCATTCCCAGGTTTTTGTGATTTGTTTGAATTATTCCAGGCAGGACTTTAGAAGGAATAATGTTTTCAGGCACATGGCACTGCAGTGATGGGATGCAGAGCACGGGGTGAGCTGTTCTCCGTGTGCTCCCAAAAAAATAAAGGTGAAAATTAAAAACCTTTGGCAAATTAATCTGGAAAAAAACCTGGGAGAAAACAGGCAGGAGTGACGTCTGATCCCACAGGCTCTGAGGGCAGCGAGTGTCACTCCTGCCTCTCCAAGCTCCTGCTAATTCCTGAAAGCATTTTATTGGAAAAAAGCAAAAAAATCAGGAAATTCCACCATAAAACCCCACAAATTTTATTTGTGTGGCATTCCAGCCATTCTGCAGGTTTGGAGATGGCCTGGAAACATTTCAGGATTGGGAGATTGTTCCATTTTTTCTTTTTTATCTCCCTCTCCAAAAAGGAGGGAAGGAGATGTGTGAGGTGACAACAATGACACAGAGGGAGGAGGACAGAGCTGGCTTGAGGTGAGGGAGGGATGGAACAAGCGGAATTTATGGCAACCCTTGGAAAAATGATAAATGGAAGCTGTAATTTTTATTGGGAGAGGGGAGCAGAGCACGAGTGAGGGAACAGAATAATCAAAAAAGCATAAATTAGAAATGGGGTTTGACAGGAGCACAGAGCATTTGGCTCATGGATAATGGGAGTTTCTCCTGGAATATGATCCAGGGAAATGCATGGGAATTACCTGCAGGAAGGTCTTCTAGGAAGTCACATTGGGGTGAAATTCTCTGTCATGGCTCTGTGGGGCTTCCCAGTGCTCCCAAACCTATCCTGCAGCCAGGCTGGACAGGGCTTGGAGCAACCTGGGAGAGTGGAAGTGGCAGGGTTGGAATGAGATGATCTCTAAGGTCCCTTCCGACCCAAACCATTCCAGCATTCCCTGATTTCAAAGGGTGAGCGTTCCCAGATGATTTTATGGCTTGCTGTGTGAAGGGAATGACTCCAGGCCTGCGGGAGCAGACAGGAATGGGAATGGACCGAGCATCTCTCCATGACATTTTTCCACCCCATTCCTCAGGGAGCAGCAGCCCCACACCCCTCCAGCCCAACCGAGCCTTGCCCTGACACCACGTCCATCCCTAAACCCGATGGGTTTTTTAGGTTTGAATCCATCTGCAAATCCCTTTGGATGCCAGAAGTTTCCCTGCTAATTGTGCTTTGGATTAGCCCAGCAAACTGCCTGAGCCCTGGGCTGGAGCTGCCTCAGGATCTCGGTGGGGCAAACCTGAGGAGCTGTGGAAGGCAGGGATGGAGCAGATGTTGACACACAGTGAAAATCCGAGACACGGGAGCCGGGGAGAATAAATCTGAAAAATTAACACGTAGGAGGCCGCCAAAAGGAGCAATATGTTTTGGTAATCACGGTGAACTGCTGACCCCTCCTCCTGAGCTCCCAAACCTCGGGCCTGAAGCAGATGTCACTCAGCCCCCGATTAACACGTTCCCGAATTTCTCCCGGCGTTTAATAAAAGTTTTACGTAACATGCAGGTAATTGCTTCCAAATGGCAAGGGAACAATGTGGCCCTCTGTGCATGGCATTGTTTCAGCATCAGGTGAAAACTCCTCTTGTTGCCTCCATATCAGGGAAAATCCCACAGCGAAGCCCCACCGCCCGGCAGCTGCTTTTCCAGTCACTCCAGAGACAAAGGAACGCCCTGGGAAGAGCAAAGCCTTCAATGCTGGAATATTTTTTCCCTTCAGATGTCCACACGAAAAGAGCCTGCAAGAAAAATGGAGAGAGGCTGTTCACAAGAGCATGGAGTGACAGGCCAAGGGGGAATGGATTCCCACTGCCAGAGGGCAGGGATAGGTGGGATATTGGGAAGGAATTCCTCCCTGTGAGGATAGTGAGGCCCTGGCACTGATTCCCAGAGAAGCTGTGGCTGCCCCTGGATCCCTGGAAGTGTCCAAGGCCAGGCTGGACAGGGCTTGGAGCAGCCTGGAATAGTGGAAGGTGTCCCTGATACGGCAGGGGTAGCACTGGATGGGCTTTAAGGGCTGGTCCATTATGGGACTCTTGGAGGTTTCAGGGTGCTCCAGTGTCTCTTTCCTGTCCAGCTCCAGTGCTTTCCATCCCACCAGGACAAATCCCACAAACTCCCTCCAATCCTGAGCCCCCAGTCCAGAGGAGTGAGGACACACAGGAAGGTCTGGATGGGAGTCGGGCTGGGGAGAGCAGGGCAGAGTCTGGATAAAGCTCACAGAATGCTGATTTGCTGCCTTGACTCTGTTGGCCTTTTCTTCCTGGAAAAATCCCTTTGAGGTGTGTGGGCATCACCTGTCCATGGAGAGGGAATTGGGATCCGAGGAGCTGGGAAAGAGGAACGGCCTGGCAGGAGGGCTTTGACTCTCTCCACATCTCTGTGCTGAAAAGCAACACCTGCTGAGATGAAACCCTCTGGCCTCCCTGCCCCCTCTCCAAGGCAAACACAGACACTTCTATTCCCACTCCCAAGAAATCCATCTTTCAGCACTTCCCTGGTTTTGTGTGTGCTTTGTTTCATCCAGAGCTTGGATGCCTTTTCCATCTCACATCGAGCTTTGGATGCCGCCTCTTTTCCTCTTGCTGCCTCCATAAAGAATCACAGCGGCCCTTGTTGTGTTTTCCTTGGATCATGGGCTGCTGGAAAGCAAAGGGAAGCTTGTGTCTGGAAGAGGGCAAGGGCAGGAGGATTCTTTTCCCCAGCAGAGCTGCAGGCCGGGCTCTTTGGCTTCCTCGAGCCTTCATGGTGAGCAACAAATTGTCCTATAAAAAAAATCCTTCTCTTGAATTTTATTCTTCTAAGGAGCCAGGCTCAACTTGGAAACTTGGGATTTCAATCTCCTACTTTTTAGCTGGACAGAAAATCCAAGAGAAAAGGGCTGAAATCCAACGGGTTCTTCAGATTCTGCCTCTCTCCCTGCCTAAATCTGCATCTGAAGGCTCTTTCCCTGACTGTGGAGAGCTCATTTTGTGGGATCAGCTAAGCCCCATCAGCAAAGGAGGGAACCTTGCAAGGACATTCCTGCTCCTCTTCCAGCCGAGGAGGGACAGGAGCTCTGTGCCGGATTAGAAGGATGTGGCCCAGCCTCACCCCCACCCTCCCACAAAGGCAATTTGGGGTGAGGATGGGAACTGCAGCTCCCAGCCCCTTCCTGTGCACACCCAGCAGGGAAAGCTCCCTCCGTGTGTTCCCGGGAGCCAGATCCCTGTGCCAGGAATTGGGTGGCTGGCAGGGCTGCGCTCCCAGCTGGGCATCCCCTGCACATTCCAGCAGCTCACGGAACAAGTGCAGCCAGGTGCCACTCTGCTGAGAAATGGCTTCCCTGGAGATCAGCACTCCCTCCTTCCATGGGAAGAGCCTGCATGGAATGGCTCTGCTGGACCAGGAGAGCTCCCTGTAAACAGAAGGAAAATCAGGGCCCTGTGTTCAGACCAAGAGAGAGGAAAGGCTGGGGAGACACCTGAGCACCTCCTTTTCATTCCTTTTTCCCTTCTTTCCTGTTCCAGCCTGTTTCTGTGGACAACATCCAGGGAAATGTGTGTCTGGGGCTCTCTAAGGTGCCACAAAGAATCTCCAGAGGCAGGAATGACACAGATCCTCCCATCTTAGTGACTTCCACACTTATTAAAAATAAGGTGCCGAGCAGAAAATTCTTTCAGAAAGGAATTTCTTCATCTTTCAACCTTTGGGCTCTGCTTCCCAATCCTCCAGCTTGGATTATCTCCTAAAAAAGGAAGCTTCAAACCCCACCCTCCTTTCCCTGTTGGATCCATTGCCATGGTGGTTTCCAATGACCTTGGGAATGCTGAGTAACCTGGGATAGTGGGAAGTGTCCTGCCCATGGCAGGGGGCTGGAACAAGATGATTTTTAAGGTCCCTTCCAACCCAAACCATTCCAGCATTCTATGATGGAAGCAAGAACATCTTGGGCAATATTTTGCCTTTGGATCTTGAGTTGGGAGTCACAGGGGTTTTAAGGGATTTGAAATCTGTGTCTGAAACTTGTGGCTGGTTTGAGAGCTTTGACCTAGAGCTATCCAGAGCAGCTTTCCTGGGATCTGAGGCACCTGGGAGCCAGTTCCCAGCAATATCCCTTCCTCCATGCCCAGGAAAACCCCATCCCCTCTTATTTTCCTAAACAGATCAGCCTCTCTACGTCTTGGGCTGCTGATCTGCCCCAAAGTGGGACCAAAACTGCTCTAAGTTTTGTCTTCTCAGTGGCAAAGCTGGAGCTGCAAATCCAGGGCGGAGGAGGTGGGATGGGCAGGGTTGGGAACAACATCCTCCTGGCCACAGGAGTGTCTTCAGCTGCACAGAGCATCGGAGACAAATGAACTGGAGGAAGCGTTTCCTCTGCCGAGGGCTCTCACCCGGGAACTCCCTGTTCCCAGCAGAGGTCAAGAGTTGAAAAATGAAGGAAAAAGGAAGAGGGATAGAAAGATCCATCTTCCCTTACGGAATCCCCAGAGTAGGGGGCATTTGGAAGTCATTTTTCACCGGGCTGAGAGCTGTTTCTGGCCCTTTAGCAGATATTATTATCTTCTCAAACCTCATAGATTTGGATGTTGGGAAGTGTTTTCCCTCCATCCTCACGGGTGTTGGGAGAGAAGTGTTACCCTGGGTGCAGGACTGCAACCTCCACACTGTGGTTTGTGCTTTGGGGTAAGAGGGAGCCAAATTGCCACTGCAAATGGCTCTGTTCCTCAAAATTCCATGATTTTAAAGGCATTGGGGCTCAGATGCAAAGAAAAATGAGTGGTTTGGATTCACTGGGGTTCATGCACAGAGATGCCTCTGATGGGGGAAAACCCAGGCAAGGAGAGGAAGGAGAGTTTCAGCCTGGCTAAAAGAAATCTAAATAAAATTCCTTTCTGGAAGGAAGTCAAGAAAATTATTTTCCTTCTGTGTTTCTGTCTCTCTTCTTCTGGCTTATAAAAACACCTTGGCTGGGATATTCCACCAACTCTGCCTTTTATTAAAAACCCCTGCTCAGGCTGTGCAGATTTCATGCTGTTCCATGAAAGTAAAATTTTATGACCAGAAGCTGAAATTAGGAAGGAACTTTTTGCTGTTGTTGTTGTCGTGGCTTGGATTTTGTTGGCAGTCAGGAGGGTTTGTTTATTTTCACTTCTTCTACAGCACAGCCAGGTCTGAGCACTCCGGGATTTTTTAGGGATGCTGCTCCAAACAGGTGCTGATGTGGGGAAGTGGAGCAAGGGGTGGGTGATGCCTTCCCTGTGCTGCTGCCCTTGGAGCAGGAAGGGTTCCGTGGCTCCCTGAGAACAGATGTGTGGGAGAGCAAATGTCCCATTGCAGGGGACACAGGTCCTGGGTGTCCGGCCTGGAACAGCCTCATGGGGTGAGCAGAGTGACTGTGACAAAGTGGGAGTTATTCCCTCCTCTCCTCTGGAAATCCAGAGCCTGTGGATCACAGCTTGCTTTGAGCCCATATCCAACACCAGCTGCTTGCTGGCTGGGAAGTGCCAGCAGACTTTTTTTGCCATTTCTCACTTGAAACGGAGCACTTCTGTTTTTCCACTAATTTCTCCTCCTCTGCTAAAAAAAAAAAAAATCCAATGGGAGGGAGAAAAAAACCCCATTCCAAGAGGTCACTTGGTCCTTCTTTACTGGGTGAGTTCCAGTGGCCCTGAGGGGTTGTGACAGCTGAAGGTGTTGAAGGAGAGTTGCACAGGGTCAGACTGAAGTCAGAGCCATTAATTGCAGTGTTGGTTCCTTGGCAAGGCACTTTTCCATCTCCAGGCCCCATCCCTGCATCCCCTGGGACAGATTCAGAGCCCCCTGGCTTGGTGCAACCTGGGGCCATCCCACCCACCCCAGCCATGACTCCAGGCTGGGCTCCTCTCCCTGCCCACCTCCTCTGGAGCAGCCAGAGGACATCCTGAGGGATCCCAGGGCATGGATCTCATCTCCCTGCTCCAGAGACACCCCGGCTGGGATGGGGGATGCAGGTCAGGCCCCGACCCCTCTGCTTCCTTCCAGCCCAAATGTCTGTGCAGCCTCGGCAGATTTACGGGGCGGCCGTAAGTATTTCACCAGCTCTTTACTAATAATGCAGCCAGAAAAAAGGGGCAGCCTTTCTTTCCAAGGCCTCTCCAAGCCCGGAATAATCCCAGGAGGGATTTGGCTGCCCCCAACAGAGGGTTTAGTGGTGGGCAATGCTTTACAGCCCCTTTGTTAGAGCAGGGCTGTTCCCCAGCATCAAAGTGCGAACAGAGGCTCCGGGATGGGCTCTCCATAAATCTCTCCCCTCTAATCCTTCCCTTTCCACTCTTTGCAAACTGGAGGAAGCTGGAAGGGGAGACTGAACTGGGCAGGGCAAAGCTTTAACCCTTTGCTAAGGCTTTGGGGGATCTTCTTGGGAGCAGAAGAGGCCGTGGGTGGAAGGAGAAGCAGGTTCGGGTTGTACTCAGCAATTAAACCCCAGTGGCAGATTAAGGAGCTCCTCTGGAAGTTGGATAATTCCAGCACTGGATATAAGGAATAAATCTGGCTGCATTGCAATCACTTCAAGCTACTTAAGCCATAAATGCAGAACTCTGAGGGTGATTTTAGCACCACCACCTTTGTCAAGGCCGGGTTTTGTTAGACTGGACTGACCCTGTCCTGTTGTGCCACCAATTTCTGGGTCATGAAGGGATTTTTATGCTCCCAGTGCCACTAGAGGTCGGGAACAGGTACCAGGTCCATCAGTGATCACCCGAGGGTCACAGCTGGGAGCAGACCTTGTGTGCCAGGGGGATTCCAGCCCTCCTGGCCTTGTTCCCATAAATATTCCCAGCATGGGATACCTCCCTGAGCAGGGACAGGAGTGAGCCCAGGGCAGGATTTGGGCAGTGAATTCGTCTTCCTTCCCCCATCTCCATCTTTCAGGCCCTGAGAACTGAACTTTGTGTCCGTGCTGCCATAAACGTCGGCGGGTTTTTTCAAGGCAGCTTTCCAGCAGCGATGAAAGGTCCTGCAGCGGGCAGAGGCTGCTTGGGGAATGGAACAAATTGTGGGTTTATGGCTCCCGTGTGGGGTGGGGGCTGTAAATCTCCCAACTTTTAACGCATCTGTTCTTTTCCTAGCAGGCTACCAACGGCTCAAGGAGGAGAGGGAGAAATATCCGACATTTCCTGACATCGGCTGCCCTCGGGAGTTCCTCAGGAAGGTTTTTAAAGGAATATTTATGGATGATCCTGGTGAATCAGGCCCTAAAAGGTACCGAGAAAGGGCTGGTGTTCATTAACATTTGGGAACTGTGCATTGAGGATTTCCCTGTGGAGGGGCATAAGAAATGGAGTGAAAGTGAAGGAGCTTTCGAGTTAATCCCGTTCTTTTTTCACGTTATTGTTGTTGGTAAAAATCAGAACCTTATTTTTGATTAAGGGAAAAAAAATATTAAAAGTCCATTTTTGATACCATTTTCCTCAAAAGTTTTGTTCCAGAATTCCATACTGTTCTGGAAGAATAACAGATCTTGCGGTAAGACTTGTGAAATCCCACTGAGGTTACTCAGTATTAATTACTCTGGGTTTAAATACAGGAAAATTAGCACAGGAGGAGGGATGGGTTGGTGGAAGAGCATCCCGGGGTTCTGACTTCCAGAGCTTTTTCCTAAGGCCAACTTGAGTGGCTCAAAAACCTCTGTAAACTCAGTGACGAGAAACTCCCTCAAGGTGAGCCTGGGTTTGTCCTTCCTGGAAAGTGCCTTTGGAACAGGTTTATTCAATGGATCCATGGGGAAGATAAGGCCCCACATGTCCTTTGTCCTGTTCTTTTTGGTGTTGTGTCTCCAGGTTCATCTGAATGTGCTGAGATAAGAGTTAGCCAGAGAAAGAGAAAATTCAGGTGTTTTGGCTAAAAATGCACAGATCCCTCCACGATCCCCAAAGTCTGAACTTCTTGGGAGTTTTGCTGTGGCTCTGCTCCTCCTGCTGTCAGAAGGGACTGCTCTCCTGTGGCTCCCACGCCATTTTCCTGGGATCTTTTAGTACCCTGGGGTGGGTGGGCACAGTTTGGTGCTGGATGTGACACACAGGACCTGCAACAATGGGGTCAACAGTGGTGACACTTTATTGATGTCACTGAATGCTCAGCAGCCACCCAGGCCTGAGGATCGGTGGGCAGAGCCCCCAGACTGTTGTCTTTGGGTCTCCTTCCACCCTTGGGATGATTTCAGAGGGACAGAGGCTCTGCAGGAGGCAGCTGGAGGTGCAGGGCTGTGGATGCAGAGCTGTGCACACCCACCAGGACTCCAGTAAGGATTTCCTGGGAGAAGCAGTTGGGCCACTCCTCTTTTTCAGGGGTGATATGCAAAATGCCAGGAACAACCAGGAAGTAAAAAGTTCTTCCGTCTCCTCACAAGCTTGGGAGCTGTGGTACCTCAGGTGTTCCTGAGGCAGCCAGAATGACCTCGTTGAACATTTTCATCCATGACAAAGGGTGATTTTATGGCTCTGCTCAGCTCTGGGTGCTCTTGGCACCAGGCAGGAGGTGAAGAGCTCAGCCCAGGCAGAGCAAACCTGTCCTCCAAGCCTTGAGATCAGGGCCCTGGAGAGGCACCAGGCAAGAACACGAGGATTTTCTGCCCGATGAGCTGAGCTGCAGCTGCTCTGCTCCATCCTCGGGGGAGTGGGACAAGGAGGGGGTGCAAAGGCACGATGACTTCACCAGCAGGACAAGGATAGGCTGCTGTCCAGCTGATCCTTGCGAAACACCCTCTGGAGCGTGCTGGGAACTGTTCCCAGCCCCGAGCCTGTCCAGCCATCGCGGCCTCCTCGCTCGAGTCACTTCTAACCCAATACTGGCTTCTTACCACAGGCATGGAGAAGGGGTTTTTTTACTTCTCAGTGACCTCATGAGTCCGAGACACTGCCAATTATCCATCCTTCCTGGCATTTAAAATATCAACACCTCCCTCCCAAATGAAAAGGGAGTTAAAGGTCCTGTGCTTCCTTGTGCCCTTTGCTCTCCCTCCATCCTGCACTGGGGATTGGCCTTTAGGGAAGCCCCCTCTGCTCCATTAAACTGGATTTGCAACTGTGGCCTTGTGATCCTGCACCCAGAGCGTGCAGTGGGACTGGGAGCAGCCCTGAGGGAGGCCCTGGGACAGGTTCCTTGGGTTTGTCACTCCAGCTCAGGGGCTACTCTGGGACAGCTGAGTCCGGTCCATGGCTGTGCACTCCCAGTCTGCCCAGTGCAGGGCTATTCACCCTCAGAGTGGGTGCTCCAACTCTTCCCTCAGGACTCCCGCGTGCTTCCAACATCTCTGTTCAAAAGAAAGCTCCATCTCTCCCCCTGTTTCCTTTCCGCTGAGACTCTGCTTGGAACTCGCAGAAACCCTGCCCAGAAATAGCCCTGGCGGCTCTCCCAGCCGTGGGCATCAGGACTCCTGCGCAGGGCAGCCGAGGGCTGGGATCTCGCTCGTTTCGTGGCACATTTCGGTCACCTCTGGCACCCCTCCAGCCTCCCCGGTACCACATTTACAAGGTTTCTCTTTCCAGCTTTTCCCTCTTCTCCTGGGCTCACCTCTGCCCCTCGGAGGCCTCGTCTCTGGAAGCACAAAGGGTTTTCTTGGCGCGGAACGTGGCACAGACAAACCCATAAAAGTGGCCAATAAATCCAGGGAGTTTTCTTCCCTTTACTGCTTCCTTTGGGACGACACAAAAATTCAGCGGAGAGGATGAGACTGGGATCCTGTTCTGTTTGTTCCCTCGTGGGTGATTTTTTCCACTGGTGCAAGAGGAGCTCTGGGAATTCTTTTCATGAAGGAAAATAGAGGGATACCAGCCACGGGTGCGTGTGGGCTCTTCCTGGGGTCCTTGCTCTGGGAAGAAGCCCTTAGGTCAGGGGTGGATAATCAAAACTGGAGGGAAAACCAAGGGCCTGGTGCCCAGCTGGTGCAAATTGACCAAATTCTTAAGATTTTAATGAGTTTGACACCCACAATCACCTGTGTAACTCCCTCACATGCTCCTGGGGAGAGAGGTTATAAAGAGAAGGGGAAGTTATTCCTTTTGGGAATTCTTCCACCTTCTCTGTGCAGAAGGGAAGCTGAGTCATAGCTGATCCATGCGGGTTGGAGGAACTTTGAGACAAGATTTGGCTTGGCTCTGTGGTAAGTGTGGAATATCTTCCTATCTAGGTAGGGTAAATCTGGAGGAAAATGTCCTGAAACGGTGGGAATGAGCCATGAGAGCAGCGTGTGCTGTGGGGAAACAGCGGCAGGAGAGGCCCTGAGGGGCTGGAAGGGCACCCCTGGCCCTGTTCCAAGGGCACAGCCTAGAAAATTCACTGTCCTGGGGGTCTGCACCAGCCCGGGACCCACCTGCAGTGCCAGAGGGGCTGCCAGAGCCTCCTGGGCTGGGGAAGGCCCTGCCAAGGGACATCCTTTGAGGTAAGTGCCCAGTGGGACCTCAACCCAACTCGAGCCATGGGCATCCCCGTGGACAATGATAACTTGTGTTAAACCAGCTGCAATCCTGCTTTTCTCCCTCCCCTGGGAATGGCTGTTGATTCCCTGGGCTGGTGGTGGGAAGCAGGAACCCTTCCCTCTGGTTGGGAACCTCCTCTCTTGGCCAGCCCTTTGTCTCAGGCCAGCCCTGGCCTTTCTCTGGATTAATTTAAGATGCTGTGAAGTGCGAGGTGTGGGGGTGGGAGATGCTGTCTAAAACTTGTTTGGAGGCCTGGCTGGGTAAATCCCCGTGGAATTTAATTTAACCAAGCTGACACCAGTATGAATCACGCCAGCATTCCCAGCTCTTGGACACTTCCTACCAACTGCCTGCAGGGCTCTTGCTTTTTAAAGGGAAGACTAAAAGCATCTCAAACTATTTAAGACCTAAAAGTCCTAAAATAATAGTGGGGTTTTTTTTTAATTTCACTGAGGAAAAAGCAACATCTGCTATAAAAATCTGCTGGCCAGGGGCAGCGGGAGCAGATCCCACTTATCAGGGTTTGGCTGGTGGAGGCTGAAAGTGCCTCAGCCCCGTGATCCCAGCGTATTCCAAAGTGGTGCCTCATCTGTCTGCAAGATTAGATGGACACAGAGAGGCTGGAGAACTCGGGATAAAAGAAAGAACAGAGGGAATTTGATGGAAAGAGGAAGGAAATGAGAGAAAGACTTCCAGGAAAGCGAAGGAGACAAGGCTGTATTTATAAATAGTGGGCTTAAGTGAAGGCTCTGGGACACAGTCAGGCTGCTCCACAATGAAATCCATGAGGTAGCTGTCTGTTCCCGGGATTTAACTGAAGAGTGACATCTCTTCAGAGGCAGGAAAGTGGTCAGGACTAAGCATGAAACATGTAAGATGGCAGAATTCAAAAGGATAAACATTATTTGATACCTTATTTATAGGACACCACAGGGGAAAGGTAAAGGTTTCAGAAAAGAAAGAAGCACTTTAATTTTATCTGGAGATTTTCCAACAATAAAATCTAATCCATCATTCTCCGTGTGTGACTGCTCTTAATGAAAATTTAGAGGCTGTGAGTGAAATTTAGAATTCCCAGGGGATACTATTAGGAAGATGTCTAGCAGCTATGCAAAACCTGTTAGATCAGAGCCCTGCTAGAAGCCGGCCAGGGCTGCAGTGTGAAAAGGACACCTCGGAATTTGGGGAGCCGAGGCCCCGCCAGCCTCTCCCAGTGGGATTCCTCAGACGGACGTTCATCCCAGGAATCCCACCAGGATCAGCTCACCAGGCACACCAAGATCCTGCCATGGCAGCTGTGTTGATTCCAAAAGAGAGGGATTTGGGCCGTTTATGTTTGGTTTTTACCCAAAGCACCTTGTGCTGCTGAGAGTTGTTGATTCCTCAAAGAGCTTCCCAGGTTTTTTAACTGATCCCAGTTAAGAGCTCTCAAAAGAAGCAAAGGAAAAAAACCTATTTAATCAGAGAATCCTGGAGTGGTTTGGGGTGGATGGGAATTTTAAAGCTCATCCAGTTCTAATCCCAAAATTCCACTATCCCAGGCTGCTCCAAGCCCCATCCAGCCTGGCCTTGGACATTTCCAGGGATCCAGGGGCAGCCACAGCTTCTCTGGGCACCCTGTGCCAGGGCCTCCCCACCCTCTCAGGGAGGAATTTCTCCCCAATATTCCACCTAAACCTACCCAAGTTTGCTCCAACATGGCTTTGGACTCCTCAGCTCATCTTGGAGCTGCACAGAGCCACAAAGTGCCTCTCATCCCTAATCATTTCCAATCCTCTGTGCTTTATTTTTAATTAAAGCAGATCACCAGGCTGTTTCCAATAGTTTTAATGGTCAAAAAGGGGTTTCGATTATAAAGACAATAATGTTCAATTATTGAAGGGCCTGCATGTACATCATGAATCAGTTTAATACCAAAGTCACTGCCAATTATTCAACTGATTCAAAATGAGACTCCATCAGAAAATGTTAAATCACAGGATAAATCTGTCCAGGGCAAGGCTTTAGTAATCAAAATTCTCTCAAAGCAGAAAAAGCTTTTCTAAAAGGAAGGGGGGGAAAAAGGTTACAGCTTAAGCCAGACATTAAATAGTAATGCCAGATGTTAAACAGTTGACTGAAATTATTCACAACTATCAAATGCAAGATTTTACTGGGTGCAGAGCTCTGCCACCAAGTTTCTAATCTGGGGAATGGGTTTAAATATTCCTGTAATTTTCTGCCTATGGATAAGAGGCAATTTGGATTAGCTTCCGCAGAATAATAACCTCCTAATTCTCAGCAGATGAGCAGCAGCCTCCTGCAACATCAAAAACCAAGCCCAAGTTTAATGTGTAACCTTCAATGGCAGATGGTTTTAAATTCAGTAATTCTGGTGGATCTGTGGAATTCAGCACAGCTGGGACCCCTATGCCAGCAGAGAGCAGAAGGCACCTTGAGAATTCCTAAAATGCAGAACAAAACATCCAGAAAAGGGTTCACAAATTTTCATATCAATCTTTTCTACCCCAAAATTGGCTATATTTACATTTTTCCATGAATCTCTGTGTTGGAGAACTCCAATACCCCAGGGTCACTTGGAGCAGGATCTGTCTGCACATGTGGGTTCTCAATTCCTTGGGTGGCTCTGCCTTTCCCCCTCTCCTTCCCATCTCCATCCCATCCCACACCACCCATTGTGCCACTTTGTCCAGCAGGATTTGGGGGCCTGGACTGGCACTGATTTATGGTGCAGCACCTGGGGTGTGTAATCCTTTCTAACTCCAGCCAGGTGTCCTGCACCAACCCCTCTGTGCAGCATCAGAGACTGCTGCCATCCATGGGGGAGAAATGGGATCTGGCACCTCCTGCTCGAGCCAGGATGGTGGGGAGTGCCTTGTTCCCAGGCAGATCAGTTATGGATCTTTTCCCACCAGGGAAAGCACGACCAGGACATGGAGCACCTCCTGCTCTGCAGGATGAGATCTTCTCTCTCTCCGTGCTCAGCTTGGGATATGTTAGAAATAACTTCTGGAGTGTTGGGACAAGGGGGAAACTGAAAAAGAGGTGGTTTGGATGGGATATCAGGACGAAATCTTTCCCTGTGAGGATGGGGAGGCCCTGGCACAGGGTGCCCAGAGAAGCTGTGGCTGCCCCTGGATCCCTGGAAGTGCCCAAGGCCAGGCTGGATGGGGCTTGGAGTAGCCTGGGATAGTGGAGGGTGTTGGGGGTGGAATGAGATGGTTTTTAAGGCCCCTTCCAACCCAAACCCTTCAGTGATTCCATATTTCTATGAAAGGAGCTCTCCACAGGCACAAGGAAGTCCCAGCCTGTCCCACTCACTGCACCCTGTAATAAATTGTCCCCCACACCTGGGCTGAGCCTGAAGTAACAGAACTCAGCTGCTCAGACGCGCCAAACCCCCACATTTGCTGTTATTTTGACTATTTTTCTTCCTCCTTCTTTGCTCCAGAGCTGAGAGCGTGGACAGCACGGCTGGGTTTGTTCCTGCCCCGGCACCAGCGGGAACATCCCAGCTCCGAGGCTGGAGGATGGGCGAGGAAAGGGTCAGGACACATCCCCCCAACTGTGAACTGAAGAAAAATGTTGGCAGAGCAAAGCTTGCCACAGGAAGAAAAGGTTGTCCTGGCTGTTCATATTCCTCCACATGGGGTGAGTAAAACTGTCGGTCAGACTGAAGTGTCTGATGCACAGAGGGGAATAAAAACTCATTAAAGGGCCAAAAGGAAACCCTATTAAAATATCAAATATAAACCGGAGGAGACTTGATCACCCAAGTGCTGGAGGAGTGTCAGGGCTTGAATGAATCTGACTTTTTTTCCCTGAAAGCAGAGGAAATGCGTTTTGTGGAAAGCCAGGTGGGATGAGGGGCAGGTAGGGTGTCAAAGAGCACTGATAATATTTCAGGGCCTCACTCGGAGCCGGGAATACGAAGGGGATTTATCCGGTTTTCAGCAGGGAGGAGAGTGCTGGCAGATTTTTGAAGGAATTCCAACGTGGTTCAGACTCATCTGGTTCTTAAATTGAGAGCTCTTGGCTGCTGCTGTGCTGAGGCAGGAGCATCTCCACTCCTTATTCCCAGGACATGATGGCCTGGCTCGGGAATCAGTGCCAGTGGCTCCGCGTGATTCTCCTGCCCTGGCCTGGCCTGGCTGATGTCCTCCTGAAAAGCCAAAAAAAAGAGCATTTCATATGTTCTGAACTATGCAGAGAACCATCCTTCTCACAGCATCTCATTTCTGCTTTATGTGGTCTTGGGAGAGGAAAGAAATTACAAAGGGAAAGAGCTGAACGAAATATTCTCTTTCAAGCACTAAAATCTGTGTTAGTCCTGTTAGTGCTGGAAGGGATGGAGCCTGCTTTCCAATGGATTTGTGCCTCAGGGCTGATGGACTTTTAAGCCAAACTAAACTGTGGCTCTGTCAGGCTTTCAACCCTTCCTACACATCAGGAAAACCGCATGAGGGTAAAAAAGACAGGATTTATACCTCATCCAGAGTAGTTACTGCCTGTCACCCATCCAGAGTCCCCTTTTTGGGGGTTTTCTCCTGTGTGGACTCTCTGGTGTCTCACAGGTGTGAAGGCCTTTCCATGGTTTGGGAATTTTTGTCCCATTTCTTCCTGAAGTTTTTTGGTTGTGGTTGAACTCAGAAAAGGCATAAAGGGGGAGTTTCTCTCTCACACACATCTCTTAAATGTGTTACCTTTGGGATTTGGAGCTGTTGCCCAGTTGGTTGAACTTGGCACCAGAATTCAGGAATCACACTGGGATGAGGTTATGAGGGGAACATCCCTGGGCCATCACCACAGAAATCTCATTCTCTCACCAAAGCAGGGTTCAAGTAAAAACTTGTTTCTAATTTTCATGGAACAGACCCCTGCTGCAGGCCCTGAGCTGCACCCATTTTCCTTGCTCTGCTCCCATTTCCCTCCTGTACAGTGAGGTATGTTCTTATCCCAACCCCTCCTCCTGAATCCGGGTTTTTTTTGGACACCAGGGCTGGTTTCCTCCCATCTCAGCAACACCAGGGTACAAACAGGGCCTGTGTCATTCCTCCACAGACACATTAGAATCATGTTTTCCTCCTGAAACCTGAGCTGGTCCCACACAACAAAGCACTGATGGGCTCTCCGAAGGTGAAAGAGGGGGACCTGCCCTCACCATCCCCATGGAGAGCTTGCCCATGGAGAAAGCTTGAAAACCCCACAACTCTTTCCTAAAAGCTCAGTTATAAGAATCTCTTTTCCATTTCCAGCTCTGAACATCATTTTTTGGGGCTAAACACACCCAAGAGCTGGGACATGAGTCAGCTTGGGTGGGCTCAGCTTCTGGATTAGCACTTGCCCAGGTGGGATTGGAGGTTTCAATGCTCAGGGCCTTTTCCAGTTCATTGATCCATCCCAAACCTTTCACCAGGTACAAACCTTTGACTTGCAGCAGAATGAAGCAGCAGTGAATAGAAATGGGACATGGAAAGGTTTTTGAACAGATGTTTTAATGGTCTGTTTGCTGTTGTGGTTGGAGAGAAATTCCCTTTGACTTCAGGAGCTGGTGGGTAGAATCTCACTCCTCTGGCCCTCGGCTGGTCATTCCCAGGGAGCAGAAGTCTCCAGGTAGTGTCCCAGCTGGTGCAGAATCTCCTGGAAGCCAGGATGTGGGAATCATCTGTAAAATAAATAAATCTGCTTGCATCTCCAGGTGTGTTTTGAGATATGTTTGGCACTTCTCTGTGAGGTGGGTACACCCTAGCACATGTTCCCAGAGAAGCTGTGGCTGCCCCTGGATCCCTGGAATTGTCCAAGGCCAGGCTGGACAGGGCTTGGAGCAGCCTGGGACAGTGGAAGGTGTCCATGGCAGGGGTGGAATGGGATGGTCTTTAAGGTCCCTTCTATCCCAAACCAATCCAGGATTCTCTGCTTCCATGATGTCAGTCCCAGACCTCGAGCTTGGCTGGATCTGGGCACAAAACCCACCAGGGCAGAGCAGACCGAGCTCAGGCGATGTGAAATTCAACCAACATATTTTACACCCACACCACTAAAAATAAGCTGCCGACGCCAACTCTTCATCTGGAGGGAGGAACCACCGATGTCGCTGTGTCTTGGACGAGGCACAGCACTCAAGTCCTGACCATATTTAGCCATAAGATCATCTCCCAGGACTTCACAGAACCGTGGAATCACAGGATGGTTTGGGTTGGAAGGGACCTTAAAGCTCATCCAGTTCCAAGCCCCTGCCATGGACAGGGAATCAGGAATTTCTTCATGAGAGTGGAGGTTTAGAGAAAAATCTTCTGGCCAAGCGCCAGTTCTGCTGTTGTTATTTCTCCCTGCTATCTCCTTACTTCATTTCATCCCCCAAATTGCTGTGTTGAGTTACTCAAGGTTGCTAAAACACTGTCATGCTAAGGAGGCAGCAACAGGGAGGAAATTATGTCTCTACAAAATGCCCCACACAGCCAAAATCAGGCCACCTATTTAGGTGTCGGGTTTAGATTTTGTCATTGTGAGCACAGAAACTTGAAACGTTTTGCCCAAATGTGTTGAAAGCCATGAACACATTAAACATTATTCATGGAATAAATATTCATTTGCAGGAAGAGGGATTTTTTAAATGCATGAATATTTCAGGCAGGGTGTGCAGTTGCTTGAAGGAAAAGGTGATTGTATTCTGAGTGCTGTTTAAATAGTTCCTAATATTAAGGATATCAGGAATTAAAGGTATCAGGGCACTTCAGTTTTAAGATTTAACCATAGAATAGGATCCCAGAATGGTTTGGGTTGGAAGGGACATTAAAGATCATCCAGGTTTAACCCCTTGCCATGGGCAACTTTTGCTTAAGTTAAAATCCTTCCTAGATTTTCTTTAACTGATTATTAATAGTGAAAAATTCCCTCAGAATCAGTCCTCAAACGTTCCCTCCCAGGTGCTGTAGTACCATCATTTTGCTGATCAGTTTTAACCACAAATGCATTGCGTTTGCTGCCCCAAACACCAGAAAATATCTTTATTTTATTCACGGGTCCCATCGGCTTTTTCCCTTAGAAAACTCAATTCCCTGTGCCAGCAGCACATTAAGACATCGCAGCTTCCCCTCTCCAGCTTTCCCTGGTTCAGAATTCCCATTTTTTGAAGTCGGCTCCTGGCTGAGCCTGTGTAGAGCTCTGGTACCATCTAGTGTTACTGGGGGAAGCCTCAGCTGCTGGATGTGGCTTTTCCTCGCTGATGTCGCGACAGAAGGTGGCGATTGCAGTGAGGCGACGCAGTGACAGCATTTCCTCCTCGAGCAGCTGCGGCTCGGGGTGAGCACAGAATCACAGAATCAGGGAATAAATATCCTGAGCTGTTCCCAGGAATCTTCCAGTGCAGCTCCTGGCCCTGCACAGAACCATCCCCCAGAGCGCCATGTCCCTGCTCGTCCCCTCGAGAGGAAGCCGCAGTGAGTCTCCCCTCTCCCGTGCCGGGTGTTCCTGGAGTAAGGGGCAGCTGAATTATTGTGATTATCGTGGAATTCCGGAATGGTTTGGGTTGGGAGGGTTGAAGATCATCTCATTCCAGCCCCCTAAACAGACCAAGTTCCCTCAGCTGCTCCTCCTGTGGCTTCACCTCAAGGCGCCATCTTTGTCTCGCTCCTTTGGATGCTCCTCATAGCTTAAAATGTTATATTTTGGTGACCAAAACCGCTCAAAATATTCGAGGTGAGGCCAACCCGGTGCAGAGTGTGGTGTGAGCGTCTTAACTAACGAAGTCTGTAACTAATTACCTGTAAGAAGCTATCAGGTCCTGGAAGAATGGGTGTGGGGGTCTCACTAATTATTTGAGCAATTGCTCTTAACGTCTTCGTCGGCAGCTAAATGTGAAAGAACGAATCGGGTACTGGTAAGAAAGGGTGTGGAGGTCTTCAGTAATTACACAACAAATGGATCTTAATGTTTTCACTAAGTGTGAAAAATCAATGAGGTTCTGGAGGAAAGGGTGTGGGGGTTTAAGAACCTCAAACCGGGCAGGTTTGTAGTAGAGTTGAGCAGAGTTTGAATTTCAGGGGAAATCGCGCAGGTTTAATAGACTTGTGAGTGTTAAATTCATCCAGGGTGGACTTAAATCTAATTTTAATCGTCATACAACGCGTGATAGGGGAGAGAATACATATTAAAGGGGGAATACGTAGTATTTGGGACTGTACCTTCCTACTGTCTCGGGCTAGGGGGAAAGCAGGATAAAAGGAGGCTGTGTCCTTCAAAAACTCCAGAAACCACACAGCGGTATGGCGCAGTGGACCCTCTCCTTTACCCGAATAAAGTTGAATTTTGCAGGACTCCTGTGCCTCTTGGTGGACACCGGCCTGTCCCGGCGGGATTTCCCGCACAGGCTGCGGTGTGGAGGGCGCACCTGATGGGACCGGAGCTGCCATGACGGCCCCAGGGACGCAGGAGACAGAGGGAGAGAAGACGCAGAGCGCTGCGCGAATGCCGATTTTGTGGCGAACGCGGGGTTTATTGAAGCGCTTTGTTTACAGCGTTTATTTAAACTGTGATAGCCCCGCGTACCGTGCCCTCACCAAACATGGCGGCCGCCCCGCAGCCCTCAGGCGGTGCTGTGAGGGCGGAAATGGCGCGCGCGGCCTCAGCTCGCGGGACTCCCCCCGGGGCTGTCCCGGAAGCGCTTGGGCCTTCAAAGAGTGGCGGGAGCGGGGCTGGGGTGAGCGGGAAAACACCCACCGGGAGCTGCGGGAAAACACCGGGAATTCCGGGAAAAACGGTACGGCCGGAGGGGCTGTGAGAGCAGGGAGGGCTCGTTGAGGGGAGGTTGGTTCGGGAGCGCGTTGTGGCCGTTGGGAGGGGGCGGTTGGGGCTGGGGGGTGCGAAGGGTCCGTGAGGAGTTTGGGGCGAGGAGGAGAGGGGGGAAGGGAATGAGGGCGATGTGGGGCGGGGTGAGGTGCGGGATGTTTGAGTCTGGGGAGTGGGAGTAGAGGAGTTGTGCTGGGTGTTCGTGGTGTGACTGGAGTGAGGGACAGGCGAGTTGTTGGTGACAGGATTTGTTATCGTGGAGTTCTGGAATGGTTTGGGATGGGAGGAATTTTAAGCTCCATTCCTGTCAGCGAAATTCGGGAAGGAAAAAAAACCAAAACCCTCTAGCACTGTCTGTAGTGATAGAGAATCAGGCATTACTTTGTTCTAGCCAGGATTTGCCACGGAAAATATTCCATATACAGATGGCTTTTTACTAGACCTTCTGCAGGCATATGCACACAATCCCCAAAGCAATTCCTGTTCATTGGTCCCAAATTAAAAGTTGTATCATTTCTAACAATCCAATCTTACCTCCTGCCATGGGCAGGGACACCTTCCACTATCCCAGGTTGCTCCAGCCTGGCCTTGGACACTTCCAGGGATCCAGGAGCAGCCCCAGCTTCTCTGGGCACCCTGTGCCAGGGCCTCACCACCCTCACAGGGAAGGATTTGTCCCAATATCCCACTGACCCTGCCCTGTCAGGGGGAACTCATTCCCCTTGTCCTTATTCCACAGCCAGTCCCACTAAACCCACCAGAAAAACAACACATCTCATATTTTGAAGTTTTTTTCTTCTTTTTTTTTCTCTCCTTCTCATTGTTTTTAGGTTTCTCTCAGCTCTGGATGGAAACTCCAGTGGGTTTTGAGCGGCTGAGTGCACTGAGGATGAAACATCTCTGTCTCTAGTGTAATTTACCCAACAGAGACAAAGAATTCAGGTCTTGGATGAGTCTTTTTCTTCCCTTGTTGAGGAAAGCACGTTAGAAGTGTGAATGGACAGTCTCCATTACCCTGGTGGCTGCCAAGTCGTTCCAGTTTGGAGTTTAGAGGCCATGTGGCCATCGGAAAAGGAGGAGGAAGAGCAGAACATAATCCTGATCAGCGATGATGATGATGATGAAGTGGAGGGCACCCAAGGGAGTTCTGTCCTCTTTGTAGAGCCACAGGGTAAGAGCTGTTCTCTGAAAGACTTTGGGAGTAAACTGAATTAATTATGAGTTATGCTTGAACTCTGTGCTGCACAAGTGAATAAAACCAGAAGGAACTCCCCAGTTTTTAGGTATTTCTTTGATGGCACTACTTTAAAGGATGCTGCTGTGTAGTTTTAAATTATTTCAAATTGAGCTGAGGCTTGTCCTTTTCAATGTCAGCTGAATCCTTTTTGATTTCATGTCCTCTGGTTTGATAGTTCATGGAAGTTCTGTGTACCGTTCTTCTGTCAAATCCCAAGGAAATGTGCTTTAAAGTGTTTAAAAAGTAAATATCAGTAATTTCTGAGCAAGCTGTAGCTACCTTTACACTGATTTACATCTCCTGCTCTCTTTACTGCAGAGGAATCTCCCCTGGAAGAGAAGAAATCAGAAGAACTGGTGGATGAGGAAGGAGACTTAGTGGTTACCTACTGTAAACAAGCAAATGTGATGCCTCATGCGAGACACGACTGCACCATGCACCCCTTTGAGTACGTCCAGGGCTGAGCAGTTCCATTTGGGGTCTCATTTTCCACATTTAGTCCATTTTTTTGTGAGCTGGAAGCACCAGCAGCAGACAAGAATGTAAGAATGTGATTTTCTGAAATAACCTTCTGGTTTTCAACCTTGCAGGAGAACAGAGAGTGATACTTGCTCCCCCCTTGGGCAGAACGCAGATATCTGTGACCAGTGCTACTGCTACATCTGTGACAAGCTGGCTGCTGAGGTAAGGGGAGGGCACAGCCCACAGGAGACAAAGCTGTGCATCCACTGAGAGCTTTAGATAAGCCCTGCCTTAGGCTCAGATTTTGGCAGCATCTAAATCACTCTGGCTCACAAGTTCTGAGAAGGTCAGGTCTATTATAAAGTGAGTTATTTATTGAATAGATGTGAGGGAACAGACAAAAGGCTTTAAACAGTGCTTGTTACACAGGATTAAACAAAGAACTACAGCAGGTTACCTAAAGCAGTGCACAGTGTCAAGGTACTTGTATTGAAGCTAGCAGAGAAATAGGATAGATCAGGAGTCAGTGTAACTCAGCACCAAATGTGTACAGAGTCCTTCACTCAGCCCTGCAAGGAGTAACCACAGAGCAGCATCCCAGTTTGGGGAAAAGCCCCACACACTCCAGGGAATGTGCAGAAGATTTCTGCTTTGTGAAGGTTTGGTGTAGCTGTTACAGTATGTAAAGTGGAGTGTGTGTGAAATTCCAGCTTCTCTTTCCACATCTGCTTCCACAGCAAGATGTTTATTGTCAGCTGAAAGCATCAATCATGGCACTGAGATAACTCCCTGCAAGACAACCTGTCCTGATTGAGTTATTCCTTAATTAGCAAGCTTGTGGCAGGGGGATGTCCTGCTACACCTCCCACTATCCCAGGTTGCTCCAAGCCCCATCCAACCTGGCCATGGACATTTCCAGGGATCCAGGGGCAGCCACAGCTTCTCTGGGAACCTGTGCCAGGGCCTTCCCTCCCTCACAGGTGGAGTTAAGGGCACTAAGAGAATAAATGAAACAGGAAATTTGATTAATAGTTCCTCATAACTCTTCTAAAAGTGTGGTTGTGTTGGGGTTTATTTCTAGTCTGGGCAGCTGTTGGAGTAAACATAAACTATAAATAAATTTATCTCCTGTTTGCTTTGGGCACACAGTGCATTTCGTAAAATCAGATTACTAAATCAGACTTTTTTCTAAAAAATTAGGACAGTCTAAAAAGCTGGCATTTCTGTAACTGGAGTTAGGAGTAGAGGGAATTGTGTCTGGGTGGTTTATTTGCTTGGATCTTCTGTGAATTTCAGAAGACTTTGAGCTGTGAGCAAAGTTGGGGTGAACATGCAGAGACAAGGCTCTGTTCCCAATTTCCAGTGGGGATGGTGCCAGCCCTGAGGGTCTTTCTGAAGTGCTCAGCAATGAGAGGTAATCAATAAGTGGTTTTTGTAATGGTTGCCATGATATCAAATTGCTGCCTGTCAAAATATTTGCTCAGGTGTGAGAAGGACGAAAGGAATTATAACCCCTCAGTCAGCAAAGCTGAGGGGGAGAGCCTGAAAATCCAACAACCTCTGCCTGTTTTCTGTGTTTTATGGCACAGTGCCCATACTGGACAACTCCTTCCCTGTGTCACTGCAATGCCCACAACAAAAGCACCTTCTGGAAGGGGCAGAGGAGCTTTGCCCTGGCTGGTGTCCTGGCCACCTTCAACCTGGAGCTGCTGGACCTCGACGCGGAGCTGCGGCGTGGGGGTGAGTGCTGCTCTGCCCCCAGGCTGCCCCTGGGGAACAGCTTGGCTGCTCCACACCAATCCTTGGGGAATTGTTAAGCAGCACATTGCTGTGCCTGCTTTCTTTTTGCATGCTTGGAGCTGGCACAGGTTTGCAGGTCCAGATTCCTGCTTTTCTCTCTTTGTGTGGTTCACGGAATGGTTTGGGATGGAATGGATCTTGAAGATCATCTCATTCCATCCCCTTGCTGTGGGCAGGGACACCTCCCACTACCCCAGAGTGCTCCAAGCCCCAGCCTGGCCTTGGACACTGCCAGGGATCCAGGGGCAGCCACAGCTTCTCTGGGCACCCTGTGCCAGGGCCTGCCCACCCTCTCAGGGAGGAATTCCTTCCTAATACCTAACCTAAATTTGTCCCATTTCAGCAACCAGACTTTCCTGACAAATCAAGTGCAAACAATTTGCTAAATAATTTCACACGAACTTAATTTCTTTTGGTTTTGAAAAAAAACAGATGAAAAAACTCATTGTGCAGTTTTTTTGGTTTTGTCTTGTCTCTTAGGAGATCTCCTAGACAAATTTATCAAGGAACTTTCTCAAGCATATAACAAATACCTAACAGGAGTAAGGATGTATCTCCCAGGACGAGAATGCTTCTGTGAGCCAAAGCTGCCCCCTGGGCAGTGCAGTGTCTGCAGCTCACAGACCATGGAGGTTGTGTACACGTAAGTGACAGCAGAATTGGGTTTTCAGAGCAGCTTGATTTACAGTCTTTTTTAGTCAGAATTGTGGCACCTGAGACAGCAGAAATAGAGTAAAGAGAATTTGCTTGGCCAGCAAAGTAAGTTGCATTTGGCTGTAGTTTAAAATCCCACTTAAATGTGTCTTTAAATAAATCTCCTGTGTTGTACAGAACACCTCAGGATCTCTCATTATTGTAACTTGGGAAAGTGTGAACCTAAAGCCTGGGTTTTGGGGTGGGTTTGGATGGGATATCGGGAAGAAATCCTCCCCTGTGAGGGTGGGCAGGCCCTGGCACAGAGTGCCCGGAGAAGCTGTGGCTGCCCCTGGGTCCCTGGAAGTGCTCAAGGCTGGGTTGGACAGGGCTTGGAGCAGCCTGGGATAGTGGAAGGTGTTGGGGTTGGAACTGGATGATTTTAAGGTTCCTTCCAACCCAAAGCATTCTGGGATTCTGTGTTTTTACTGATTTGTTTCTTTGAGTGAGTTTCACCTTTTCTCTGGTGTTAGAAGCCTTTTAAATCCCCTAAGTATTGCTTGTGTGAGCACCTCCTCAGCATGCTGGAGATCCTTGGGCTCTTGATTGCTCTCAAGCTGCAGAACAGCCACAGTTAACACTTGTTTAGGAAGTCCATTGTTGCAGACCCCTGATCTTACAGGCCATTTGACTTTCTCAGGTATTCTGATGTTTTCGAGCTGGTAACAAGATTTTTAAATCAGGCAGAACAAGAAAGCCCCAAAGCTGCTGCTGTCATGCTCCTGGGAGCAGCTAAACAGATTGCCCTGCACAAAGACCCTGCTCTGTAAGTACCCAGAGAGTGAGGATCTGCCTTGTTTCCTCCAGGGAGGGGAATCAGTGAGAGAATCCTGGGGGGTTGCTTATAGGGGTGAGGAAAGTGTCAAAATCCCAGCCCTGGCTGCAGCACAGGAAGAGGAAGATGAACACACTGAGGGAGAAGTGAGGACAGGAGGGATTTGGGAGAAAAGAGGTTGAAAGTTAGATGGGAGAGGGAGAAGCTAAGCAGGAATGAGAGTTTGAGATCGTTTAAATATCCCTGCCAAGGGGAGCAGCAGAAGCCAGATTTAATATTAAACAGCAGAGTTGGTTGGCAAGATTCACTCTGCTGCTTTCAGGACAGTTCAGGCACAACAAGGGAAAACAAGCAACAAGAAAACCAAACATAATCCTGGCATTCAGAAAGGGAAATGAACCGAGAACTACTTAGGGCAGTGTGGGACAAAAGGAATAGCAGGGCAGAGATAAAAAGGAAGCTTAAAAGCTTAACAGCACTCACACTTAGCAGTACTTTAACTTAACATAGACCTTAAGTTTGACAATTCAACAAAGGAACAGCACTTATATCTAACTTAAGCTTAACTTAAAAGTTAACCTTAATTTATGAGGAATAACACTTAACAGTATTTAACCTAATTTACAACTTTGAAGTCACATTTAGCAGCTCAGCAAAAGAACAGCACTTTTCAACACCACAAAGAGCTTTGCTTTGTAAAAACCTGAACATTTTGGGGCTTCAATTCAGGGGTTTTGGTAAAAGAGAAAGAAATTATGGCTAGAGTGATTAGACAGGCCGGAAACAACAGCTCCTCTGCAATTGCTGCTGAGGAATTACCCAGGTTTGCAGGGAGCAGGCTGGATTTGGGATTTGGAAAGGTCTGTCCTGCACAGACTGTGGTTAAGCCCTGCTGGAAGCCCTGGGAACTTTGCACTGCTTTGCCTTTAGCACTTTTTTTACTCTTTACAGTAATTTTTATCAGCAATGCCAGCTCCCAAGACTTCCTTAAGAAGTGTTTTCTTCAACAGTTGAGTACAGAGAAGGGGAAAAGGCAGGAAAAGAAGCCAGGCATTAATTAGTGCTGGTTTTTTCCAGTCTTAGGAGCTGTCAGAACCTTGGCCACACTGCTTCCCTGAGGATTGCTGTCCCATTTCTGTTCCAAAGGTAAGATCAGTTTCCTTGCTGCCTGCAAACTTTCTCCTTGGCTTTAAAATGTGTTTCAGGTGACAACTCTTGTGTTCAGAGGCACGTGGGGTGTTGTGGGAGACTGGAGCAGGTTGTGGTTGTTCCACCAGGAGTAAATAGTGGCTGGGAGAGGTCACAGCAGCAGCCTGGCAGGATTCCACTGGGATGGAGCATGGAAAAGTTCCCCCAGAGGCTGCAGAATGAGGACACACAGCTCCCTTGGCTTCATTCACTTCCCATTTTAGCTCTACCCTTCACCTTTCCCCCCAAATTCACTTGCCACAGAAGGTTGATGGGTGAAGAATTAACTTCTTTCGAACCCAGTTCTATATTCTCACCTTCTCTGGGACTAATGACAAGTACAACCTAAATCCTTCAGCAGTTTTCATTTTAAAGTGCTGTTCTTGATTTCTTTCATTTCTTACTTGGAAAGAACAGGGGAAGAGTTTGTCTTTACCTCCCTCCCAAAATTTTAAAGAGTAAACTCTTCTTTATCTCCACTTACCAGTTAATGAAAAATTGGTTCCATTAGCAGGGAAGGTGCAAGAGCTCAGGTCCAGCACAGTTTGAAGAGTTTCCTGTACATACTCCTTGTAGATCTTTGTTTTAAAGCTTAAACCCCACAGAACCCTGGTTTTAAAAATAACAGCACAATAGTAATTTCATTATTCACTGCAAGACTTCAAGCAGAAACTTTAATCCAGATCCAAACAAAAACCTCCCAGACTTGTGTGGTTTCCCATATGATTAAAAAAGACAACTTGGCAGTAACTCACCTCATTGTAAAATACTCTTTTTTAATTGTTTTTCTTCTCAAATCACAGGATCACAACCCGACTTCAGAGGATGCTGGTGTTGTGTGACTTTCCAAAAATTCTCTATGAAAAGTTTGTTGGATTTTTCCAGTCCATCTCCCTTCCCTGCCACTGTTATGCCTTCTCAAACAGGTGAGTTCTTGGGCCTCTAAATAAATTTGGATCCAGCTGCCTATGGAATGTTCTTTCCCTGATACTAGAAGTGGGAGCATTTTAGAGGAATATTTCAGTGTTTGCTGCTTTCTCTCTTTGTTGTTTGATTCTATGACTGAGCTATTCTCCCTAAAGTTTATTTCCTTTCCCCCAGAAAGCTCTAAACCCCAAAATCTTTTATTAATCAAACTTCACGATCCTTAAAGGAGCTAAATAGTGATATGCAATCAAAACACAATTAAAACTGACTTTATTTTTGTCCTTCCAGCTTGAATGTTGTTCCCTGGGACCATGTGTTGCTGACCACAGTTCTAAAAGGCCAGAACCCAACTGGGCAGAGGAGACAGAAGGGAAGGAAGATGTACCTGTGGGAAGCACTCCCTGTCGTGGAGGCTCGAGTGGAGAAACTGCTGGAAAAAAAGAAGTGAGATTGCTTTGGCTTTTTCATTCTGGGAACTCAGTTCTTGTATTTCCAAACCTCTACGCTTTGAGAAAACATAAAACACAGATTTTTTTTATATTTTTTTCATCTTCTCAACAAAGCCAGGAGCTTTTTGAAGTTTCTCGAAGCCCCAAAAAATGATTGCTGGAGTGGCTCATTTCTGTGTTTCCATAAACCCTACAGGTTTTGCATGTTGATTTTTCAAACAATTTCTCTTCATGACAAGTAGAAAACAATAAGAAAAGTGTATTCTGGGTCTTCAGAGAGCTGCACTCCAGAAAATCCAATATTCAAAAGGACCCAGTCCACTTAAAGAATTCAAGTGAAAGGCAACCTCTGGTTTTATTTTGCCAGAGTTGAGATAATCTGGGAATAACTTCTAGGAATTTATTTCCAGCTGGCTCTCACTGCCAGCTGTGTTTCTGTCCTGCTATGCAATGTCTCTTGTGTGGGAAGCTCTCCTGGTTTGCTTCATTCACTGTAGGAAATATTTGACTTGTGCAGAGTTTTGCACTTCCTTCTCACCTTGTGTTTTTCTCCCCAGATATAGGGAAGTTGTTCGGTACCTGAGAGCTGTGAAATGCAATGAGAACCAAAAGTAAGTGGCTTTTCCCTTTTCCTCTGCCCCCTTTTCCATCAGATCTATCCATACATCCTATAAAAACCTCATCCTAATGAAACCCAAACCTTCATTTCTTCTCCCCAGGCTCCGAGACCTTCAGGACATGATTCCATTCTACCTGTGCAAAACTGGGAATTTCCTGGATGCTGCCCACTCCCTGCTGTTCCCTGTGAACAGCCTGGCCTCCTGCTCTGCCTGCAGGATCACTCCCTGCCAGTTCAAGGTCTACCTCAAGATATTCAGGACAGGCTGTGTTCCCTCTGGGAATGACATGCTGGAGACAGGGCCCTGGGTTGCAGCTGGCAAGTGTCATTTCTTCCTCCTTTACACTGAGAAGTTCATTACAGCTCTTAATTGGCACTCAAATGAGTGACATTCTGAGCCCAGCAGGAACTGGGTGAGGGTGTGGAGGTCCCTGGATCCCTGCAAGTGTCCCTGGACGGGGCTTGGAGCAGCCTGAGATAGTGAAAGGTGTTGGGTTGGAACTGGATGAGCTTTGAGGTTCTTTCCGACCCAAACCATGAAAACACCAGGCAGGAAGGATGATTTTGTGCTGGAGCATGAATTTGTTCACTCAAAACACTCATTTTGTGAACTGGGAGGTTCTGCTGAAAGCCAAGTCAGAAAGTATTAAAATCTAAAGGTCTTCATTCCCTCCCAGCATTGCCACTGTCAGTTTGGAACTTGGCTTCATGTCTCAGCCATGACCTTGAGGAGAAAACTCCCTGATGGGAAATGTTTCATCATCAGAATCATTAGCTCAGCCTCTGATAATTGTCATCATCCCTCCTGGGGTTTGCTGCTCCTCAGGGTGTCTTCTGCCCTGAAAGATTTATTTGGGAGCTGTTCCCTGCTGGCAGAATTTTTGGAAGTGTGAGATCCCTCTGTGTGGTGTGATGTCCACAGCAAACAGTTCCTTTGGGATCACCTGCTGGCATGGCTCAGTCTGGACTGTGTCCAGTTCTCTGAAGCTTTCCAGTTTTGTAGTTAATATTTATCTGTTCTCCCAACAAACCTATGTAATATGGCTGTGAACACTTGTTGTCTCTGTGAGGTTCCTGGAGAAACAGATCTGTGACTAAATTAATACCCTGTTTGTGTTCCTGCTGTGGAGTTATTTGGGGTAGGTAAGATCTGGCTTTGATTCTGTTTCCATTCCTGCAGGCTCTCCCCTGAAGAACAGTGTGCTAATTAAGCAGGCACTCAAACTGCTGTACAGCAATGAGGCACTCTACAGGAATGTGAGTGAGGCCAAAATTCCCTTTTCTCTGAGAATAATTCTCTCCTCTGGACAGATATCACTTTGTAAGACAAATGTGTTGTTTTCCAGGTCAAATGTTGGAGTTCCTTTGTGATGGTTTTGGGCAGTAGTGATTTACTGGAAAAAAGAGGTCACCTCCTTCCCTTGTCCCTGGAAGAGCCTCCACTCGGCTTCCAAGAGGTACCAAACAGTGCTGGGAGGTGGGAAAATCTCCTGGCTTGGGTTTAGACAAGATTTCACTGGATTTGGGAATTGACTTCTTCTCCCAAATGCCAAAGTTAACTTGCAGTGCCTCGTGCAGTGCTCCTGTGCCAAGGGTAACTCTGCAGGATGTTGGAATTCAGGAATGTTAAATCCAGCTGGGAATGGGTTAATTCTGCTCCCAGCTCAATGCCTGGGACTTATTTGGGATCTGTTAATGTTGAGATGGATCAGATCATAAAGGGTCTGGACAAGGGGGAGTGGATCCCACTGCCAGAGAGCAGGGATAGATGGGAAATTGGGAAGGGATTCCTCCCTGAGAGGGTGGGCAGGCCCTGGCACAGGGTGCCCAGAGAAGCTGTGGCTGCCCCTGGATCCCTGGAAGTGTCCAAGGCCAGGTTGGACAGGGCTTGGAGCACTCTGGGGTAGTGGGAGGTGTCCCTGCCCATGGCAGGGAGTGGCACAAGGTGATTTTTCCAACCCAAATCATCTCGGTCCTACGAAAATGAAGAATTTATTTGAAGGGTTTGGTTGGTGCTAGAAAGCCTCAACTTCCCCGGAGTGTGATGTGGAACAGGCACCATCCTCTGTAAACATGCTGGAAAAAATCACTGAAAAGCACCTTAAACCTCCATCTCTGGCACTCTTTGGGGTTTGTTTGGGGAGAATCTGACATTCCCTTGTCCCTCACTGTCCCCTTGCAGACTGTGCTGGGTGCCAGTGCCAACGTTTTGGAGGATCTCAAGGCTGGAGTGAATGTCTCTTTACCATCTGCTATTTTCTCTGCTCAGGTGAGTGGTGGCAACAAGGGAATTTATCCCTTGTGTTGTATTTAAGACACAGCAACAGTGAAAAATGTTTGAGTGTTAAAAGAAACTTTTAAGAGGGAGCTGGAAGATTTTTTGGGAGGGGGATCATTTTAAGATTAGCACAGTTTAAACTCTGGAGCAGATACGAAGGTGAGAACTGAGGGTCTGTTCTGCTCTGGACATCTTCAATCCAGGAGAAGTCTTTATCCCAAATGTGTGGATCTCTAGAGGAGGAGGGCTGGGAATGATTGATTGTGTCTTAACTTCTCCCAGGGTTTGGTTCAAACAGGGCACTGTCCTTTGGGGCTTGTCTCAAAACTCAACTTCCCAGAAGTTCTACATTTAATTAAGGGTTTCAAGTGTGTGGAACCTTTTTGAAGGTGGCAAGGAAAATATTCCATATTCAATGGAGTCCTCTAAGGAGCTGCCTTATTCTTTTTTTACTTCTTTGGAGGAAAATTTAGTTTATTCTCCAAATATGTGACTCCTGAGCTGAATTTTTTTCCCCTTTAATTCCCTGTTTCTGCTGCTGTGTGAGATTGCATTGTTTCTGTGAGCACTTTGAGAGCACCAGAAATAAATTCTGTATTCCATTCTCGTTTTTAACTCTTAATAAGGTTCTTGTTTTTTGTTTGTTGTGTGGCCTCCAAGCTCTCTGGCTGAACTGGAATAACTCAGTGCTGGTTTGAGTGGATGCAGTGGATAAATAAAGGGAAATTGGCTTTTAAATACATTTCTTTCCTTGTTGCTTGTCTTGTATAGCTGCAGCAGGAGGCTTCTCTGATCCTGGCAGTGCAAGCAGTGCAGCAGATGCTTTACTGTGACCTTCCCCACCTGACTTCCTTCTTAGAGATCATTCTGGCTTTTGGGGTGAGTCCTAGAAACTGATTCCTGTTCTAAGAGATCAAAGGAAATGATGTTAAAAATCCCTGTGACACCATCCTGGATGTTTTAGCCACATTTAACTTGGTTTTGCTTTGATTTTCGTGTCATTCTTGGCACTGAGGTTAGATCACTGACCATAGTTTATCTTTTCCTAGAAAAACTTCTGGGCTGTGAGGCTGTTGCTGGACCAACTTTCCTGTGAGGAGCACATCCTCTGTGGCACTGCCAACCTGCTCCTGAGGGATCTGAGTCGGGAGAAAGCCATGATGCTGCGAGTGTGAGTTCCCAGCTCCCAGAGCCTGTCTGGCGCTGGAAATCCAGCAGAGGGCTAATCCTGAGCTCCTGGGAAGCAGCCAGGCTGAGTCAGGGATGCAATGCCCAGCTGGAGGTGTCCCAAGAGCTGCTGGTTTTGTTGTTCAGGTGGCAGAACCTCGGCCCCCAGCACGTGGGGGAGTTCCTGTGCCTGTTCCTGGCGTGCAGACACAAGAGGATGCAATCCGTGGGGCTCTTCACCCTCAACGTCATCATCGACAACCTGCGCCTGTGAGTGGAGACTGCCCTGAGCCACCCGCAGCTGCCCCACTGCAGGGGGGAAATTCTCATCAACTCACTGCTCATTCCTGCTTTTATCCTTCCCCGGGTTTAGCACTGGGAATGACATCAAATAGGATGGGGTTTTAGGGGAGATTTGGAATTACTCAAGCAGCTTCCTAGTGCCTGGTGTTATGGAAAGCGCGTTGGCAGCTCTTGGCAATCCTGGCAGCCATGAAATGATGAGTTTTTAAACATCTCTGTCACCACCAGCAGCCAAAATTCCTTGAATTAAGGCTTAGAGCAAAGCAGTTCCTGGGTGTAACACTGGGTAAAACTTGATTTAGAGAGAAGTAGCCCAAAGTGTTTATTATTGTGTCTCTGCAAGACCACAGTGGGTGTGCAGATGTCCTAAATTTGGAACAAAAATCATCACGTGGTGCAGAGAGCAAACCCTCAGCCAAAAGGAAAGATTTGGGAAGATATTGATCCTTTTAAAGGGAGAAGAGCCCCTTGGCTCTGCAGCAGCTCAGAGCTTCAGTGGGTGAGGAAACCAGACTTTTTCAGAACTCTGAGTGCTTTTATAGGTGATAAATGATAACAAACCAGTGAAAGCACAGTCTGTGTGGGATCCTTGCTCTCCTGAGTCCTGCAGGGAGGTTTGAGAGTGATAGATTTCAATATATTGATAGAATAGTTGTAAAATTTTTGGCTATAGTTGAGGGGCAGAGAATTTGCTTCTCTGGCACTTTGGAGGTGATGGCAGCAGAGAATTCCCCTCTTGGTAATTCTCCTAAGTGCAGTTATGGGTGTGCCATCCTCACTCACTCATTGTGCATGAGCCAAGCTGCATTTAACAAATTTACAGTTCTATAAATTGTCCTTTTGGATTTCTTTCTTATCCTCCAGCAGTGAGCCAAGAGAACTTGATGAAATCCTCTTTCTCCTGGATTTTTGTCTTAATTATTTTATCTTAATTATATCTGAAATCACCTTGGTTTGGAACTGCAAGTGAATTGTGGGATTTTTGTAGATTTTTGAGTAGTGCAAAGCCAGGAAGTGGCTGCAGCTGTGTCCCTGGGAGGGAATGAGTGGGAATTTCTCTCTGTTTCAGATGTCCCTGGATCAAGCAGCTCTGCACCTTTTTCCATGACGCAGTGAGTATCCCAATACTTGTAGGATTTAACAGCAAAGCAGACCAATGACAATGATACCCTTTATCAATGAGATATTGAAATGTATCATCTCATATAAAAAACCATTCCTGAAGGGAATTGATTGTGTTTTGTCTCTTCCCAGGGGTTGAGGCAGCTCCCCTTTGGCACTACAGTTCACCAGGAAGTTTCAAAGTTCATCAGTGCTTTTGAGAAACTCTAGTCTGGACAAAATCCTCAGGAATATTTTCCAGTTGTTCTTCATCCGAGCCATCTGTTCCTGGAGTTCCTTGGGTTTGCTTTGGTTGTCACCTCCAGGAACAGTCAGCTACAAACTGACTGCCCTGGCTTGGGAGTGGGAGCAGAGAACATGTTTTGGGAGTTTCTTGCAGTTCCACATATTAAGGAGTTGTTGGAAGAGGCAGCAGGTTGGAGTTGTTTTCTGAAGCTCACCCGTGGGGATCCTGAGAAAGGCAGGGAAACACAGATGGAGCAGGAAGCACCAAAGAGTTTTTCCTCCAGCTGGGGCACAAACCTGACAGGAGGCAACTGCTGAGAGGGAAAAGCTTAAACCAGGAAAATGAGGAGTTTGAAACTCCCTCTGCAGCAGTTTGGGGTCCAAGTGCTGTTTGCACACCTCTAATTTTGGGTTTAATTTTAAACCAAGAGGCTGAAAGATAAAACTGAGCTTTACTTCCTTCAAACACCCCCAGTGTGGGGCAGCAAAGAGCTGGGTTTATGTGTAAATAATCCAGATTTCAGGCTTTTATTTTCTGCTGAAAGTTAAGGTTTAATTGGTGCTGGTGGCTCTGTGCATTTCCCAAATCCTAATTCTGCTGGGAATTTTGAGTTCACTCCGAGCTGGGCAGGTGAAAGAACTGTTTGGAGCCTGGGTTGGGCTCTGCCCCACTGGGATCCCTCTCTGCCCTGCGTGGGCAGGCAGGAAAACAAACCTTAATATGTGACCAACTGCACTTTGCACATTTCCAGGGGTCTGGGGGCTTCTGCAGCTCTTGTTAGCCCAAGTTTTGTACAAACAAATGCACCTGGATCTAAATTTGACACCTTGTTAATTAAAACTGTACAAGTTCTATTGTTACATTGGCACTTTGGGTGGTTCTTGGTTGTTTGCTTGGTTTGGGGTTGGATTTTGTTTTGGGGTTTTTTTTCCTTTTTTGTTTGGGGTTTTTTGGTCCTGTTTTTGGGGCTTGTTTTTTATTTTGTGATTGGTTTTTTTAGCCCTGAGGGGTTTTTTTGCCGTTTTGTTTTGTTTTTTGCTTTGGGTTTATTTTGTGGGGAGGATTGGGTTTTGTTTGGGTTTCTTTGGAGGGGTTGGGTTTTTTAGGAAGTAGAGGGGTTTTGGGGAGTGTTTATGGTTTTTTAGGAAGTAGGGGGGTTTGGGGGGAGTTGTTTTTCTTGGGTTTAGGAGTTTTTTGTGGGGTTGAGGTTTTTGCTTTGGGTGTTGGGTTTCTGGTTTGGGGTTTTTCTTTTTGAGGTTTGCATTTTTGGCTGTGGGTCAGGCTGGGCCGGGGTGAGTCTCCTCCAGATCCTCCATTCCAGGACCCCACAGAGGTGCTTTGTCACCCCTTCCAGCCTGGATTTCTTTCCCCTGGCACAAAAAAGTCTGGGAAGAGCTTCTTTCCTGTAAGTAAACACATCTCCATTATTTATCCCCTGCTGAATTTTAATGACTCAGAGCAGCCCTATGGATCCTATAGATAATGATTTAATCTTTTATGGATGAGAAAGGCCTTTTTCTGGAGCTCTGCACTTCACTTTGGGCTGGTGGGGAGCATTTCCCTGAGCCTGGAGTCATCCTGAAGGAAGGCTGAGCTTTGCTCCAGGTAGATCTGAGAGGAACAGAGCTCATTAAAAATGGAAAAGTGCCCTTCAGAGCAGGAAATGTGCCCCTGGAGCTGCCTCATCCCAATACTGGAGCAAGCACAGCTCTGCTGCTTCAGCAAGTGGCTGCCAAGCAGGAAAGAGCAGAGCTGTGCAAGGTCTGCACCCAAAGTGGAATTTCACCTGAAAATGGTGAATTTAGGGGATTTTCCTAAAGTCTGGAGCAGGAATGTCCTCAGCAGCTGCAGGGGAGGGCTGTGCCTGCCCTGGCTGGGGGCAGCAGTGTCACCTGTGCTGGGTCTGTGCACACCCTGCAGCACTGAGAGGGTCCCAAGGACCCTCCTAAAGCACTAATTGCAAAGGCCTCTAATTAATTGCTTCCAATTGCTTCACTTACTCCCAGTGCAGTGAACAGAAATCCACTCTTGGTGTATTTAAGAATCATTTCCACCCCATCCTGCCCTGGCAGGGCTCTGCCACCCTCGGCCAAACACCTTCAGCTGCTGGTAGAGGCTGTGGTTGGTGCCTGGCTCTCCGTGAAAACTCTGGAATTGGGGCCTGAATATTCCTGGAATGCAGGGCTCTGCCACCCTCGGGGAAAGGAGCTCAGCCTGGAGAAAAGGAGGCTCAGGGGGGACCTTGTGGCTCTGCACAACTCCCTGACAGGAGGGAGCAGCCGGGGGGAGTCAGGCTCTGCTCCCAGGGAACAGGGACAGGAGGAGAGGGAATGGCCTCAGGCTGTGCCAGGGGAGGCTCAGGATGGATATTGGGAAAATTCCTTCACAGGAAGAGCTGGAAGAGGCTGCCCAGGGCAGAGACATCCCTGGAATGTTCAGAACAGGAGGGAATGTGGGCTCTGGGGTAGTGAGCAGGTGGGGATCAATTTAAGGTTGGACTTGGGGACCTTGGAGGTCTTTTCCAACCTGACCTCCCCTGGCACAGCCTGAGGCCATTCCCTCTCCTCCTGTCCCTGTTCCCTGGGAGCAGAGCCTGACTCCCCCCGGCTGCCCCCTCCTGTCAGGGAGTTGTGCAGAGCCACAAGGTCCCCCCTGAGCCTCCTTTTCTCCAGGCTGAGCTCCTTTCCCAGCTCCCTCAGCCACTCCTGGTGCTCCAGCCTCTTCCCCAGCTCCCTTCCCTTCCCTGGACACGCTCCAGCCCCTCAGTGTCCTTCCTGTCCCCTTTTCCCCAGGCCCAGCCCCATCCCTGGGCCCTGCCCAGACTGTGGCACCCCTGGCACCCCCATCCCTGCCCTTGGCACTAAATAATGTGGGACAGGGGCTCATGAGGAGTAGGATTGAGTCCCTGCCCAGCTCCCCTGGGATCACAAAGACTTTTCCAGCTGCCCTCCCAGCCGGAAATACTCAGCTTTAATACCAGGACTATGGAAAATGCTGGATTAACAGATGGCTGCGCTCATTAATATTGCAAACCTGGGGCAGTTCATCGTTCTTTAATCTCCAAAGCTCGGGGGGTAGGGAGGGGGATGCTGGCCCCATCTGCCGGCTGGGGCTGCACCCTGGATCCCGGGAATCACACCCTGGATCCCTGGAATCACACCCTGGATCCCTGGAATCACACCCTGCTCCTGGAGCATGGGATGGACCCCAGCACCCCTGGAATCACACCCTGCTCCTGCCTGGAGCTGCTCCTGGAGCATGGGATGGACCCCAGCACCCCTGGAATCACACCCTGCTCCTAGCGGGAGCTGCTCCCGGAGCATGGGATGGACCCCAGAACCCCTGGAATCACACCCTGCTCCTGGAGCATGGGATAGACCCCAGAACCCCTGGAATCACACCCTGCTCCTAGCGGGAGCTGCTCCCGGAGCATGGGATGGACCTGGATTCCCGGGATTGGTTCCTAAATTCCCTGCCCCGCTCAGCCCCGGCTGCCGTCAGCTCACGGAGAATCCCGGGAATCCCAATCCCGGGAATCCATCGCCATCCCCGCCGTGATTTTGCCCTTAAAGCCAAGCCTTTCCCGTGCCCGCGGAGGCAGCGCGGGGGTTGGGATGGATGCCAGCGTGGGGATAATCCCTGGCATCGCTGCCCCCCCGCTGCACCCGCGGGATTTGGGATGTTCCCAAAATCAGATCCCGGGCTTTGCCCCCTCACGGCTCCATGGATCCCGGGCAGGAGGAGCCCTGCTGGCTCCAGGAGGCTGCCCAGGAGCTCTTCCATGGATCCTGTGGGAATGCAGGGCTGGAGGGGAGCCCAGGGCAGCATCCTGCTGCTGGCACCTCACAGGGGCGGAGAAGAGACAGCATTTTAAAAGATATTTTAAATATTTAATATATATATGTCTATTTCCTGTCTATGTCCTATAGGATGCCTCTTTCAGTAAGCATTTGTTTTTATTTTTATAATTATTTTTATTTTTAG
>VZRF01013002.1:349007-362109 GCA_013396875.1 Vireo altiloquus | reverse complement strand
TTATTTATTATATTATTTATTCTATCATATTTATATATATGATAGTATATATAATCTTATATATATGTTATAATACAGAATATATAATTTTTATTAGTTTATAATTATATTTCACCTTCATTTCTTCTCTCCCCCAGGGAATTTGGTCCCTCAGGAATTCAGCCCCAGCTGCTTTGGGTGGAGTCAGCCCAACCCAGCCGTGATGCAGAGACACAAAATCCTATATTAAATACATATTTATAGGATTTAGAGATATAGAAATTTTCTCTATTTATTCCCTTGGGGGCAGATTTGGGTGCGGTTTGCTTTATGCAAACCTTGTTTGGTTTTCTTTTTCAGCAACAACTTTTACCCGAAGTTTACTTTTAATGCGTTAATGATGTTTTTTCCATCAATTATTTCGGCTTTAATCAATTCCCAGCTGTTCAGGAGTTTTTGTCCTTCCTTCAAATCGATAATTTTGTAACGCCGCCCTTTTCCCCTCTCTGCCCCTGCCCTTTCACCTGCCGCATGTTCACTTTTGCCATTTCTCCTTTTATTTTTTTCCCTTTTTTTATTCCCAACCCCTCTCCAACCTCTCTGGCTCCTCCAGCACCAGGGAAGGGGAAGAACCAGGAGATGCAGGAGCAGCCCAGCGGGAAAGCCGCGGGCAGGGATGCGGGGAGGGATGCGGAGGCTCCCTGGGGGTGTCCCACCTCCATCCCCTCCTCCCCGGGGCCCTGCTGGAGGAATCCTGGATCACCCCAATTCCAGAGCCTGGGTACCAGGAGCTGCCTCCATCCCGGGCGCTCCAGCGGAGCCAAATCCCCCGGGAGCGGCGGGGGGAGGACGCTCCCATTATCCGGCTCCAGCCGCACCAGCCGTGCATTAATAGATTATCCCGAGCATTTGGGATCGCCAGGAGCCAGGGAAGAAGCGCTCGCGGGAGGAGCACGGGCGAGGCCAGGCCGGCGGACACGGCCTCATTTCTCACTGCTTTCGGCATTCCCCAAACAGGTGGGAGCGGGACGCGCCGGGAATGTGCCGGGATGGCTGGAGCAGCATCGGGGTGCTGCTCCCGGGGAGGCCGGAGCGGGTGCGGGGCTGATCCCGCTCCCGGCTGGAGTTCCGGAGGATGCCAAAGCTGGGATGGAGCCGTGCCCGGGGGAGGATTTCCCCTCGCAGCACCTCCAGCCCTTCCCCGACCTCTGCCGGAGCTGGGCTGGGTTCATCACCCCGGGCTGGGGCTGGGCTCGCGGGCAGGGGAAGGTCCCCTTGTGCCACCAGTTTTTGGGGTGCCAGGTGCTTGCTGGAGCCCCCCCAGGTGCCGTGCCTCAGTTTCCCCATTACGCCTGTCCTCCCCCAGGGCCACTGCTCGGGGATAACAGAGTGGGGGATACAGGGGGCTTTGTTCTGCCCCCCAAATCAGCCCCGGGAGCCATGTCAGGGCTTTCCACGCAGCCATGTGGATGCCCCAAATCCCTCCTGCTCCCTTCAGAGCCGTGGCCAGGCAGGGAAAAGGACAAACCCCCTGTTCCCAAAGAGCCTCTGGCTGCTGTCTGCTGCTCCCCACCCCGAGCGATGCCACCACCCAAATTTTAGTCAAATCTGGCTCAGTCCCTGGGTTTTGCATGATAATGGCACTGGACAAACTCTGCCTCAACCAAAACAACCCCAAAAGCTCCTGGAGCCTTTGGCTGCTCCATTGTGGGGTTGGAAACCTCCCCCAGAGCCTGGGACACGCTGTCCCCATTCTGGGGGATCCCTTGGGGTGCAGAGTTGAGGGATCAGGGCAGGACAAGGCACCAAAATCCCTGTTCCCAGCCCAACGGAGCCCTCGGAGAGCGCCATGGATGAGTGGGATCTCCCACAGTGGAAAAAAGAGGTGGAAAGCCTCAAGTACCAGCTGGCCTACAAGAGGGAGATGTCCTCCAAGACCATACCTGAGTGAGTGGCTGCTCCCTTCCCTTTTCCCCCCCTCACCCTCCCTCCCTCGCTTCCTCCCATCCCTGTGCCTCCGAGAGCAGAATCCACCCCCAATATCTCCCCTCAAATCCCTAGGGGCTCCCAGATGAGATTTTCGCTTTATGGATCTCCAAACCCTCCAAACCCCAGGGGCAGAAACCTCCCTGTGGCCCCACAGCCCCCCTGTGCCAACCCCTTTCCAGTGGTGACGGGGATGTGGCAGCACCATGGGACCTCCTGACCCCTGGGTGTCCCCCAGAAGCCCCCCCAGGGTGCAGATCCCCTTTCCAGAGCTTTCCAGAGCTCTAGACTTGGTTTTAAGTCACAGATGAATTTTCCCTCTCTGCAGGTTCGTGAAGTGGATCGAGGATGGCATTCCCGAAGATCCCTTCCTGAACCCGGAGCTGATGAAGAACAACCCCTGGGTGGAGAAAGGCAAATGCATCATCCTCTGAGGGATTTTGGATTAGTTAGTTCCAATTCCAACATGAGAACCTGAACAAAAACCCTGCCCTCACCTCGTTTCTTCTTTTCTTAGTCCTAGAAGGGGTTTTAGAAATGGGAGGGGGAGGAACATGGGGAAAGCCCCTGGGATGGGGCAGGAGCAGCAAAGGTTTGCTGGGGTTTCATCTCACACTTCTGCCACCAAAAAAGGCAGATTTTGCAACTTGTAAAGAAGCTGTTTATGAAAAAACCCAGTTTTCAGTGATTTTAGATACTTTTGTACGCTGTAGGATATCAGCTTGCAGTAAAACAGGCAGATCTTCACCTCAAGGTTTATGACTGAAATAAACAGAGCAATAATTCATTATGAATTTTTTTAGATATATTTTATTTCTTTCTTTTTTAACAAAATAAGTGGGTAATAGAAAACACTACACCAAGCTCATGGGCACACACCCCATGCCCAGAAAGCCAAAAACCAGCAGATCCCTTCAGTTCCAGCCCCAGAACTCCTGGCTCCATGCCAGCCCTGCTAGAGCAGGTCCCTGATGTAGAGGTTCCTCCTGACAGCGTTGGAGAAACCCTCGTTGAAGCGGAACCAGACATCACTCTTCCCCACAGCCTTTCCCATCTGGTTCTCCAGGGCCTCTTCCTTGGAGACCTGAGGGGCTGCAGGAGGAAAATCCACCTCAAAAATGTGCAGGAAACCTTAAAATTATGAGCTGTGCCTGGAGAGGGGAGATTCAGGGAGCATGGAGAGGGTTTGGTAGGGCAGAGCTGGTGATCCCACATCCCAATTATGCTCAATCCTGCAGCACCCAAAATTCCCTTGGGATGGGGTTAGAATCTGTGGATTTGCTCACTGGAACTGCCTGCCAGCTGTGGTGGGGTCTGTGTGTCCCCTGGGGATGGGGCTGAGGGACAGGAGCCCCTCTTTGGTCCTGGCTCTGGGAATGGGGAGAGGCCCCAGTGGCACCCAGGGCCACCCTGTCCCTGTGCCACCCACCTGGGGCTGGCACCCCCATTCCTGTGCCACCCACCCAGTTCTGAGCCCACCCTGTCCCCCTGTCACCCACCTGGGGCTGGCACCCCCATTCCTGTGCCACCCACCCAGTTCTGAGCCCACCCTGTCCCTGTGTCACCCACCTGGGGCTGGCACCCCCATTCCTGTGCCACCCACCCAGTTCTGAGCCCACCCTGTCCCTGTGTCACCCACCCGGGGCCGTGCCTGCCTCTTTCCGCTGGAGTGGCCTCCCGAAAAAATCCGTCTCAGGCTGTGGGAAGCAAAAAGCAGGGATGGAGCTGGCTCTGGAGGCACTTCCTGCACTTCCAGCTCCTGCTCAGAGCTGGACAAAACCATGGCAGGATTGTCCCTGGGCAAGGCTCAGCCACCCCAAGGCACTTCCGAGGGGAGCAGGAGCCAAATGCAAATCCTGCAGGAAGGGCTGGCGGCCTGGGAATGCAAACAGCATTCAAAGTTGTGGGAAAGACAAAATTTAAGGCTCATGTGGGGTTTTACACAGAGCAAAGGGCTGGCAGCTGAGCCCTGGAGAGGGGCAGTGCCAGGGATCCATCCCTGCTCCTCTTGGAGCCTGGGCTGGGATCAGGGATGGGTGGACGTACCTCTCCATATTCACCCTCTCCATATTCCAGAGCAGCTTTTCCAAGCTGCTTTTCCCTAGAGCCCAAATTCAGCTATTTTAGCCCAAATCCCCACAGCTGTTCCCTTCCCCCACCCCTCAAAACGTTCCCAGGACGCATCCAAAATATCACCCAGGTCCAATTCATCCCAGTCCCAGCGGTGCGTTTACAGGACACACGGAGCTGAGCTGGGCTATTAAAGGAAACCAGACTAAAACACCAAATTCCAGGGGAGCCAGGGAGTGTCTGGCAGCTCAGGAAAGGGCTGGTGGGAACTGGGGCAGGAATTGGGGCAGGAATTGAGCCCGACCTTGTCCTGCACCACTGCTCTCCTCACGATGTGCTCCAGGCGCTGCTGGTGGTTGGAGTCCCCTCGCTCCTCCCCGAGGCCATTCCCAGGATCCTGCAGAGAGGAGACACTTGAGTGAGGCTCTCCTTGGGGTGTCTGAGCTCCACGGTTGGGCACTGAGCATCAGTCACCTGCTTGTCACCCACCCCACCCCACTCTGCTTGGATTGCAATATCCCAAAGATTTTTCCATCATTTTCTGCCTCGTGGGATCAGCCCCAGCTGAAGCCCCTTTCCCTGGGACTTCACATTCAGCACCAGGTAAACAAGGAGCCTTCAGAGATGTTTTTGCAGCTTCTCTTTGTCCCACATGTCCCCCAGGAGCCCTTCTCCTGCTGCAAGGGGCTCCCAGGGATTAATTATCCCACTGGCACCAGGGCAGGGCAGGCGCTGGCTACACCTGGGATGTTTCTTTGCCTTTTCCACCCATTCCCATCTTTTCCTGCCTCCAGGAGGGTTTGTGCAGAGCCACTCTGCTCCTCCTGGGGACTTCGGGACCTTTGGAAGTGCAGCAGGCGGGGAAGGGAAGACAGAAAAAAGTTCACCTCCCACATGGATAAACACAAACCACAGCCAGAAACTCCCAACTAAAATTCCCACCTCCTCACATCCCTCACTGCAGAGCTGAAGGGTTCAAAGCTTTAACTCCCTCTGGAATTCCTGTAAAAATCTGAGCCCTGCAGCCCAGCACAGCTGTGCAGGGAACCAGCTGTAGCAGGGGGGGTTAATCCCAGATTTCCACTCATGGAGCCAAAGCCAGTGGCGGCTTTGGAAAAAAACTCCGGATCCGTACGGATTTTCTCCACATCCCCAGCCCTGCCAACCCCTTTGGAAATTCCCACCTGGCCCAGGTTCCGTGCCTCCATCCTCCTCATCTTCTCCAGCTCGATCTCCCTGGCAATGAGCTGCTTGGCCTGGTAGCTGAGCTGCCTGCGGGCTGGCAGCTCCGGGAAGCGGCACACAGCCTCCACATTCCTGCAGGGATCAGGGAATCAGCACTGCTAACAACCCAGCACCTCCCAGCCCTGATCCTCCCAGCCTCCCAGTGCAATTCCAGCCTCGCTGCCTCAGTTTCCCCCGTGTGGAGCTGCAGGAATGGGAATGTGGGAGGGATTACAGGGGTTGAATCTGGGTGAAAGCACAAAGAGGGAATTGCAGTGGGTCTGTGCTGGACAGATCGCCCTGAAAAGCTCATGGGCACAGCTTGGGCACAGCAGCACCATGACCTTCACAGCCACCCCGAGGTGCTGCTGGGGACAGGTTTAATGGGAATCCAGCCAGGAACAGTAATTTGGGATCATCAGAGCAGCAGGATCCTTAACAAGGCTGGGGCACCAGGCCTGGAGTTAGGCCTGTGTCAGTATCCCAGCACTGAGGAGACACCAGGCCCTCTGCCAGCTCTGCATATTCCATATTTAACCAGTACTTATTCCTTAATTATTCTCTATTTATTCCCTCCTTATTCACTATTAATTCACTCTTACTGCCCCTAAATGCAGGGAGCAAAGCCCGTGGCAGGTGGCTCTGCAGTCATTCAGAAATCAACTGTCAAACCAATGCTTTCAAAAGTTTTAAAGAAAAAACCACAAGTTTTGCTGAAGACATCAGATTTGTTTGGTGCCAGAGATGCAGGTTGGTCAGCAACTCCCAGGTGGGTCAGCCCTGTCCTGCCACCAGCCCCTCCTCTGCTCAGAGCCAAAGGAAGCTGCTCCCTTCCCTTTAATCCCATTAAAGCTCAACCTGCTAAGCCTCAGCCCCAGCGAGTGATGGGGCAGCTGGATCACACTGGGGATGGAGCAAAGCCCAGAGCCTCAACTCCTTCCTGGGAATCATCACAGAATCCTGGAGTGATTTGGGTTGGGAGGAACCTTAAAATCATCCAGTTCCCACCCTGACACCTTCCACCATCCCAGCTTGCTCCAAGCTCTGTCCAACCTGGCCTTGGACACTTCCAGGGATGGGGCAGCCCCAGCTTCTCTGGGAATTCCATTCCAGGGCCTCCCCACCCTCCCAGGGAAGGATTTTGACCCCCACACCCTTGCCCCAGCCCCAGCACTCACGGATCCAGCTTGAAGACGTACTGGCCCTCGGGCAGGCGCTCCTGCAGGTAGGTGAGGTTGTAGGTGAGCATGGTGCTGATGAGCTCAGCCAGCTGCTGCTTCTCCTTCAGGCTGTAGAGCTGCGTGTTCACCTGGCCAGGGGACACAGAGAGCTTACAAACCCCCAAAGAGCCCAGGCACAGGGTTTGGCTCTGGGTGAGGAAGGACCCAGATTGAGTTTAGTTCCCTCTCAGGGACACTCGTCCTTCCCAGAGCAGGGACAGACCCTCTCCTGGGTGTGGGCAACTCTGACAGCTCCCCAAACCCCTGCTCAGCCAAGCCCAGCCCAGGTGGGGCTCCAGGACCCCTCCCCACAGTCGGGCACCTCAGCCCCCCATCCTCAGCTTCCCTCTGGCTCCTGCACTGGCTGCGACATCAAAGCCAGCCTGAACTCGGGACAGAAATCTGGGATCACTCATCAGGGTGGGGTCTGCAGAGGGGTCACAGCAGCCAGGCAGGGCTCCAGCAGGGACAGGGGACACTCACAGGGCGCAGTCTGGGGGCGATGATGTCCAGCAGCAGGCACAGCACCTCCAGCACCAGCGCCTGCTGCCCCGCACGGCTCCGGGCGCCGGGCGCGATCCCCGACACCATGGACAGCACCAGGTTCTGCATCTGGGTCAGCTTGGCCAGGGCCTGGGGACAGGGCAGGACAGGGCCCCTCAGCCACACTGTCCCTGCAGGGGCAGAGCTGTGGCCGGGCTGTGGCTGGGCCCTGCTGGACTTGCCTCGTGCTGGCTGCTGGGGTAGGCCAGCCGGGGGATGGAGGCGGCGGCGAAGAGCAGGTGGAACACCACGGGCAGGAAGGGGAGGTACCGCAGCAGCTGGAAGCTCTGCCCCTGCAGCACCGCCCGGCCCAGCAGGTCGGAGAAGCCCAGCCACTCCAGGGCCAGGCACACGGAGCCCAGGCTGGAATCCCGCACCTTCATCTTCAGGAAGTTCTCAAACAGGCCCTGGAAGCGGAGCTGGGATCAAATCAGGGTGGAGGTGGCTCCAGCACAGAGCCTCGCTGGCGTCCTGAGCTTCCCACCGAGCTCAGCTCCAGCACCCAGACTGGAGAGGGCTCCCCCCTCTCACCTGGGCCAGCTTCTCCTGCTCTCCCGAGGAGATGGAGAGGTGCAGGACGTGGTGGAAGCGGTGGGAGGAGGAGTTGAAGCCAGCTGGGCCCCCAGGGTGTGACAGGTCCTCGTCCCCCAGCAGGAGCTGGGCTGGCAAAGAGGGATCCATTCCTAGCCTGTGCCTGGGGGGAGCCCAAAGGGAGGAGCTGAAGGGGCCAGCAAGGAATATTTGGAGCCTTGGAAACTGGACTGGAGGTAATGCCAATGTCGAATTATTGGGAGCTAAGCAAAGCAGTAAAACAGCTTTAGACTGAGAGAGGAAAGTTTAAGGTGGGATATTGGGACAAATCCTTCCCTATGACAATGGGGAGGCACTGGCACAGGGTACCCAGAGAAGCTGTGGCTGCCCCTGGATCCCTGAAAGCGTCCAAGGCCAGGTTGGATTTGGCTTGGAGCAACCTGGAATAGTGGAAGGTGTCCCTGTCCATGGCAGGGGTGGCACTGGATGGGCTTTAAGGTCCCTTCCAACCCAAACCAATCCAAGATTCCATGATGGACACAAATCTCCTCAAGAATCTGCTCTCCAGGACCTTGCACGTCATGGAATTCCAGAGCATTGTTCCAAGGCCCATCTGGCCTACCTTGGACACTTCCAGGGATCCAGAGGCAGCCACAATGTCTCTGGGAAATGGGAACACCACCCCCCAAGCACCCAGCAGATCTAACAAACCCCTTCCTTTTACCTCTGGGCCCTGGGGAGCTGGAAGATCTCTTGCCAGATGGAGAAGAGCCCCTTGTTCTGGTCCTTCAGGCCGATCCTCATGTTCTGCACGATCTGCACACTCAGCTCCTTCTGCCCTCGGCCGTGCAGGAACTGCAACAGGAGCCAGGGGATGGAGATCCCAAAAACCCTGGGAAAAGCTGGACACAGCCACCCCACTCTTCCTCCACGTGTAGGGTTAAAAACACCCCAGGGGACAGGGCAGATGTTTCAGGGATCTGCCTGCAAGGGAGTTTTGTCCCCTCTGTCCCTGTGTCAGTCTGGAGCTGCAGCAGGAGCACATCTGTATCCCCAGAGCCATGCCCATGTCCCCAGGGCCATCTCTGTATGCCCAAAGCCATGCCCATGTCCCCAGGGTCATACCCACGTTCCAAGGGCCATCCCTGTGTCCCCAGAGCCATGCCCATGTCCCCAGAGCAATCCCTGTACCTCCAGAGCCATCCCCGTGTCCCCAGAGCCACCCCCATGTCCCCAGGGCCATCGCTGTGCCCCCAGAGCCATGCCCATGTCCCAAGGGCCATCCCTGTGTCCCCAGAGCCATGCCCATGTCCCCAGGGCCATCCCCATGTTCCAAGAGCCACCCCCATGTCCCCAGGGCCACCCCCGTGTCCCCAGTACCTGCAGGGTGTTGATGCAGGAGCGGATGTCGTTGTCTGTCTTCTCGCAGAGCGCCAGCAGCGCGCCCGTGTCCGCCCGCATTCCCTGCCGGAGCGCGATCTGCGGGAGCAGGACAGGGCTCAGCGGGGAGGGGACAGCCAGCCAGGGGGACAGGGGGACCCTGGGACAGGCCAGACCTCGCTGAGGCGCTGGGCGAGCCGGGAGGGAGCAGTGCGAGGGAAGCTGAGCAGGAAGGATTGCTGCCGGAGCGGGCGCAGGGCGGGCACGTACCTGGGGGAGGGAAACACAGGGGTCTGAGAGAGCCCAGCAGAGAGTTCCACCCTTAATCACGGAATTATTTAGGTTGGAAAAGGCCTCTCAGAGCACTGAGTCCAACTGTTCCCCCTGCATTGCTGTGCCACCATGAAACAATGTCCCCAAGTGCCACATCCACACAGCTTCTAAATTCCCCAGGGATGGGGACTCCACCCCTATCATGAGAAGCCTGGTCCAGCCGATACTTGACCATCCTGTCCATGAAGGAATTTTCCCAAATATCCAACCTAAACTTCTCCTGGCACAGCCTGAGGCTGTTCCCTCTCCTCCTGTCCCTGTTCCCTGCGAGCAGAGCCTGACTCCCTCTGGAATGCCCTCTCCTGTCAGGGAGTTGTGCAGAGCCACAAGGTCCCCCCTGAGCCTCCTTTTCTCCAGGTTGAGCCCCTTTCCCATCTCCCTCAGCCGCTCCTGGTGCTCCATCCCCTTCCCCAGCTCCACTCCCTTCCTTGGGCACGCTCCAGCCCCTTCATGTCCTTCCTGTCCTGAGGGCCCCAAAGTGACCCCAAGATTTAAGGAGCTGCACTCAAACGGAGGCACCAATAGCAGTCTGGGGGCAGGGTGTGGTGTCCCTGTCCCCCCCAGGCAGGTGACACTCACTGGTCGTTGCAGATGCAGATGATGGGCCGGAGCAGGATTCCCCCCTCGCGCCGCCGCCGCCGCCCCGTGCCCGCCTCGCCCTCTGCGTCCTTCCGCTGGATGATATCCATCAGCACGCTGATGGAGGCCTGAGGGGAAAACAGGGATGGAAGGGATGGATTCTTGCCCACGGAATGGAGGAGGAGCCATTAATGGGGCGGTATTTGAGGGGTTTGTGCCGAACGGGCTCACCGCGGGCGCGCCGTCGATCTCGTCGATGATGAGGCAGTTGGGCCTCTCGTGGGAGCCCAGCACAGACCTCATCTGGGTGGCAGCCTCGATGCGGGTCCGGAACACCTCGGGGCTGCGGTCATCGCTGTGAGGGGACACGGGGACAGCTGAGCGTGGCACGGAACACCTCGGGCATGGGGACACTGCCAGCATCACCCCCGGGACACCATCACCCTTAGCATCACCCCCTGGACACCATCACTGCTGGGACAGCATCACCTCCAGAACAGCGTCACCAAAGCATCACCCCCAGGATACCATCACTTCCAGCATCACCTCGGCCATGGCACCACCTGCCCTTGGTTGTGGGAGGGGCAGGGGCTCACCTGGCACTCAGGGGCTCACCTAGAGCTCAGGGCTCACCCAGCACTCATAGCTCACCTGGCACTCAGAGCTCCCCTGGCACTCAGAGCTCACCTAGAGCTCAGGGCTCACCCAGCACTCAGGGCTCACCTGGCGTTCATCTCCACGGCGTTGTACCCCGCATGCCTGGCGATGACGTGGGCCAGCGTGGTCTTACCCAGGCCAGGGGGGCCACAGAGCAGGGCCACCTGTGGCACAGAGGGGAGGTCACCCCTGAAGGAAGCAAGGCAGGCCTTCCTCCACAGAGGGGACAACCCTGCTCTTCAGCTGGTGGCAGCAGAGGGACCCACAATGACGTCCCCTCCAGCTCACCTTGTATTTGGGTCTCTTGTGCTGGTCCAGCTCGGCCTCCAGAATCTCCTCCGTGAGCTGGACCTTGGTTTTCCACTTGCTGGGATGCTCCTTGGGATGGCTGAGTGGGGGATGAGCTGCAGGGCTGGGCTTGGGCTTCTTCACAGCCTTGTCCTTGCCGAACACCACCGTGTCCCACAGCTTCAGCCACTTCAGCAGGCAGCGGTTGGTGTACTGCATGAGGGGGAAAAAAGCAAGGAAAATCCATGGAACCTGGGAAAAATCTGCCTGAGGACAGAGGAAGGCTCTCCTTCATGGAGGAGGCTGCTCAGGGTTCCACCTGGCATCTCCCTGGGACAACGTGGGAATGCTTCCCTTCCCAGCCCAGCCACCATTCCTCGGGGAAGCCTGGGATAAGTCACATCAGCCCCATCCCTGCTGTCCCTGCTCTGTCTTGGCTCAACTCAGCACTTCTCAGCCTCTCCCATCACATCCAATCCCCTACAGAACTCCTAATATTCCAAAAAAAAAATTCAAAATAGCCAACAATTCCTGGCTAAAGCCCTCCCAACCCTTTTTCTCTCATTTTGGTCACATTCTATAGTTCCTTTTGTCAGAACATCCACAGCCTCCGGTGACAATTTGCCATCCCAAGCTCTCATGGAGTCAGGACTGCTCCCAGGCAGGGCCAGCACGGACACAGCCCCTCAGCCAGCACTTCCAAAGGCAATTCCTGATCCCACAGCATTAAGGGAGAGTTACAGAGGTGCCCACTCCACCCCACTTATCCCAGCACCTCACATCATCACTGAGCAGCTCCATGTAGCGCCGGGGCATGAACTTGTCCACCCAGAGGCAGTGGGATGCAGATTCCTCCTCAGCTGCTGGATCCGTGTCCATGCTGGCATCTGGGCTCTCAGTGCTGGGCTCGCTCCTGAGGCAGCTGCAGGAAGGAATGAATTTACCCCAAAGCACCCAGGGAGTCAGGGCAAGGTGGAGATTTCACCCAAACTCCCCAGGATGGGGATGATGAGAGAAAAAAGGCTCCTCTGCTTGGAGGCCCCCAAAACTGATCCCAAAAGAGCACCTGGGAGGCATATCCAGATTGGAGTGGGGCTTCATCCCAACATCTCACCTGTTTATGATCTCTGTCAGCTGCTGCGAGGCCTCCAGAACCTGCCTGCGACGCTTGAGCACAAACAGAGAGGGGTCAGAAACAGCCCCCAATCCACAGCTGGGGGACAGGAATTTGGGAGCCAGCCCCGTGGCCAGCAGGGGTGGCAGGGACAGGGGAAGGTCGGTGGGAGATGTGGTACCTCCTCATACACCTGCTCCTTCAGGTAGGAGAAGGGCACGCCCAGCAAGTGGAGCGGCCTGCGAGCATTCCAGCCAAGGGAATCCGGGAGCTGCAAGCACAAACAGCCCCTCCTCAACCACCTGCAGGCCACAGAGAAGCAATCCCAGCCTTCAGATCCCTCCTCACCTCCACCCCTGTCCTGCAGACATCATCCCTCAGCACCAGGAAGACCCTGGTGCCCTCGGTGGATGTCACGTTGATGTAATCCTCCAGGACGGGAGGTCTCCTGAGAACCCTCCTCTTTTCCAAGGGCGGTGTGGTCTGCAGGGGGCCCATTCCACTCATCTCCAGGTGGTTCGAGCTGGAAAACACCAATTGCTTCAGTAGGGAAAGGTCCCTTTCCCTCCCTTCTGTTAAAAATGGGTCTCAGGGTGGCCGACCTGGTATTGTGGGGAGCAAGAGGTGCCTCTGGGCCACCGTCCCAGGAGACATCCGGAGCCAACTCATCGTCTGCGCCAAAATCGAGCTTCTTAACAGCTTCCAGGCGCTGCCGCTTCGGCTTCGGGGCTGGGAGCGACCGGGAGGGAGGAAGGGGAGAAGCATCCCTGATGCACGGCGGTACCCAGGGGATGCTCCAGCACCCTGCACCGCTCGGGGCGTGGGGACAGGGATCAGCAGCACCCGCGGAACTGGGTCAAACCTACTGCGGGGTCCGGGTGCTGCCGGGGACACGGCGAGAACACAGTCCCGGTCCCTCTTCTTGGCATTGGTGGCCCCGGGAGAGTCCCCGGGGAAGGTGGGCTCCTCCGGCGCCTGCCTCTTGCCCCGGAACTGGGAGGTTTTGGGGCCGGCGGGTGGAGATGGCTCATCTGCAAGATGAGGGGCCGGTCACCGGAGGAGACCCGCGGCGGAGTGGGCACACGCGGGCGCGCAAAGCACGGTCCTGCCCTCTCCCTCCCTCCGCTGCCACCGCCTCCGGTCCCCGCGCCGCAGCAGCGCCCACCTCCCAGCTCGGCCAGCACCTCCAGCTCGTCGG
>VZRF01013002.1:316709-348993 GCA_013396875.1 Vireo altiloquus | reverse complement strand
GAGGCGGGGCCTGCGCTGATTGGACGCGGCGCGCGGCCGGACGCAGCGGGGGCGGCGCTGATTGGACGCGATGTGAGCGCTGCCGGGAGGCGCTGCGGGTGCGGGCGGGGCCGGGGCGGCGGGGCCGTGCGCGGGTTCCCTCAGCCGCGGCCGGGGTCACCTCAGCCCTGTCCCGGGTCACCTCAGCCCTGTCCCGCGTCCTCTCCGCACTGCGTGTCCCCGCCTCGCCTCCCCCGTCCTCTCCCCTCCGTCCTGTGCGATCCAGCGATCGCGGCTGGGCTGCAGCGGGGAGCGGAGCGAGGCCGATCGCCGCCGTCGGGATGGGCAGAGCCAGCACCGCGCGGCTGCGGGGCCTCCACGCGTGACGGGGGGACGGGAATGGGCCATCCGCGCGTGACGCCGGGGCGTCCCGGGACAGCGGGAGAGCCGTGCGGTGTGACCCCGGCGTGGCCGGGAATGTAGCGCTGCTGTAGCATCCGTAGCTGTGGGATCTGCATCCACATGGTGTGACACCGGTGAGGCTGGGGGACACAGGCAGGGTGACAGCGGGGCTGCTCTGGGACCAGGGCAGGGCAACATCGGTGTTGCAGGGTGACGCTGGTACCTCAGCAGCACCGGTACCTCTGCATTCCCTACTGGGATTTCCTGCTCCCTGCCCGTCCCGTCTCTCCCGGGCGGCTGTGCCCATCCCACAGCTGGCAGCTCCCCGCTCACCCCGATTCCCCCTCTCTCTGTTCCCCCGCAGGGCGCTGGCCATGGAGCCGGGCACCATCGACAACCTGTCCATCCTGTACCAGAGCTCCGACTTCATCGTGGTCAACAAGCACTGGGACCTGCGCATCGACAGCAAGATGTGGTACGAGACGCTGACCCTGCAGAGCCAGCTCAAGCACCGCTTCCCCGAGCTGGCCGACCCAGACACCTACTACGGCTTCAGGTGAGCAGCCGGGCACCGAGCCTGGCTCTGCCCTCAGCTGGGGACACTCCTGAGATCCCCAGGATGCTCCTCAACCCCCGTGTGCTTCCCAGGTTCTGCCACCAGCTGGATTTCTCCACCAGCGGGGCCCTGTGTGTGGCACTCAACAAAGCAGCAGCAGGGAGTGCCTACAAGTGCTTCAAGGAGCGCCTGGTGACCAAAGCCTACCTGGCCCTGGTGAGCCCTCCCTGCCACCGCCTGCCTTGGTCTTCTGCTGGGAGGGAAAGCTGGGGGAGGTGCAGGTCTTCAGCTGGAGAAGTGAAGGCTCCAGGGAGATCATAAAGGCCCTTTCCAGGGCCTAAAGGGGCTCCAAGAAAAGCTGGAGAGGGATTTGGATAAGGGCATGGAGGGATGGGACACAGAGAATGGCTTCCCATTGCCACACGGTAGGGTTAGGTTGGATATTAGGGAGGAATTCTGGCACAGGGTGCCCAGAGAGGTTGTGGCTGCCCCATCCCTGGAAGTGTCCAAGGCCAGGTTGGGCAGGGTTTGGAGCACTCTGGGAGAGTGGAAGATGTCCCTGCCCCTGACAAGGAGTTGGATTTGGGGAAATGGGGTGGGCTTTAAGATCCTTCCAGCCCCACCCCTTCTGTGATTCCGTGATTCCTGCCATTGAGGGGTGGGTGAGGGCCCCATTTCAAACCATATTGCTGCCCCCAGGTGAGGGGCCACGTGAGCCAGAGCCGGATGACAATCCGCTACGCCATCGGGAAGAACACCACGGAGGGCATGACCCACATGATGTGCATCGAGGGGACAGAGGGTGAGCAGCCCCATCCCCTGCTCTGCCCATGCACCCTGGGATGCCCTGTGGGATCACAAACCCCTCTGGATCTCGTTGCAGGCTGTGAGAATCCCAAGCCATGCCAGTCAGAGCTGATTGTGCTGGAACATGGATCCTACAGCGGAGACCCTGTCACCAAAGTGCTGCTGCAGCCGCTGACAGGTGGGGACAGGGGCAGCTCTGACATGGAGCAGAGCCTGGAAAGGGATGAGGGAAGCTGAGAACTGCCATGCTCAGGGTTCTGTGCCTCAGGGGACAAACACCATTAGTTGTTGTCACCATGTCCTGAAGGAGGGATTCAGGGATTCCCTGTCCCTGATTCCCGCTCTGCCCCCAGGGAGAACTCACCAGCTCCGGGTTCACTGCAGCGCCATCGGCCACCCCATCGTGGGGGACTTCACCTACAGCCAGAGGCAGGACAGCAATCCCTACAGGATGATGCTCCACGCCTACTACCTGCGCATTCCCACCGGGAAGGAGCTGATCGAGGTGTGCGCGCCCGACCCCTTCGTCACCACCATGGACAGCAACTGGGTGCCCCAGCACGTCACCCAGCAGCTGGAGGACATCATCCAGGAGCTCAAGGACAAGGGGATGCAGAAGGAGGAGGAGGAGGAGGGCCGGAAAGCTGAGTGTGCTGCCAGGGAGGAGGAAGCAGGGAGTGAAGGCAGGAGGGAGGAGACGGAGGAGCAGCGGGCGCGGTGCGAGCAGTGGTTGGCTGAGTGGGCTCTGGAGTGAGCACAAAACACATCCCTGCACTTCCAGCTCCATCCTTGTCCCAGTGGGTCCCCACGGAGCCCAGTGCTGACTCCACACCTGCACTCCCTGTATGGTTTCCCTCACTCCTGGGCTGGGATCAGGCAGATTTTAGGAGCGGTTGAGGTGGGGTTATTTTGTGATGTCCATCATCCATCTGGCCATGGGGTGCTGGGGCTCAGCAGCATGGTCAGTGTCACATTCCAGCTTAGAGTGACCCCAAAGCTTTCCATCCTTGTCCTGGGGCTCGGGCACAGCCGGACACTGCCTTTGCCATGGACATTCCCACAACCCCTCTGTGCTTGGATGTGGAATTGCAGCCCAGTACAGGGAGGGGATAACATGCTGGGTGCAGCTTCAGTGTCTGTGTCCCCTGTTCCCATTCCCTTCCCTCCAGCTGCTGTGTCATGTGGGACTTGGGAGATTGGAGGCTGGAGCACAGCCTGGGGACACTGACAGCCCCCCAGTCCTGGGGTGTCCTGTGGGACTGGACCGGGATGGGCATGGAGAGGTTCCTGCCCCCTCCCTCCCTCAGCCCACCTGGGGGGTTTTTAAAGGTTTGGTGAAGGTGAAGGAGTTGATACTAATGGATTTTAAACTTTTTTCAATTTTCTAGGAAGAGAATTTAGTCTTTTAGGATTTGTAAAATACGGGTGGTCTCAGGAATGAGGTATTTTTAGTACTTTTGTGGTCGGAGAGCCAGCAGCCCAAAGCTTTTTTAATGGATTTTATTATTCCTTCTACTAGCACTGCCTTTCCTGCTTTTACCCCGGGTGTAACCCCTGCAGAGACAGGTCAGAGGACACGAGTTCCTTGCTGCTCACCCACATGAGAAGGGATAAGTGTCCTGTGGGGTGGCTCCTGCCTGGCAGGCTTCCAGAGGGTCCTGGAGGCAGGTCCTTCAGGTGGCAGTTTGGGAAGCTCTGGAGCAGTAGGAAGAGGGTGAAGCTGAAAAAAAGAAAGGCTGAGAACTGATGAGAAGAGCGGGCAGGAGCTCAGCTTTGACAGATGCCCAGAAATTTCTTTGGAAGTGCCCTTGCTTTGCTGGTCATCCTGCTTTGCTTTCCCCTTCCTGTCGTGCTCGTCCTCTGCAGCCCTTGGGGGACATTGGGAAATGAGGAGAACAGGCCAGCTGGGGAGGGACAGAGGGGCTGGAGCCACACAGCCCCACCCCAGAGGTTTCAAGGACCACATCAGTATGTGCCCACAGTTGTCACCTCACCAGTCCCATCCCGTTGAAAAGGCACCTGATTGGGTTCACACAATTGATACTCCCACCCTGAGGGGGAATAAAAAGTCACAGCCCTCTCCTTGTGGATGAGCACACCCTGCAGGTCACCGAAATCCCCAGGGGGAATTGGATCATCTGTCCCGTGTGTCCCTTCCTTTTGTGGCTTGGTGCCACCACTGCAGGGTGGGGATGGCCCGAGGTGCCAGCCTGGGCTCTGAGCAGGCACCGTGGGCTCTGAGCTGGTGCCAGAGGACTCGGGAGGGCTGGAGGAGCAGGAATCCCTTCTCGTCCTGCCAGCCCCTGTGCCAGGAGCGGCCGGGAGGGGCCAGGCGGGGCGGGCAGGGCCCGCAACCGGGAACGAGCACAATGAGCGTGTTTGCCAAAGAACCGCGGGGTGACGCGTGCGGGAGGTGCTGAAGAGTGACAGGGGACATTTGCACGTCACAGAGGGAACTCAGCCTTCCTGGAGGCCCCGCGGTGGGAGCGGTCCCTGCTGAGAACACGGCCGGGATGAGGGGTGGGGACATAGGGGCGTGGATGGGGTTGGCACTCCGAGCCCACCCAGTGATTGCACCGAGGAGCCCCCACACCCCACACGCCACCCTTCGCGTGCTGCTCTTCCCCAGCACCACAGATAAATAGGAATATTTTCCTTACCCTGCAGATGAAGTTTTCCAGGCACCCTTCCCGGCCGCGTTCCGGGGCCGTGGTCCCATCCTGCTCCCTCCTGCCCACGCGGCCGTGGCTCCACTCGTGCCCCGGGGTTGTGGCGTGGCTGTGATATTCTGTGCGCTCCGCAGTTCCCGTGTTGGTGTATTTGCTGTATTAAATGTGTCTCTGCCCTTCGCTCTCCGGTCTCTGGATCCATCCCGCGCTCCCGGGGGCTTCCAGGAATGAGCCCGGACCGGCCCCGAGGGAGCGGCCCCGGGGCTCGGACCTGGCCAACCTGTTGTGTGAGCGGCAGAATTCCTGCTCGCCCTGCTGGAACTGCCCGTGCCGAAACCGCGGGGATGAGCGGCCCCAGAGCCCTCCCGGGTTTGGTAACAGAGATGGCCGGGAGTGATGGAGGAGCTGGGGCAGGTGTCACTGCTCCGTCCTGTCCCTGCCTGTCCCCAGCCGCTGGGATTGTCCCAAACCAAAGAGCAGAGCAGGAGAAAAGCTCCGGGTTTGGGAGTACTGCTTGGGAAGGAGGTGGGGAGCAGCCCCACCTCCTTTGATGGGATGCTGTAAGGGCTGGAGCCCCTCTGCTCTGGAGCCAGGCTGGGAGAGCTGGGAATGTCCAGCCTGGAGAAGGGAATGCTCCAGGGAAACCTCAAAGCCCCTTCCAGGGCCTAAAGGGGCTCCAGGAGAGCTGGAGAGGGACTTGAGACAAGGGATGAAAGAACAGAACAAAGGGAAATTACATCAATCTGACAGGGACAGACGGGATATTGGGAAGGAATTGTTCCCTGTGAGGATGGGGAGGTCCTGGCACAGGGTGCCCAGAGAAGCTGTGGTTACCCCTGGATCCCTGGCAGTGTCCAAGGCCAGGCTGGATGGGGTTTGGAGCACCCTGGGATAGTGGGAGGTGTCCCTGACCATGGCAGGGATGTCACTGGACGGGCTTTAAGCTCCCTCCCAACCCAAACCCATGTCTCTGTGATTTCTATATAACACAAACAGTCATTCCTCAGGTTGGAGCAATGGGAAAACTCATTGAAGACCCAAAGGAGTTACTCACACTCTTTAAGACTGGGAGATTTTTTTAAGATTGGGGGATTTTTTTAAGATTAGGAACTTGACAAGGGCAGGGAGCAGCTGGTTCAGGGAGGGGAGCATTCCCAGCCCACCTGGCTCACGGAGAGGCAGACGGAGCCCACAGCTGACACGGGACCTTGGGCAGATGCTCCTCCACATGTCCAAGTTCAGGGAGAATCCTCCTGTGACAGCTCCTGAGGGGGTTTCAGGGCCAGTTTTGATGTCCACAGGGACACAGTGACCCTGATGTGCCCTGCCCTCCTGCCCCAGCCACCTCTGTCCAGCCAGCCCGGGGCTGGGGCCGTGCCCCTCCAGCAGCCTCATAGCAAACAAGTTTCTGTAATTTTACCACCCCAACAGGAGCTATTTTTGCAGCAAATCCTTCCAAAATAGAAACCAGCAACACCCGCAGGCGTCGACCCAGCCCTGGGGCTGCAGGACCGGTTGGGGGACGGGGCTGGGGACAGGACACAGCCAGGAGCTCCGGGGGTGACAAACCCCTCTTGGCACTGAGCCAGCAGCTCCAGGGACCCTCGGTGAGGGCTGGGACCCCTAAACCTGGCCAAGAGAGGGGTGCAGCCCTGCTCCAGCCCAGCCAGCCTCTCTCACCCTTCCCTTTTCCCAGGATAAACGCTCAGATAACATTTGTGCTCACAGCTCCTCCAGGCTGTCACCTCTGAGTCTCGGGAAGGATTTGGTTCCTTTGCTCTTGGTCTCCGTCTTCATGGCATGTGCTGGACAGCATTTTTTGGAGCATGATCAGGGAAAAAGCTGTAAAAAGGGGAATGAGATTGGCTGTGATCCAGGGAAAAAAGGAGACGCACAGGGGAAACACCTCCCAGAGGGTGCTGAGCCCATAACTGAGCACTCGTATAAAATAAACGATATAAATATAAATATATTTTAAATATATAAAATATATAAAATAAACCCTCACTGGGAGCACCTGTATCCCCCTAAGGAGCACAGAAACTCCCAAACCAGAGGCTTTAACTCCTGCTGGGTTCACCTTGGGTTCAGCTGAACCCAGAGTTCAAAGTGACCCTTTACCGAGGAATGGGAAACAACCTCAGACCAAAAACAGGGAGCAGGAAAGGAGCCTGACAAAACGGAGTTGAGAAACTGTCCTGTCACACCCTTTGTGCGGAGCAACATCCCCACCCCGCACAGATAAAGTGCCGAGCGCTGCCCAGCCCCTGCCCCAGCCCCGGGAGCACCTTCCCGGCCGAATCCTCCCACCACGGAGCCAAATCCCTCTGGACAAGGAGGAGAAGGACAGCTCAGCGCAGCCACGGTAGGATTTGGGGGGAAAAAATGAGATTTAGCAGAGAAAATTCCTTGTGTTGACTTCAAATGGCGATAACGGATTACTGTGGAGGGAAATTCTCGAGGGAATTTCCGGAGCAGGGATTGATTTTCTACCAGGGGATCCTCTTGTGGGGTGTGGAGTGGGGTGGGGAGCACCTGCTGGGCTCCCTCGTTGGGTTGCACTGGATTTCTCCCAGTCTGTGCTGGTGAGGAGCTGGGGGATGGAGCAGAACCCTGTCCTGCAGGAGCAGAGCACTGGGACAACTGGAATTTCTTTTAATAATGGGTGGGGAAAGTCCTGTTTTCTGTTATATAGGATTTAAAATCTCTCCTTTAGTCCCTGGGGTCTGTGCATCATCACAGAGCTGGGGTGGGCACTCTGAGACCCCCTGACCCCACAGCTCCAGCCCCAGTGTCGGGTGACAGAATCAGCCCCAGGACCTCCAGCGCCTTCCAACGATTCCAAGTGAGGGACACGGCTCTCCAGACACGCTGCAAGGACGAACCCCAGCACCAGCACCATGGTGTGGGCAGCCCCAGCCCTGGCAGCCGCCACCCTCTGCCTCCGTGAGTCACATCCCGTCCCCAAAAACTGCCCCGGGACCCCCAACCACCCCCTGGCACCAGGGATGTTCCAGCTGTGCTGCTCATCCCAATCCCGCTCGGTTAGGCACTCCCAGTGCATCCGCAGGCTTCTCCCGGGGACAGACCTGCAGAGACAGATTTCCAGGGACAGATTTATCCCTTTTTGTTCTCCACACCTACCTGGAGGGAGCCAGTGTGCTCGGGCCGGGGGCTCCTCTCTGCACAGCGATCCCCAGCATTTCCTAAACATTAAATTAGCAAAGGAAAGCCTCTTCCCAGGCTTTAAACCTGGAGCTGCTTGAACAACCGCGACGAGCTGTGCATAATTCATGGATGTTTCCTAACCTGCTCCTGCTTCCTTGCAGGTGTCTCCACAGACCCGGTGAAAGCCGCAGCGGTGAGTCCCAGCCAGCTCCGCTGGCTCCCGCCGTGCCAGGGCTTTCCCAAAATTCCACGGCTGGTGCTGGAGCTGCCACCATTCCCCCAGAGCTCAGCTCCAGGAGGCACAGCCGCCACGTCCCGATGTCCCCTGTGCAGAGCGTGGCCCTGTCCTTGTCCCATCCCTCACCCTCTGCCCGGCCGCCTCCCTACCCTGCTCCCAGCCCCAGGGAAGCAGGGATAGATCCACCCCGCTCCCGAGAGTGGCTGTGGTGGCTTTTGTCCCCACAAGTAACCGAGGGGCTGCTGCAGTTCCTGTCTGTGGCTCGCGAGCAGCAGACTGGGTGCTCCAGCCGGGTCAGATCCCATTCCCTGCACCTCAAAACCCTTCTTCCCATTCCTTGCTGGAGCTGAGCATCCCCCATCCTCTCGGCAGGCTGCCCTGATCATCGGAGCCGTCCTGGCCAACGCTGAGCATTCCCAGTAAGTACCAGCCCCGGCAGGGGTCTGAGGACTGGGGCGGTCCCGGGGGATGCCCAAACTGCCCGGGGTGAGTTTGCGTTTGCCCCCCACATCTGGGGGGTCACTGGCGGGTCACTGGCGCGGGGAGGATTTATAGCCCTGAGCAGCCGGTTCCGTGCTGGGATTCCGGCGAGTTTGGCTCTTGCTGAAACACAAACACACCCAGAATTGTCCCTCCCTGGCGGGGCTGCAGCGGGAGCCTCTCCCGGCTGAAATCCAGGCGCTGCTCGTTGTCCCGCACCCACATCCCGGGATACGGTGGGCACCCACCCGGCCGTGGGGATGGCATTGATTCGAGGGGACATTTTCATGACACCTCAGGTTATTCCCGCTCACCGCACGCAGCCTTGTTCAGGGCAAAGGGTTTTCCCAAAGGAACGAGTGGATTTGTCCTCCAGGGGATTTTGGGGAGCTCAGGCGGGTGGTGAACCTCAGTTTCCCATCCCCGCAGCCTTCCATCCTGGCTCCCGGTGGAATTCCCGTGCGTCCCGACCAGTGACCCGCCCGCTGCCGACATCCTCGCGTTCGCCCGGGGATTGCGAAGCGAACCAGGAGAGCTGAGCAGCGCCCAGGTGGGCAGGGCGGGAGGGGGCTGCAAACCCCACGGAGCCGGGGAGTGCCAGGGGGTACCGGGGGGACTCTCCCCGCCTTGGCATTCACCAGCCCGGTCTCCGTGCCCAGCTCTCCTGCCTGGCCCGGCTCCTCGCTGCCAAGAACCTGACGGCCGATTTCGGCAGCTTCCCTCCGGACCTACTGCTCTTTTTCCAGTGAGTATCCAAGGGGATGTTGTGGGTTTGGGGTGGAATCCCAGCATCCAGCGCCCGCTGGCGTGGCCCCTGCACGCCTCAGGGAACCCACCTGTGGCTGTGTGCACCTTCCAACCTCCACAGGGCATTCCCAGCCCTGTGGATCCCCGGTTGCCTCTCATCCCTCAGGAGCCAGGGGTTTGGGCAACCCCATCCTGTGCCCGAGACACCCCAGCTCAGTGAAAGAGTTTTAAACTCCTCCGTGCCCACTAAAATCTCTCACCCCGCTCTCCCCACCGCCCCCGCTCCTCACAGCCCCTCCGAGGTGCGCGCCGGCACCTGCAGGGAATTTTACGCCCGAGCATCCCGCGGGAACCTGGATCTGCTGCCCCGGGGCTCATCCCGGAGGACGCGGCTGCTCCGCGGGGCACTGACCTGCCTGGTGAGTGGGGATGGCTCGGGGGGTGACCAGGGACCCCCAGCCCTCACCTGGCGGGGTACGAGGCTGGTTGGTCTCTCGCAGGGGGTGCAGGGCCGCCGCCTGGAGCCGCAGCAGCTCGGCAGCCTCGGGGCGCTGGTGTGCGACCTGGAGCCGGGCACCATCCCGGCCTCGGGTCCCGCCATCCTGGAGAACCTGAAGCTCTGCCCGGCGCTGACAGGGGCACAGCAGGACTCCCTCAATGCCCTGGTCCTCACGGGGGACACAGCGTATGGGTGAGGAACCTTCCTGCTCCTGCAGGGTGGGCAACAGGCAGGAGGGGTGGGCATCCAAGGGGATGCTGAGCTGGTCCTTCTCCTTCTGCCGCAGGGATCCTTCAAACTGGGATTTACAGACTCTGCAAGATTTGGGGCCGCTCGTGCTGGCATTGAACCAGACCACGCTGAGTTTGGTGGCCGAGGTAAGGTCCCTCCTCTGGGCCTCGGGGCGGGGAGATGTCCATCAACCAGGTCAGCTCGAGGCTGGGGGACCCAGCACCCTCTGTCCCCAGTCCCTGTGCCTCCTGGATCCAGCACCCTCTGTCCCCGGTCCCTGTGCCTCCTGGATCCAGCACCCTCTGTCCCCAGTCCCTGTGCCTCCTGGATCCAGCACCCTCTGTCCCCGGTCCCTGTGCCCCCTGGATCCAGCACCCTGTGCCCCCGCAGGCAGTGCAGGAGGATTTCAGGAGGAGCATCGTGGCCGCCTACAGGAGCCAGGGACATTCCCAGCGGGAGAAATCCCTGATCCTCCTCAGGGCCTTTGCAGCAGCCTCAGCTGCCTCTCACCCCAGGCTGAAGCGGAGCATGGACAGTGAGTGTTTCCCTTCACTCTGGCCAGTCCAGAGCTCTGGGAAGGGAAAATATTCCATGGCTGGTTGGCATCTGGGAGCTCCTAGATGGACAAAGCAGAAATCTGGGATTCCCATAAATTAGGGAAGTGGGGAAATGTCCTTACAGCATGGTGCTCTTACCTGGGAGCGGGGATGTGGTGGCAGCACTCAGGAAGGAGCTGGGACAGTGGGACAATCCCCAGGCAGGGCCAGCACCAGGGCAGAGCACTGCAGGATCAGAGCATGCTCATGTAGGGGATGTGGAGCAGTTCGAGTTGCCTTTAACAGGACAAAGCACAAGTGGGCTGCAAAACATCACCAGGATCTTCAGGAATAACTTTAGGGAATGAGAGCAAATGAGGCACCTCCGTGGGTTGGGGACCAGGGGATGAGAGGAGGATCCACAGTTGGTTGAGCCATGTTTTTGTGGTTCCCTGTGCTTCACCAGGGCTCTTCCAAGGGGCTCTGAGCCCAGGGCCAGGTGGGAAGGGGACACAGGGACACACACCCTCTACCTGACACAATTCCTTGCCCTCAGGCTGCCCATCCAAGCCCATCACTGCCAGCTCCATCAATGACACCGTCCCCTACTTCACCCCTGAGGAGCTTGACCTGTGCCTGAGCAGTGATGTCTTAATAGAAAACCTGGAGGCTGTGCTGGAACAGCCAATCTCCTCAAATTCTACCCAGATCCTGAAAAAAAAGGTGGACCAGGTAAGGGGTGACACAGGGCAGGAGCCCCTCAGCAGCACGGACACGATCCAGGAGGGGCAGGATGTGCTGTGGGGACAGGGATCAACAGACACAGGGATGAAAGTGCCCAAGTGGGTCCTTTGCACCCATTCCTGCCCTATTTTCCCTTCCCTCACCCTCTTTCCTGCCCCATGGCCTGGCCCCACAGCTTTTCCCGTCGGGGATCCCAGAGGAGCAGCTGAAGCGCCTGGGGCTGCTCTCCCGCCTGTACTCGGATCAGGAGATCAGCCAGTGGCCTGTGACATCCAGTGACACCCTCTCGGCCCTGCTCAGCCCCTCGGGAGGAGAGTGGGAGGATTCCCAGGTAAATCCACAGCAGCAGCAGGGGATGGATGGTGGGGAACCCAAACTGGGATCACCCATGGCCCAGCCCAGCTTGGGGTGAAGGCATTGTGGGGATTTTTGGGGGGTGGCAGCATTCCCATCCTTATCAAGAGCATCTCCCTTCCCTGCCTGTGTCCCCCCACATGCCCTGTGCCCCTCAGGTGCAGCAGCTGCTCAGCAGGTTCCTCACCCTGGGGGGCTCCCTGACCGGGCCCCTGCTCCAGGAAATCGGAGGCGAACGCCTGTGCAACCTGCAGGAGGAGCAGATCCAGCAGATCCCTGCTGAAGCCATTGGGTGAGCTGGTTTTGAGGGATGCTGACCAGCCCTGAGAGGCCCTGGGGAGTTGGGTGCAGGGGTGGAAGACCCCCAGCTCTCTGTGGATCTCCCCAATCCCAGGCAGCGCAGTGGGATCGCTGTGTCCCAATCCCAGATCCCACCTGAGTCCCAGGACCATGCTCAACCCACTCATCCCTCCCAGCCACCCCAACACTATCTGCAATTTGGGGTGCTGCTGACCTCTGCCCCTCCCTCCCTCCCAGGACTGCTGGGCAGTTAGACATTTCTACATGCTCCCAAACTAAGAAGGAGCAGCTCTACAGGAAGGCCCAGGAGGCCTTTGCCAGCCTGGCCAGCACCCCTGGGCGCTACTACTGCCAGATCCAGCCATACCTGGGTAGGTGCTTCCCCTGACCCTCCCTCCCACCACCAAGTTCGGGGTGTTGTCCTCAGCCACAGACAGGTCTGGCAGGCTCCAGAACCTCTCCGAATCCTCCCCAGAAGCGCTGGAAGGGTTTGCACATCTCCAGGTGTCCCATGCGCTCTCTTTAAGGTGGAGCTCCAGCAGAGGATCTGAAGGACTTGGCTAATGGTGATGTGCCCATAAACATGGATCTGGACACCTTCCTCGCCCTAAATCCCGAGGAACTGCAGGTACAGTCCCAGGATGCTGTTGTCCCTCTCCCCACTGAAGGGCAGGGCTGGCCAAGAGCTGAGCAGGGAGAGCCGAGGCCAGAGCCACATCAAGTCACCGATTCTCACCTTTCTCACCTTCATAAATTTTCTTTAGGAAGTTTTAGTTGCTCTGCAGCCTCATTAGCAAAGCATTTGGGGCTGTGAGGGCGAAGGAAGAGATTGTTGTTTGTGTGTGTTGCAGAAACTCAGCGTCACTGACGTGAAAAATTTGCTCGGGGAAAATCTCCCTGAGCTGAAGGAAGTGGAGAACGAGCCCTTGGTGGTGAGCTGGGTGAAGATACAATCCCAGAGGGAGCTGGACTGCGTGCTGGGCATTGGCCTGCATGGAGGGTTGCAGGAGCCCACAGGAACTACCACCCCTGCTNCCGCCACTCTCCCCACCACTTCAGCCAGCGCCACCTCCCTCTCCACTGTCCCCAGCACTCCTCACCCCTCAGCCAGTGTCACTGTCCCCACTCCCACTGTCACCACCAGCCACTCGACCCCTCGGTCGAGTCCGGTCCCCCCCAGGACCTCCACCCAGAGCACTCTGAGCCCACCCCCCCCAGACACTGAGGGTCCCACTGTCCCCACTGCCACCCCCACTGCCCATCCCACTCTGACCACCAGGGCCCCCTGCTCCACGCACCGGGCCCCCACCACAGACAGAGCCACCTCCCCCGCTGCCACCCTCCTCAGCACCCTCCTGGCCACCAGCAGCCCCAGTGCCACCTCTACCAGTGCTGTTCCAGTCCCTGCTGTCACCTCCAGGGCCACCACCAGCGCTGGTGTTGGCACTAACCCAGCTGGCACCACTTACAGCACTGCCACCTCTGCCCCCAACCTCTCCTCCACTCCCGCTGCCACCCCTGTCCCTCACTCCTCCTCTGCTCCCAATGCCACCCCTGTCCCTCACCCCTCCTCTGCCCCCACTGCCACTCCTGTCCCTCACTCCTCCTCTGCCCCCAACCCCTCCTCTGCTCCCACTGCCACCCCTGTCCCTCACTCCTCCTCTGCTCCCAATGCCACCCCTGTCCCTCACCCCTCCTCTGCCCCCACTGCCACTCCTGTCCCTCACTCCTCCTCTGCCCCCAACCCCTCCTCTGCTCCCACTGCCACCCCTGTCCCTCACTCCTCCTCTGCTCCCAATGCCACCCCTGTCCCTCACCCCTCCTCTGCCCCCACTGCCACTCCTGTCCCTCACTCCTCCTCTGTCCCAGCTGCCACCACAGCCCCAAACACGACCCCCTCTCCCCACAAACCCACCCCCATTCCCAACTCCACCATCTCCACCCAAGCAAGCCTTGGCTCCTCCACGGCCAAGCTCACCACCCAGCCGTGCCAGACCAGCTCCCCTCCGGAACTTCCCAGCCCTTCTTCCACCACCAAACCAACACCTGGAGGTGTTCCTGAGTCACCACGACCAACATCCAATGGACACATCAACCTGCAGCCTGAGCCTGGTAAGGTGGGAATGTTTGGAGCCAGGAAAGGCTTGGGAAGGACGGTGAGTTGGCTGATCCTCCTTGTTCCTGGCTGGATTCAGCGCTGGGGGACAGGTGGGGACGTGGCTCTGCAGCCCCTGGAGCTGCCCTCAGGTTCTCAAGTCTGGCCAGGTGCACTTCAAGGTGTCTCATCACCTTCTGAGCCCACAGCTGGAGTAATCCCATTCCCTGTGTTCTCCCTACAGGATCAGGCTCCAGGCTCTCCTCCTCCTGCCTCGTGCCTGTGCTGGCAGCCACCATTGGGAACATTCTGCTGAGGGGGCTGCTCTGACCCCACACCTCAGCACCACCCACCCTGCACATCCCTCCCTCCATCCCAATGGAACAGAGCTGGGAAATTCCCTGCTGGAAAGCAGAAACCCAAGAAAGGAAGAGAATTCATCTATTTGGTGCCAGCACAGAATCTGGTTATTTTTGAGGCTGGGCAGTGAAGGAGGACAGATTTTTCCAGCCCAAAGAATCCTCACAGGTCCTTACTAGCGATTTACTTCCTGTAGTACCAGCAACGCTGACTGCTCTGCCAAGGCAAGAACACCAGGCCCAGCCCCACCAGGGATTTTCTGTCTACCCTATCCTGCTGGGATCTGATAAACAGTGCAACAACTCAGGGATCTGAGCCACTGGTGGCCCAGCACCGCAGCTGAGAGATCCCCCAAAATCATATTTAACTTTTTTCAGGAACTGCTTTTGGATCAAGGTTTGTTCAAACCACACACAGACTCACGGGATGATTAACTGGAGATAATTTATCTTGATTGCTGTTAAGTGCTTTACAATAAAACATCAATCAACTATTTTTTCCTAATCCAACGTGTTTTTTGAGGTGTTTAGTCCCTTGTGGGGAAGTTTTTACAGCATAAATCCAAAGTCTGCAGTGAAGGACAGACCTGTTTCATCTCTAGAAAGCTCAGACAATGAAGATTTATAAAATATTTAAATCCCTTTTTCCCCTCCAGAAAGGGAGATGGCAGGAGCTGGATACAGGTTGCACCGAGGGTTTTTTTGGACACATATTTCCAATGAGTGGGAAAAAAAATATTGAAAACCTTGTACAAAGTTCCTTCCCCATCCCCATGAGGAAGCTGAGAACGACCTCAGCTCTTAAGTGTTGAGCAGCCAACCCCAAGGAAAAGTAACAGGCACACCCTAGGATTCTGAGCACCTAATCTGGGGGGATTCCTGCAAACAGGAAGGTGAGGGCAGCCTCAAGGAAGAGCAGAGAATCATCAGTTTGCTTCTGGCATTTTTACTTCATTCTAGGATTTATTTACAAGCAGCTGGAAAACTTCACTCCCACCCTGAGGTCTTGGCAGTGTCACGAGGTCAGGCTCTGAGAAATGTCCTTTTGAACCTGCAGAACTCACCCTTCAACCCAGCAGTAAGATGTGGTTTTGCAGTGGTTTGGGGTTGAGCTGGGCTTGGGCTGTACCAAAGGCAAAGATCCTGCTCCAAAGAGTCTGGAAACTTCCCTTCAGATACAACTGGGTTTTTTCTTTTTCCAAGGGATTTGAAAGCCAAAAGTACCTAAAAGTGAGTCCTGGGCTGATCCCATCTGAGCCCACCCCCAGGTCTCACCCCAGGTCTCAGAGCAGGGCACAGGCTGGTCCCCCTCATCTTGGTTCCTCGTGGGAGGAGATGGTCAAGACAAGATGGACATCATGAGGAAACTGAGGAGCAGGGCGGGCAGGAGGTGGAATGCCCTGGCCATGGTCCCCAGAGGGGCTGAGGACAGTGCTGGAGGACAAAGAGGGGATTAGAGCAAAGAAATCAGTGACTGAACCACTCCTCCAGGGGGAAAACATCCCTCTGTGCCCCATCCAGGGATTCTCTCTGCCTTTCTAACCACAGCAAACACCAAGCCGAGCTTGGGGGTTGGAATTGGAGGATCTTCAAATTTCTTTCAACCCAAACCACTCTGTGATTCTGGCTCTAAGCCCAAATCCAACCCCCTCGAGGATGAAATGCTTGCTCAGTAGGGATGTTCAGCCAGTGAGTCTGCTCCCAGTGGGATTCCAGGATTGCTCCTCACATTGGACCCAGAATTTGCCCTGCAGAGCTTCAGGCTCCTCAGCAGAGCTGAACTTGCTGCCCCAGTGTTAATCTTCTCCACAACCCCAAAATAAACCTTTAAAGCCAAACCATCAGGGGAGTCCTACACATACCTGGGAATTTGGGGGTGACAAGGTTGATGTAGCCCTCCTGGGTGCCCCCCGTGAGCCCAATGTGGAGTTTGTTCAGCTCTGACTGCTTCTGCAGCTGGATCCACTCCCGGACAGGAGACCTGTACTGCCACTGGGCCAGCTCAGGGAGGTTCAACCCCAGCAGGCCCTGAACCTCTGCAGGTGTCAGGCTCTAGGAGGAATCACAGGGCAGGAATTAGGGCTGGGAAGGCAGGGATGGCAATGACCCCTCTGGCCAGGAAAATGACAGGGTTCCCATTGGCAGGAGAGGGGAGAACAAAGATTCCCGGGAGTGGTTTCACTGGGACAAGCTTCCCTTAGGATTTGGTGGTTCCTCAAGGGCTCTTTCTGTTGGCCTCTGATGCCAAATCTCCTGTGCTCAACTGGGGGCCCTATTCCTGCTTAAATCACTAGGATTTCTGCCCAGATTGGTGACATTATTGCTTGTCTGGAGATCTGTGGTCTCATGGGCCTGTCCCTTGCCACTACAAGAGCCTGCCCTGAAGGAATTCCACTGGCTTTGCATCCTGCTAAGAATCCAAATTATATTTTTAAAATAATTTCAGGCCAATTCCCCACTTTCTACTGGTCTGAGAGTAGAAATTTGGATTTGATGGAATTTGGATTTGATGGAATCACCCCCGATTTCAGCCAATGAACAGCACAACCAAACCCAACCACTCAACATAACAAAACACAAGGAATTCAAGAATTCCAAGGTCCAGCTCACCATCAGAGCATCTCTTCTCAAAGTCACAAACGTGCTGATGTTCATGTTCACATTGTCCTTGCTGAGAGCCTTGAGATCCGCAGCAGGAGCCCCCCCTGGCATCAAAGCAAGAAGAATTACCAAGGGAGACCCCAAAGGAGTTGTGCTGGGTGTCTGCACAAAATGAGGATTTCTCCACAATTCATTAGGCTGATAACACAGCGAGGTCCAACTGCAAAATATGTGGATGCTCCTCCTTTTTTTATTGGGAGATTTTTCATTGGGCGTTAATAATGTGCAACAGTGCCAGGCAGTGGAAAGAGGGGTGAGAAGAATTTGGAAAAATTCTTGGTTTAACATTTAAAAAAAAAAAAAAAATCAATTTTGTGACATGGAAAAGGGCTGTGAGATAAATCCTGAGTTTGATGTTCCCTGTGATGGTTTGGAAACTGATTTGGGCAATTTAAAGCAGGCTCAGAATCCTTCAATAATAATTTATGCCATCTACAGGTTGGAAAGACAAACTTTTAACAACTTGTCTATGAAAATTTCCAAATTTTAGATGGATTTTGATACCCATTTGGCTTGTGGCCAAGGCTTTGCTTTCCTCATAACATGCTGGTTTTTTACATACCCAGGTAAGGTAAAATCAGCTCATAGTAAGCAGGTAAATGGTGCTGGTCATAGAAAGCCTCTTTGGCTTTCTTGTACAAGATGTTCTTTGTCTCCTGTGAGCAGGCTGAAGGATCCAGAGATACTAGTCTGCAGAAAAATAAAGATTTAGAGTGAAAAAAAGCTTTTATTATCTCCAACCTGTTCAATTTTCATGTATTATGAGTGTTTTTCTGGGACTCTCTGCACAGCACAGGTGATCACTTCTTCCCAGATATATGGACAGAAGCTGAGAGGAAAAATAATGGCCCAGTTTCCTGCTGAGAATTTGTCCTTCAAGTGATGATGGCTCTGATGGTGCCCTGTAAGTTTGTGTGTTTGCCAAGCTGTAGTTAATTAATTTAATTTACCAGTCGTTCAGAGAAATTTAAACTGGAAATGTTCAAAAACCACAAGGATGTGGTTCAGTGGTGACCATGGTGCTGGATGATGATCTGAGAGGCCTTTTCCAACCTTAACCATTCAGTAATTCTATGAAATTAAATGTAATTAACTCTTTGCAGATGAAAGCAGGCAGGGAGTCAGATTTGCTGCCTGCTGAGCTGAAATAAAGCTTGATTGGAAATCTGAGCTCTGCCTGGCAGGATGGGGATCAGCAGGACAGGCAGCAGCAGGCCTCAAACCCCTACAGAAAGCAGGTTCTAAGCTTCTTCCTAAATTTCCTTTCACTGAGAGCAGAAAAAAGGAAAAGATTGAGAAAGGGCTTTTGGAAGAAGCCAAGGACACCCCAATTTTTGACTCACTTGAGGATGGGGGGGTTGATGGCCTCCAGCTCAGTGGTGTTCAGCAGGCACACGTAGCTCGTGCCGATGGCGTCCAGGGCCGTGGCATTCAAGGCATTGCCCAGCTCCAAGTAGCGTTTAATTGCTGCAGAGGCCTGGAAACACAATTAATGAGAAGAATTTAATTGAACTAGAACTTGCAGTTTCGTCCCCAAAAGAAACATGTGCAATAATCACAGAAATGGAGTCGTTTTAAATTCTTCGTTCAGGCCTCAAGGATGGTCCATCCAACCTTGTGGCACCAAAGATGCTTCAACCACCTCAGAACCCACTCAGTTAATCCTAAAACCAGACCCACCAAACCAGGAAAAGCAAAGCCAAGCCCCTACCAGGGAATCCGAGGGCTGATTTTTCAGGAAGGCAGCCAACATGTCAGCTGAGTTTATCTTCCAGGTGGAGATTTCCTCTGGGGTGATGAGGGGAAGGAGAAGGCCCAGGTTGGAGAGCACGCTTTCGGGATAACCATTGGGATACCTCTGTGGAGACACCATTGTTATGGGTACAGAGTGGGGCAGTGGGGCTGAGGGAGCTGGGGTTTACTCTGAGGGAAAGGGGAAATGATGATTTTAGTGCTGTTTTTAACTCTCTAGGGGGAGATTGGAGTGAGGGTGGAGCCATGTTCCTCTCAGAGGTGCCAAGTGAAAGGCTGAGGGCCGGCAGGCAAGGAAAACTCTGATTAGATCTAGAAATAAGAGATAAGAAATAAATATTTTCCCAGTAAGGGTGGTCAAACCCTGGGAAAGGAGCCAAGAGACAGTGGAGTCATATCCTCGGAGATCCCAAAATCACCAGGCCCTGAGCAATCCCATCAGCGGTAATTGGACATTTTTGGGCTGGTATTACCTCATCCAGGTATTCCTTCAGCACAGCCAGCTGCGGGACGCTGAAGGCATAGGTGAGGATCTGGGAGAAGTGATTTTCCAGGGAGACATTCTGGAGGCAGGCACGCAGCTCCTCGGGGGTGTAGAAGGTGGGCATCAGTTCATTGGCCAGAACTTCCTCTGTTATCTTCAGGTCAGCCGGGCAACCTGGTGAAGCCATGGCAAAGCCAGGGTTAAATCAAATCCTTTCGCTCCAAGCTTTGAATCATTTCAAAACCTCCAAGATTGATCTGTGCCCAATCCCCACCTCATCACCCAGCCCAGAGCACTGAGTGCCACGTCCAGGCATTCCTTGGACACCTCCAGGGATGGGGACTCCAAACCTCCCTGGGAGCCCATCCCAAGGCCTGACAAGCCACAGGCTCCAGGGTGAGCCCTGATCCCAGTGGGAATGCCTCTGGATCAGAGGGAGCTCCCATACCCTCCGCTCGCTTGTGCCGGCGGGGCTGCAGCTCCCCAATGATGGTGGCCAGCTCTTCCCTGGACAGGGAGGAATCCCAGGCAAAATTTCTCAGCCAAGTGGTCAAAGCGCTCTGCAAGGAAAAGGGATCATCAAGGGGATTTGGGAATCCTGGATGTGCCTCCAGAACAGCCCCTGCTACTCCGGGCTCTGAGCCTGGAGATCCAGCCTTGCTGAGGCAAAAGCAATTCCTGAAATGTTTAAACTCTCCCTTTTCCCCAGCCCCTCAGTGACTGCAACTCCTCACAAAGCACTGGGAGAGTGATTCCTGCTCTCCCCACAGTGACAGGAAGGGGATGACAGTGACCTGGATTTGCAGTTCCAGGCTGTCAGCTCGAGGAACCCTCACTCCTCACAAACCATCATCCCTTTGGCACCAGGCTTCTTTTCAAAGGAGAAACTGCTGAAAGCAGACTGGCTCAGCATCCCTCAGCATATTTCACCCATGCTCCAGGGCCCAGGAGTGCTTCCCAAACTCCCCAGCCCTGTCTGAAGAACCTACCTTGGGAATCTGCTGCAGGATGCTGTGATCCAGCACAGGGATCAGCCCGCTGAGCTCGCTCAGGGTGAAGGCTGACCACGCTGCAGGAGGCCTGCAGGCAAAAATGAGCAGGAATCAGCTCTCAAGGAAGACCAGAACCAAAAAAAACACCTTAAAATCCCCCAGGATTATGTCCTTGTAACACGTGATGTTGAGAAAACACAGGGTTTAAATCCTAAAACACCTCAATCACTTCCTGCTGCACAAAACTTCATTGCAGCAGAGCAGGAGACATGCTCATGTCAGAGACATGACAACTTCTGGGTGGGAAAATGGCCTTGAACAAATACATTCTTTTCTTAAGCGTGGAACCCAAAGAATTTCTGTTGCTCACTATGGCTCAATTCAGTGCCAAGATCTTGAGGCAACTGATACAGGAAGGAAAATATTTTGCTTCCCTCTGTGTTAGAATCACGGATTTATCAAACACCTGTCACTGGACAGGTAGAGGCAGAATGTTTCCTCAAAGTCTGTGGCTGACAAACAGCTTGAACTGACCTGTGATCTCCAGGCCAGTCAGAGAAGTTGGATTAATGAAAAATAGACCAGAGGAAAAGTTTTTATAACTAGAGCAAGAGAGATAACTTATTTTTCAGGAGAATTTCAGCCAGGCCTTTCAGCTGAAATAATTTCAACTAAAACAACATAGAAGACCCAATGGAAAGCTCAAAAGCAATAAATTTTTTGGGTTTTTGATCAAGGTGATTGGCTGGAGTTCACTCAGGTCTTAATAGGACAATGGGTTTGCTTAAGGGAACAGTTTGGTGATGCCCAGGAGAAAAACCCATACCCAAAGGTGGTGTTGCCACTGCTGATGACATCCCTGATCGCCTCTTCTTGGTCAGGCAGGAAAGATCCACACTGGCTCAAATCCTTCAGCAGACTCCCACCAGAACTCCTGATGTATTCTCCACCCAGGTCACAGACCAGCCGTCCCAGAATCTTGGCGTTTTCCTCGTTTATTTGAGTGCCAGGAATTTTCTGAATTAAAGGCAGAGGCATTAACCAGGGTGGAGCATCCCTGGATCCCAACCCCCGCAGGGTCCCAGCTCCTCTCCCCGTACCAGACACGCCAGAGCCTCCAGGAGCAGCTGCTGCCTCCGAGGGTCCTCTCTGGGCAGAACATCCACGTTAGCCTTCCCAATCTGGATAAAGAACTGGCTGCAGCTCCCTGTGGCTGCATAGTCTGAGGGGCTGGAAAGGGAAATGCTCCATGAATTCTAGGGAATGAGAGCAAGCTCAACACAGAGCGTCCCATAAAACATCTTCCACACCTGCACCCTGAAGGCCAAAGGCTGTTGTTCTCCAGTTTTTTTCTATTCCACATTCTTTAAAAATCAATTCTCACCTTAAGGAAACTGTTGTGAGACACAGCTTAAAACTGTTCAAGGTTTTGATACAGAAGCACAGTGGGAAGATACTGGAACAAGGGAAACCACTTTATTCCCTGTTTTCTTTCATTGTTGTAAGGGAAAAGCACATTCAGAGGCCTGGGAAGGCTAAAACTTGGCTTTGGACACTGCCAGGGATGAGGCAGCCACGGCTTCTCTGGGAAATCTGGGCCAGGGCCTCCCCACCCTCACAGGGAAGGATTTCTTCACAGTATCTCATATAAATCTACCCTCCAGCTTTCTGCAATCCCATTTTTTATTCCTCAGAAAGAGACCTAAACGACTCTGAAATACAAATCAAACTATTTTTTACATTACATTCTACATTACCAGCCTGGTTATATATGAATCCTGCTTTTTCCACAAAGCACTAAGTCAACAAGAAGAAAAGCACAGCACAGTTACCTTAAAAACAGCAACAGGTCTTTAGGGTAACTGTCCAAATCCTTGGGAATCCCATGCAGCGTCACCATCTTCAGTAAGCAGCTCAGCTGGAAGGACACCAGAGATTGCATCAAGGAGAGAAACCACCACGAAGCAGAAAAAAAAAGACAAAATAAAGATTTTACTCTCCCCCAAAGAAAGAAAAAAAAAAAGGGTGGAAAAAGATGAAAATTGGAGGGGTTGGTTCCTGAGAACCAAACTGGGTTTGGACTTCTCCTCTCTTCAGGGAAATTCAGAACTGTGGAAGGGACACCCAGGATGTTTGTTCACAGGGATCACTCAGTGCAGCTCCTGGTCCTGCCCAGACACCCCAAAAAAATCCCCCCCCGTGCCTGTGTCACCTTCTGAGGGAGGAACCTTGCCCTAATACCCATCCTACCCCCCTGACACATCCCTGTTCCAGCCTCTTAACTCCTAGTGTTCTTCTGGCTGAACAACCTCCTCTGGTACCTTGAGGACATCACCAAACACTTGGGAATGTGGGATCTACCTGGTCCTGTCCCAGCCTGACATTCTTCTTCCTCATGACTTTGGCCAGCTCCTGAAACCTTTCTTCTCCCACAGCGCTGGCAGCTGCGCAGGTGAAGCCTTGGAGGACAGACTGGGAAAGCCTGGGAATTTCCAGAAGGAAAGTCAGAAGGAAAAAGCACTCAGGAAGGTGCATTCAGAGCAGGACACTGTTGATCCCACTGTTTTTCCAGATATAAATCATGGTTTTCATAATTTTCATCTCAGATATGTCAAAAGACACACCAGCCCCTCTAAATGATTCCCTGGAACTGCTCTGTGGAAGGCTGGCATATTCCCTCATTGGAAATGTCTTCCAGAGGCAATCTGGAGCAAGATTCCAGGTGCAGCCTGAGCCAGAAGCATCACTTTAGAAAGAAAATGTGGCCTCTGGGTGTATTTTACAGCTGAGCCCTGGTAAATCTCAATGTTCCATGTCTGTGTTTGGGTTCACATTTTATTTCCCATCTGTTTCTATGGATTCAACAGGGTGGGTGCACCATATGCACCACAGGAAACACAGGAATTGCCAGGAAAACAAACAGAAAATGGAAGAAGAGGAGGAAAATCTTTACCTGCTGAAGTCAGGCTCTTCCTTTACCACATCACCAAAAAACATGGTAGCCTGGGAAGCAAAGCCAGAGGTCAGTGATTTTCCAGGGGAAATGGCTCCATTTCCAGGTGGATTTGTGGAACTCATGGCCCCACCAAAGCCAGGGCTGGCAGGGACAGGGAAGGAGGACCCCACACCATTACCTGATCTCTGGTCCATGGTTTATTGTTGAGGTCCTGCACATTTGGCTTCTCGTCCCCAAAAACAAGCAGGGATTTTGGAATGTAGCTGGCCAGAGCACTGGGAATGAGTTTAACCAGTTCAGCAGGGTGGCCAACACTGGAGGAAACCTTTAAAAAAACCCAACAGAACAAGCTATGGAAATCTCACACAGTTTTAGTCCAAATCATGGCAGTATCAGAACCAGAGAATCGTTTAGGATCAAGGATCCAGGATCAAGTCCAACCTTGCATTAATTCTGCTCCATTTATGTTCTTTCCCTGGCAACACCCACTGGGAAGCAGTTTCTGGGACCACCCCATAAAACAAATCACTCCTGCCCTTGTCCCCAAGAGGCTGAGCAAGCCAAGGACATCGACACAGGCCCAGTGACAGGATTTGAGTTCTTTTCCTGCTGCCACCCTGCCTGGTCGTGACAATTCCCACAGGGAATGCTGTCTGGGTGAGCAGGCGTGTCACACCAGGTGACCAGTGCTCCCTGTCCTGTTCCTTTGTGAGGCTGAAGAGGAAAATCAAGGTCACCTTTTCCACCAGGACCCTTTTCAGAGCAGAGGGCAGCAGGTCCATGTGCTGGGAAAAGCCAGGCAGCTGGAGAGCCTCCAGGACAACTTCTGGGGACAGGCTCCAGAGCGTGCTGCTGTTGAGGCCACCCACCAAACTCCCCAGCTCTGCCAGGCTCTGCCCATCCAGGATCTGCAAGGGAATCCCAGAATAATTTAGGCTGGAAAAGACCTTTGAGATCCTTGAGTCCAAGCTGTGCCCGATGCCCACCTTGTCCCCAGCCCAGAGCACTGAGTGCCACCTCTAGACATTCCTTGGACACCCCCAGGGATGGGGACTCCAAACCTCCCTGGGCAGCTTTTTCCAGTGCCTGACCACCCTTCCCATGAGGAAATTCCCCCTAGATTTGTGGATCCCTGTACCTGGTAGCCAGAGTGGAGCAGTTTGTTGACAATAGCCCTGGACTGCTCAGCATTCCAGCCATGGACACTACCCAGGGCAGGAAGAGCTGCTTCCAGGTGCTCCTCAGGGATGCTGTTCAGGATGCTGGACACGGAGAGCCCCAGGGCAGCCTGGCCCAAGGCTCCCACTACTGCTGGAGAGAAATCCTCCAAGTTTCTCACCAGGGAGGATGCGACCTGCAAAGGCCCCATGGGGACAGAGGAGCAATGAGGGGAGATATTGGACCCCACAGCCTGTGGAGGTCTTAAATCCCTGGGTTTCTGGCTCAGGTTTTCATGCTGAAGGCTGTGGATGGACCATTTCCACCGCTGAGAACTGTGAGGTGATGAAAACCCAGCCAGACACCACAACAAACACACAAGGTGACCTAGAGGAGTGTGACAAGAGGGGACACGAGAGCTGGGTCTCAGCCCCGCCAGGTTTTGTGCAGGTGAGTGAATCCCCAGGGGCTCACCTGCAGTTCCTGCGCTGCCAGGGAGGAGGGAGCTCTCTCTCCAGGCATTCCCTTGGTCCAGGGGCAGCTCTTCCCGAGCCTCTGGGCTATGCCCAAAGCCTCCTCCTGGCTCAGGTTCCTCACAGCCGAGGGGCTCAGAGAGCAAATAAATCTGTCTGGGAGGCTGCAGGGAGAAAAGGAGAGGCTGCCAGTCAGAGAGTGGCTCCATCAGACCTTTACCCCTTTTCCAGAGGGTGCTCTTTTCCAGGCATGTTTCCCCTGACTCCTTTTAGCTCTGATGATGCCAATGCTCCAGCTCAGAGAGCACTGCTGCATCCTGAAAAACCCTGGAAGCACTGCTGGCCATCAGCTGGAGCTGGCACTGCAGGGAAATCATCTCCCAGGAAATAAGACTTGGGATCTGGCCCCCCATCAAAACCAAGGGCCATGGGATTCTTTGAAAATGAAACCTTTAAATGGAAAATTAATAGAACCTTTCGAGAGGTTTAAATGAAAACCCCACTCAAACTCTTGCTGCGTCACAGTCCCACGCTGAGCCATCCCAGGAAATCAGATCCCATCAGATTCACACCTTGACAGTGGAAAACCAGGAGCAGAGGTCAGGAGGAAGGTGTAGTACAGAGCAGTGTCCCGGAGCAAGGTGAGGTTCCCAACCATCTCAATATTCACTGGATCCCTGGCAAATTTTTGAAGCTGAGGGTGAAGAAAAATAAAAAGGAAAATAACTCGGATGGATCCTTCAGTCCTGACAGTGACATGGGACAGTTAGAATGAACCTCAGGGTTTTTCACTTGGTTTTAAAGTTGTGCTGAGGTTTATTTTTTTTTGTTTTCAAGTAAACACTGGAACCTTGATCAGATTTGGGGTTGCTCTTACTGACTCCAGTTTGCTCCCTGCAGGATTCCCTAAGTGAAACCGACTCCTGTGCAAGTCCCTCATGGCATGATGGGGGGAAATAACTGCAGTGACTGTTCACCTCAAATTAACAAGAGAAATATTCCTGCTGGCAGCATTCCAGGAGATTCAAGGCCAGCTTGGATGGGGTTTGGAGCACCCTGGGATAGTGGGAAGTGTCCCTGCCCATGGCAGGAGGTGGAATGGGATGGATGAGCTTTAAATCCTCCCAACCCACCCATTCTGGGATTCTGATTTTGCACAGGGCAGGATTGTGACCTCCCAGGGTCTCCATCCCCAGGAGGCTGCACTTACAGTTGGTTCATCCCCAAAAAGCTGCAGGTCCTCCACGGTGGCATGCTCCAGAAAGGATCCGAGATAATTCCGAAACCAGGCAGTGGAATTCAGACTGGAAACAGCCTCATTGTAGCATTTCTGGCTGGATTCTGAAGTCAGACAGGCAGAAAAAGAGACACCATCAAAGTACAGCCTGGGTCAGGAAACCAGTGGGAATTGGGGATTTCTGGGGGTGGAAGAGGCTTCAGTCCATGAGGGAACTCAGAGAGCTCCCTGGTCACACCTTACCCTCAATTTGTGTTCACACCACAAATTCCCATGGGACAGAACAAACCCCTCGGGAAAGAATCCCAGCCCCCCAAATATCCCCAGCCTCTTTCTTCCTCCCTCCAAATCTGACAGAAGCTTTCTGCAGGACATTCAATCAGTGCCTGGAAGCTCCTGCCTGGGTCCCTTTCTGAGCTGGATCCTTCAGCTCTCAGAAGCAAACCCAGCATGAGCAGGAAATGCAGTGAATTTAAATCATCATAGCCCTGACTGTGCTGATTTAGAAAAATGCTGGGTTAATGAAGCCTTCAGGCAGGGAAATCATTCCCGAATCCACTAATTACCAGCATTCCCAGCCTGTTTCTATCAGAGATTCACAAAAACCTCATGAAGCCTCAGCCTTGTGACAGATCCCAGGAAAATCAGGTCATTTACCATCCTGGATGAGGAAGTGCTTGATCCCAGTGTAGAGATTCCTCTGCTCTTCCACAGGAAGCTGGGAATAGATTCCATCCAGGGCAGCAACTCTGCAGGTGGATAAGGAAGGCAAACACCTCAAACACTGCTGAGGTCAGGGCTGGGCTCTCACAAAAACCACTGATGTTCTCAATCCCATCCTTTTCCAAAGTGATTTCCCCTCCCAGGAGACACCAGGATGCCCCAGGATGCTGCTGGAAATGGTCCATCCACAGCCTTCACCATGAAAACTGAGCCAGCAATCCAGGGATTTAAGACATCCAAAGAAGGGACATCCCTCACTTACACCAGCTGGAATTCCTCACAGGACACATCCTTGGCACGGAGGCAGCCAAAGACCTTGGGCTCCACCAGGAATGGCTCAAGTCCCTCATGGACCCACTGGGCCAGCACTGGGGGGGTTTCAATGCCAGGCACTCGCAGCATCCTCTCCCACAGACCATTCATGAAGATCAGGCTCCACTCCAGGGAAAGGGGCACGTGGGAAAACTGGAAGCAGGAGAGGAGGAGAAACCCATGAATTCCAGGGAATTCCAACCAGCCATCAACATAAATCCAAGCAAATCTGAATGCTAGGAACAGAATCTGGTGGTTAGGAATGGACCTTCTCCCAAAATAAGGTTAAAAAATCAGGGGATTTGAAATAAAGTCTTTTCCTGGGGAGGAAAAAGTTGGATTTGGGAATACTCACCCGCTGGCTGAACAGGCCCAGGGAGGCCAAAAGCTTCTTGGCATCATATTTGGAAAAGAACAGAATGGAATATTCTGGATCCAGGTCTGTGGCAGGTTTAGAGGCCAGGCAGGAATATAAGGATATGAGGAAATCATCCTGAAGGTCCTGGAGCCAAGTTCCCTGGAAAAGAAAAGGGAAGTGCAGATGAAGGTGATAAAGGATGGGTCATGTTCAGAGGTGAAATCAGCTTCAGAGGGCTCATCCATGCCTGGGCATTTGGGAAGGGATTCCTCCCTTGAGGGGTGTAAAACACCAGCACAGGTTTTAAAAGCTTTATCAAAAAAAAACCACCCAAAATTGCCATTTGATCTAACTAGAAACTTCCATGGGGAACTCTAATTCCCAAACATTTTTCAGGGAAACAGTCTACAAACAGCAGAAGACAAAAATAAAACCAAGAAGAAAACAAACACCAAAAAAAGCCTAAAACCCACAACCACCCCCCAAAAAAAACCCACTGACAAATATTTGCAGAAATGCCATCTTTTTGTTAGAAATATTTACTGAAAAACACAATTTGCTGTCAATTTAATTGCAATTACTGGCAGCAACTTAAGAGATAATGACAAAAGCAGGGAAGAAAGTAAACCTGGAACATTCCAGGTGGCATTTTCCAGACTGCAACCACTTCTAATTGTGTTTTTACCCCATTTAACTGTGCTTTTACCCTTTTTAATTGTGCTTTATCCCAATGGCCCAGGGTTACCCTCCTGCAGAGATTTGTTCCAATGCTGCGATGCCAATTTTTAAGAACCAATTCGATTTGGAAAGTTCCTTTGCCCCACCTTCCTTCTCACTTGGGTGGTTTGGAGAAGGAAATCCCCATTTCCAAAAGGTCTCCGTGGTGGCTTGGCCATTCCTGAGCCCCATGGCACAGAGCAGGTGTCCCCTGGGTGGGTGGCACTGCCACAGCTCAGGGCTGGGGGTGGAAGAAAACCCAAACTGCTCCACCCACAGCCACCACCGGGGTTGTTTTTAAGCCAGAAGTGACAGAATTCCCAAGGAAAACAAAGCCCAGCACCACGGGGAGCAGGGGATTGTCCTTACCTGTGCACAGGCGAATTGGCCAAAGGTGAGGCTGCACGGGGATGTTTGGCCTTGGGCCACCCCCAGGAACTGCTCCTGGCTGGCACTGGGGGAAAGCAAGGACAGCACTGGGAAAGCTGGGGCAGGATGGGCTGGGAATGGGGGAACTGGGGCAGAACTGGGTGGGGAGCAACGGGATGGGGATGGAACTGGAGAGGAGCTGGCGCAGAACCAGGGGGGAGCTGAGGGAAAAACTGGAGGGGGTAGAACTGGATGGGAGCTGGGGCAGAACTGGATGAGGGCACAACTGGATGGGGGCACAAGCAGTGGGGAGCTGGGCACCAAACTGGATGGGGGCAGGAGTTGTGGGGCACTGGGGCAGAACTGGGTGGGGAGATGACAGCAGGACTGGCTGGGGATAGAACTGGAGGGGCACAGATCCAGATGTGAACTGGCACCCCCTCAGCGATCCAGCTGCAAACCCAGCACAGAGCACATCTGGCAAGGCAGCCAAGGGCACCTGAGTGCCCTGAGCACCCCTGAGCAGCGTTTTTCTGGCTGGTTGTCCCCCCAGGCAGGGACAGCTCTCCCAGGAAGGATCCAGCCCTCCCAAACCAGAGCAGGAGCAGAGCCAGGCAGCTCAGCCCACACAGCAAACACGGTGGGGAACAAAGTGACAGTGCAGGATGAGGATTGCTGGCAGCAGGGACAGGGGAGGGGTGGATTGTTAACCCTCAGGTATAAATCAAGATCAGTGAAGGTGTGGAGTGGAGCTGTTTGAGCCCCACTTGGAGCCAAGATAAGCTCAGCACCAATGCCAAGATTCTTGGCTGCCTCCCCAGGGCCTGGCCCTGCCTTTCTTTGTCCTGCACAGACACAAAACCCCGGGAAGGCACTTTCCCTTCGATGTTTGAACAAGTGCAACCAGAGCCCTCCCTGCCCACAAGCAACTCCAGGGCTTTTTGGGGAAAGAGTCACAAAATCTGTCTTCAGAGGGATCCAGGAAACCAGAATCACTCCCAAGGAAATGCTGCCACAATCGTTTGTGGATGGCTCCCATACCTTTGCACCGAGGCACACACGGCTGATTCTGATTCCCAAAACAAAAAGAGAGACAAAGGTAAGGAATTGTGAGAGGAATTGGAACATGAAACACTGTCTGAATTTTTCTGGTGGAGGATATTTGAGAAGAAACTCACCATTGACAGGGGAGCTGGAGCACTGCACCAGGAGAAAGAGAAAAGAGATGATGTTAAAATGCAGTTCTAACATTATTTGTGATCACTGCAGACAGACAGGTGGGAGCTGCAGCCCTTTGGATTGGGACGTGACCTGAACACACTCAAATCCCAAATCCAGAGCTCCCAATCTGCCAAATTCACACAGGTCACTGCTCTGTATCTCAAGCAGCTGAGAAGTGCCATGTTATCCCATCCCTCAGGCACGAGGAGGGAATGTTCTCCTGATGATTTGAGCATGGTCATGTTTAAGTGTGGTTCCAGAGGAAGGGGGGTTGGAACTGGAAGATCTTTAAAGGTCCCTGCAACCCAAACCATTCTGGAATCCCAGGGTGTTTAGAACACACAGAAGTGCCTTACCAGCTCTGTCCCAGCAGCAGCTGCAGCAGCTCCCTGCCACCCTGGAACACAATGTGCCACAGTTTTAGAGCAAAGCCAGCACAAAGCTCATTCCCACCACTCAGCCCCGGCCACCCCTCAGCTCACTGCAGGCCCTGAGGGCTCATTTTTGACCCAGAGTTTCACACTCTCCTCCCTGCTGTGGTCCCTGAGGGGTGACAGACACGAGGTCCCCCCTCTGCCCCCCAAATCAGCCTGGCTGTGTCCAGGTGACATGAGGGATGTCCTGCATCCATCCCCAAAGAGAGGCATTTCCCAACTTCCAGAGTGATCCTGATGGCAACTTCCATCTCCCTGGCAGTGCCCTGGAGCTGGGAAGGTGGGAAATGGCAGGGTAGGAACCCAGGAACAGCACACACGGGATAAACCCGGCAGGAGGGTGATTCCCGGAGCCTGCCACACTCAGCATCCCTCAGGACAGAAAAAAAAAGGGAAAGGTGGAGTTTCCCAGTGTTCCTGGTGGGACAGAACCAGTGGAATGAGAGCAGGGAGAGGGATGGGACACAGGGAGGGGTGGCTGCAGCTCCACAGCCACGGTTTGATGGCACAGGGTGATGGAGGAGGAGGGAAGTGGCTTTCCTGGGTGTGGATGTGTTCACAATCCCAACAAAGTGCGTTAGGGAGGGATTGTAAAGCAGCTTGGATGAGTCCTTAATTAGCACAACACCTTTCTTGGTTACCAGCTGCTACACCTCTGTAATTATTTAATTAATGGAGAACTGTCACTAAGTAACAGAACCTTCCCCTAACAGGGTCCAGGAGAGCTGGAGAGGGACTTTAATCAAGGGATGGAGGGCTTCAAGGAGGAATGGCTTCCCACTGCCAGAGGGCAGGGATAGATTGGATATTGGGGCCTGGAATGGATTTCCCAGAGGATGCCCCATCCCTGGAAGTGTCCAAGGCCAGGTTGGATGGGTCTGTGAGCAACCTGGGACAGTGGAAGGTGTCCCTGCCCATAGAACTGGATGAGATTTAATGTCCCTCCCAACCCAAACCATTCTGTGATTTATTATCCAATATTCAATCAATTGTGATTATTCCTTAAGTGCTTTCCCAGACACACCTGGATACTCCAGCAAAAGGAACAGGGAGCAGACATCTCAGAAAACACAGAGGAGAATCAATCCCAGTTTTATCTTCCCACCATTTATCACCAAAACTAAAACATTTCACTCACAGATCCAATAACAAAGAGGACAATGAATGGCTGGGAATTCAGAGCAACCACCAAAGTCACATTCAATGCTCTGTCAGCACCATTTCCCCTTTTTATTATCTCTGGTACTGAAAACCCTCCTGGGACACCCCTCCTTCCACAGGCAGACTCACCCAGCAGGAGGAGGAATCCCAGCCCTGGGAGCAGAGGAGGCATTTCTGGACAGGTCTTCAGCACACCCACAGCAGTCACCTTAGCTCAGCCAGGAAAAACCAAACAGGAATAAATTAATGCCAAACCAAAACTCAGAGGAGGAAAATCAAAGATGGCCACGTCACGTGGAAATCTGGACACACCAACACCCTTCACAAACCCCAAAATTAGATCCGAAAGAGGTGGAAAAACTCCTGAGGGTCCGGGAAAGCATGGGGAGAATTTGGAGTCAATTAAGGCAGCTCATTGCTGTCGATGCCCTGAGCCAGGCCCGTGATGGCAGAGGGACAGGAGGTGGCACAGCCTGCTCGGAGGGGACCCTGTGACACTCACCTGTGGCTGCTGGTCCCAACTAGGCAGGCTCTGGGCATAGCGGGCTCCTTTTCACTGAGGGAGCTGGGGCGTGGCTCTGGCTCCTCCACCTGCATCTCTGCGGGATGGTTTCGGAGCCCTGGACACACCCCGAGCCCTTGAGAGTACAAACGGGCTGTGGGACAAATAGCTGAGCTCTTTGGTCATGCCTGGCATTCCTAGGATACAGCAGCAAGCTGGATTCCCTCCCTGCCCTGTCTCAGTGTGACTTTATGACGTATCCCATGTTGCCTACCCTATGCCCAGAAAATGAATTTTGTGCCTTTAAACTAAACCCGAGAGGGGAGAAAGAGGAAAAAAACCAGCCAGAAAAACTTTTTCAAAGCAGTTCTGTGCTTCAAAATCACTACTCCTCTCTGTTCCTCTGCTGTGGGGAGTGAGAGCTGCTGCAGCAGAGAAGAGAAGAAACACCCTTCCATGCTTTCCAGCCAGCTTTCAGGTCTCTTTCGTCAAAAGAAGAAAGACAGATGTTTCCTGAAACTTTTGTTTCTTCTTCTTCTCTTCTAAACTTGTTCAAAACACCAAAACCTCACTGAGAAACCTTCCACCAACCTGAAAAAAAGTCCCCCAC
>VZRF01013002.1:284861-316639 GCA_013396875.1 Vireo altiloquus | reverse complement strand
CACACCCACAGAAAAACTCTAAACTCTTCCAAGTTTCTCTCCACAGCAAGAAATTTTATTATTTAGCATTATTATTCTTTTTTTGTTATTTTGCTTTGTTATGTTGTTTTGTTATTTTGGGTTTTTTTATTCTTTTTTTGTGTTCATTAAATAAATAGTTTTTTCCTTCTTCACTTTCCTCTGATGAAATACTTTCTTTTTCCAAACCTAGTAAAAAAAGAATAACTACAACCTGCTTTCTATAAAAAAATATTCTCCTCTGAATTTTTCTCAAACCGAGACAGGGACAAAAATCAATCTGTGCTCAATCCTCCAGGAGCATCCTCTTCCAGGCACTCAGGGAACGTTTGACAATCAGGGAATTTCGCTTCAGGAGCTTGAAATGGTTGGAATTTCCCAAAAATCTCTGTGTACCCCAATCAACTCCACCTGGGAAATCCTGAAGAGAAATGCATGGGAGTTCTGTTAGGCAGCCAGGCCGTGGATTGGGATGAAGCTGTGCCAGGGGAGGGTTAGGATGGATATTAGGAAAAGGTTCTTCCCCCAGAGGTGCTCAAGCACTGCCCAGGCTCTTCAGGGAATGGGCACAGCCCCGAGGCTGCCAGAGCTCCAGGAGTGTTGGGACACCACTGCCAGGGATGCCCAGGGTGGGATTGTTGGGGGGCCAGGGGCTGGGCTGGATGATCTTTGTGGGTCACTTCCCACTCAGGACATTCCACAATTCCATGATTCCAGATCATGTGGATGTCAGATTGGGATCTGTTTCTTCGGACACTTCAGGGTAATTTCATGTCCTCAGATTTGGGAAAAAAAAAAATCACTGTTTGGTCACTTTGTTGGTGCTGCTCCAGACAAGCTTTTGCAAAGCCCAGTTCTGGGCCAGGCCTAGGCTTGCCCATTCCTGACCACAAATAATTCATGTTCGTGTCACTGTCACCTCCCAGCACCACCACACCCCCGGCCAGCCCCAGCTCCCTCCACACCCCCACTTTTCTCAGCACACTTCACGTCCTTATCAGCTCCTCTGGAATTAACGCAGCACAAACGTGGCTCGTGTGACTCAGAGGATGCCCAGAATTAGAGTGACTCTCACCAACACCCATCCTAACCCACCCAAATCCATGAAAATCGTCAACATTTTGTCATTTGGCCAACTCACAGAGTTCAAAGCAAGAGGCCTCTTCTCCAGGATACCCAGAGGAGGTGTCCTGGAGCTGGATGGGGATCCTTCAATCAGGTTTCAAATATCAAAGCTCTGGTGTTTTGCACCTTTTGGAAATTCAGCTATCTAAACAGGCTGTCAACCCTAACCCTAATTTTTCCCAGACTTCCCCTCCATGACAGCATCAGATGGAAAAGTGCTGGATGGGGAACTGCTGGAAAATCTGTAGCTCCATAGGAGAAAAACAAAGGGCTCTGCTACTGCAGCCAGAGCAGAGTCATGGAATGTTCAGGGGTTGGAAGGGACCTTAAAGCTCAGTTCTGACCCCAACCCCTTCCACTGTCCCAAGTGACTCCAAGCCCTGTCCAGCCTGGCCTTGGATATTTCCACGGATGGAGCATCCCTGGGAGAAGTGTCCTGGACTGCCCAGCCCACTCCAGAGGTGCCACCAGCCCTGCCACCATCCCATGAGAGGGATTTTGGAGCTCACCTGCAATAAATGATCCCCTTTAGCTCAACACGATTACCCACAAGCCCTCTCTCTGCAAGATCCTTTCTCCCAAAAAACTGATCCCAATTCTGCATCAGGATCACCAACACACCACCCTGGGTGGGAGGAGAGGTCGTGGAAAAGCTGCAGAGGATGGGGCAGCCCTGAAATGAGTCAGAGCCTTCCCACCCAGCCTGGCTGGGCTTAGGGAGCATCGGGCACGGCTCGAGTGTCCTGCAGTGCCCCGGAGCCGGCAGGGACTGTTCCTGTGCTCAGCCAGGTGTGACAAGGGACAATAAATCCTCCCCAGTCCCACCTCCAGCAGCACGGGTACGCCCAGCACCGGCACTTCCCTGTGCCAGGCAGCCAGGACAAAGGGGCTTTGTGCTGGCTTGGGAAAGCTGGGTCTAACCCTGGCTCGGCACAGCAGCCCCGTAAGGCTCAGGCTTTGCCCAAAACCCAGCCCAGTTTGCCCAGTTAAACCACGGCCAAACTCCTCAGGCTGGCACCACTCACCAGGACATCCCTGTGCCCTCCTGGCATTAACCTCGAACACAGCCCAGAGTCTGGAGAAGTCTAAGAACAGGAGTAAATGGGCAAAAAGGGAGAAAGCTTCAGGAATAAAATCTAAAAGGGGCATTAAAAGATTAATGCGTTGCAGGTGATGTGGAAATTTATATAAAGACTCAAAGAAAATAACACCCAGCAAAGAAAATCCAGCTGTGCTAAGGGGACAGAAAGGCAAAGGAGGCTCCTGGAAGCACTTTCAAAAACTTGAAATTACTTTCTTTCTTCATTGTCTCTTGAAGAGGAATCTGGCAGGGCCCTGCTGGGAGAGCACAGCCCAGGTATGAGAAGAGGGTTTTTTAGACCTGTTTGGAGACATGTCTAAAAGGGAAAGTGAACTCATCCTGTGTCTCATTTCCATCACAGATCCCTTCATTATGTGAGTCCAGGAATGAATCTCCCCTGGAGATCCAGCAAAGTGCCCAGGCAAGGTAAGAACCCTGGGAAATCTGGGAGAAGCACATCAGGGCACAGCTGCACTGTCCAGCCCTTTGGATCAGCGACTGACACAACAGCAGCCTTTAGGAGGTTCTCTGGAGGGAAAACCAGAAGGAAAAAGGGAGGCAGGAAGGTCAATCTCAGCCCAGAGCAATGCTCCTCTCCCTAGGGGCAGGAGCAGAGGTTTCCTGCCGGAGCCTGGGCGGTGCCCGGAGCTGCCAGAGGGGGACAAAGGGACACAGGTGATGCCAAACCCGTGGTTTGAGGAATAAACAGCTCTCAGCCCACAAAAATCACCTTGTTATCACAGGTCATCCCTGGCACTCGGCTCTTCCTCTAATCCTGCCTGAGGGAGCTCAGCTTCAGTGGGACTCAGCACACGGAGGAGATTCCCCAGTACCCCAAAATCAGGGTGAAACTTCTCCCTTTCCTCTCCAGAGGCCCCAGTGAGGAGGCTCTGCCCAAACCTGCCCAGGGAGGGCTGTGCCCGCAGTGACCCAGCCAGCAGAGCCCTGGGCACCAGCAGATCCTGCTGCTCCCCCAAACCCCTGTCCCCAGCCCTGGCATCACCCAGGAGAGCTCTCCAGGTGGATTAAAGGTGCGTCAGGCTCACAACCACCACGCCTGGAGCAAGGTTCTGTGCTGGCAGCCTCACAGGTGGTGGGACAGGGCACGAGATGCATTTTTGGGAAGCTTTATCCTGGATTTTCCTCCTGAACCCCCTGCTGTGGCAGGGCTGGGAGGGACAGAGGTTTAGCAGCAATGGGATATTCCCAGCACTTGGGGCTGTTTCCCTGCAAATCCACAGATTCTGAGCCTGGCCCAAACCCATGGAAGGATGTGCAAGGTCACAGCAGCCCTGTGACCCTGGGGGGTGACGCAGCCGCTCGTTAAATGTCACCAGCAGAGAGATTTTTATAAACAGGACAGTATTTGCTTCACTAAGGAGCTTGTGTCACTCTGTTTGCTCAAGCCTCCTGGTACGAGCAGGGAATATGGGAAAAGAAACAATTTTGGCTCCAAGGTGCTGCTGAGCCCACACCTAAAAATGCCAGAGGGGTCAGCAGAGCCTAACACTGAGGGTTTGTGTTTCACAGCTCATGCAAGACTATCTGTCCCAGGGAACGAGGGATGGGACAAGAGGAAATGGCCTTAAGTTGCACCAGGGGAAGTTTAAGTTGGAGATTAAAAACAATTTCCTCACCCAAAGGTTTGTCCAACCTTGGCATAGCTGCCCAGGGTGGTGGTGGAGTCCTGGAGAGATTTAAAAGCTGGACTTGGGGACAGGTTTTAATGGTGGCCTTGGCAGTGCTGGGGCAATGGTTGGGTTTTTAAAGGTCTTTTTAAACCTCAGTGATTCTGTGATCCCATCCTCAGCTGCCTGTGCCAACAGCCCCAAACTTGAGGGGGCTTTTGAGAACCCCCTCAAAAAAGAGAGAAGGAAGCCAGGGGTCTCAGAGGCCTTTTCCTACCACCAAACACTCCAACCCCTCTAAAACCCTATCCTGATTAATCCCTGCTGTGGGAACTGCAGAGCAAACCCTGCCCTGGCCACCCAGCCCTCCCACAGCTGCCTCCTGCACCCTGAAGGAAGCGTCACAGAGACAATGAAGACACGACAAAAAGGCCAAACAGCATCAAATATCTGTTTATAGCTGGAATTAAACCCCAACCGTCCCATTGTACCTTCCTGGAGGTTTACACAAGAGATTTTCCTTGGTTTCTCCCTCCCTCCTGTAATATTTGCATTGCACAAGACGAAAACCACCTACAGGTACCACTCCAACCCCGTCCTGAACTGCAATCCAAACAAGCTAAAAAAGGAAAAGTAATTGCTCTGACGTTTGCTTTCCCTCTCTCCCCAGGTTTGGTGACCCGGCAGCCTCTCTAGAGAGCAGAAATGTGTTCAGCAGTGCCCCAGCCTGACCTGTTCAGCCCCACGGCAGGGCTTGGGGACACTCCTGACACACTCCTGACCCGCCGGGAGGGAGAAGTGTGACAGGTTTCAAGGTCACTGGGAGAGCAATTTTCGGCAGGAGGAGGTTCAAGGCTGACAAAGGCTGCTCAGGAAGAACCAGCTCATCCCATCCCAGCCCTGGCCCCTCAACACTCACAGGGTTAAAGACCCAGGAATTGTGGAATGTTCTCCCAGTCCCACATCCTGGGCTGGGTGGGTTCTCCCGGAGAACACATCACCTTCCCGAGGGCTGGGTGAGGAAGGGAGAGGCTCTGGGAACACCAGAAATGCTCCAGCTCCTGCTGAGGATCCTCAGCCCTCTCTACCCTGCACTGAAGAGCACAAAACACGGATGGAATTGTCAGCATTCCTTATTCCCCAGCACCACGAGGCTCCAAGAAAGGGATCTCCTGGAGGAAGGAGTCCAGCACCTGGAAAGGGGCTCTGGGCATCCCCAGGTGCTTCTCACAGCAAGGCTGACACCCAGGGATGTGACAGAGCAGCTTAACCTGCAGGAAAAAATAAAAATGTGTGTGCAGAGTCACCTGCAGTGCCCTGCACAGCCCAGCCATGAAAATCAGAGCAAACAGAGAACAAAACTCACCTAAACCCTGCCTCTCACCTCCCCAAATGTTCCCAGCCCTAAATCCTGTCCTTAAGTACCCCCTGAGCACCTGCAGGGATTTACCTCAGGGGAAGGATGGGAAGGTTTAACCCTTCCCTGCTCCATGGCACTGCGATAAATAACCAGGAACCTAGCAGGGGCTGCCCCAACATCCCTGTTCCAAACAGCACACAGGAGGAACTTCAGCTCATTTTGTACCTAATTCTCGCAAATATTATTATTATTATTATTATTATTATTATTATTATTATTATCCTGTCAGAGCCTGAAACATTGGCTGGGATTTAATTTTGGGGCTCCCCTCGAGGCATGAGATTCACAACAGCCACCAGAGCGTGAAAGGAGAGGAGTTACCACCAAAGTTTGCTAGTGCTGACACTTTTCTACTTGCTTAGAACACCAAACAGCCTTATATGTTATCAGTTTATTCCAAAAAGTTGATGTCTACAGAGTAAAAATACACAATCTGATGTTAAAATTGCGGCGGTGGGGCGGCGCTTTTTACGACGCGTGGCGCGTCGCTTTCCGGCGGTGTGGCGGCGCCGTTGTGCGACAGTGCGGCTGCTCGCTTTGCGGCGGCGTGGCAGCGCCGGTGGGCGGCAGGGCGNNTGTGCGACAGCGCGGCCGTTCGCTTTGCGGCGGTGTGGCGTGCCCGTTTTACGACGGTGCTGGCGCTCGCTGTACGGCGGCGATGGCGGCCCGGTTCAGCGGCGTGCTGCAGCTCACGGAGCTCGACGATTTCATCGCGCCCTCGCAGGTGGGGCCGCGCCGGGGCTGACAGGGCTGGGGAGTCCCGGGGGAGGCTGCCAGGCCCCCGGGGTGGGCCCTGAGGAGGGCGCGGACACAGCCCTGAGGGGAGGCGGGAGGTGCCACCCTCAGCTCTCCTTGCCCCTCGCGCTGTCTCCGCACGGGGATCGTGCCCAGCCCCTCAGAGCTCCCCCAGCTCCTGTTGGGAATGGCAGAAGGGATAAAAGCGAAGATCCTGCGCTGTCCCTTCCAGCACCGAGCAGGGAAACGCTCCGAGCAGCAGCCGAGCCGTGCCCGCCCCGATCAGTGCGGGATGCTGAGCTGGAGCCTCCCCGGGTAAAGTTTAAGCCTGGCGAGGTTTCGTTGCACGCCGAGGATGGGAGGGAGTGAGCAGCGTTCAGGAGGGAGTGAGCAGCGTTCAGGAGGGAGTGAGCAGCGAGGAGGGATCGGCTCTGTTCCTGTCACAGGCTTCAGGCACTGCAAGAACGCAGAATATTAATCCTGGCTGTGTTTGCTGACAAATTCGGCAGAAAAAAACGGATCGGAGATGAGATCAGTGGAAAGGGAAATAGCAACCCCTGCTAATTCTCCCTGTAGGACTTGGGGTTGGCAAGGGAATTCTTCACGTAAATGCTGCGCTCCGTTTTTGTGTTTGAAGTGAAGAATCAAAATGAGTTGTTCCTGCAAGGCTCTGAGTCCTGCAAAACGCAGCAAAAATGGATTAATTTGTGGGGGGGAAAACCTCAAGCTGGCAGAGGAAGGATGATGAAAGGCAAAGGAGAAGTAGGACAAGGAGTCACGGGGTGCTTAAACAATGAAAAACTGGATAAAATGCAGAAAACCCCTCGGGACTTGTGCCGGGACGCGGGAGCGAAGTGGCAGCAGCCCCGCGGAGCTCCTCAGAGCCCTCTTGGCACAAAATAAAGCTCTGGGGCACAGCCGGGCACTGAGCTCACCTCCGCGGGCACTGAGCTCACCTCCGCGGGCACTGAGCACACCTCCGCGGGCACTGAGCACTCCTCCGCGGGCACTGAGCACACCTCCGCGGGCACTGAGCACACCCCCGCGGGCACTGAGCACTCCTCCGCGGGCACTGAGCTCACCTCCGCGGGCACTGAGCACACCTCCGCGGGCACTGAGCTCTCCTCCGCGGGCACTGAGCACTCCTCCGCGGGCACTGAGCACTCCTCCGCGGGCACTGAGCACACCTCCGCGGGCACTGAGCACTCCTCTGCGGGCTGCCATCTGCAGCCTCGAGTCAGGATTCGCTCCCAGAATTTGGGGAGGAGGAGGAGGAGGGGAGAGNACCTCCGCGGGCACTGAGCACTCCACCGCGGGCACTGCGCGCGCCTCCGCGCGGACCGCGCTCGCCACCGCGGACACTCCGCGCGCCTCCGCGGGCACTGAGCACTCCTCTGCGGGCACTGAGCACACCACCGCGGGCACTGAGCACTCCTCCGCGGGCACTGAGCTCACCTCCGCGGGCACTGAGCACACCTCCGCGGGCACTGAGCACTCCTCCGCGGGCACTGAGCACTCCTCCGCGGGCACTGAGCACACCTCCGCGGGCACTGAGCACTCCTCTGCGGGCTGCCATCTGCAGCCTCGAGTCAGGATTCGCTCCCAGAATTTGGGGAGGAGGAGGAGGAGGGGAGAGGCTGGCCAGGCTCTGCTCCTGCCAAGGCTCCAAAAGCGGAGCTGAGTTCTTCAGAAAGAGCAGCAGAATTCTCCCGTGGGTTTGGGATGATGCTCGAAAAGTGTTCTTCTTGTACGAGAGGGGTGAGAAGCTTTGCTTTGATGTTTTTCTTAAAGTGCTAAAAGAAACTCGGAGAAAATCCAGCCTGTTGTGAGGGGGAGGAAGCAGAGCCACCCCAGAGCCGATGTTTGATCCCTTTATTTCATTTTTGATCCCTTTATTTCTGTTCAATCTCCTTCTCCCTCGCTTAGCTCCTCACTGCCAGGCTTTGCTGCTCTTTCAGGAATGCATCAAGCCTGTAAAAGTGGAGAAAAAGCCTGGAAAAGCAGCAGCAAAGATCAAAATCGAAGCTGATGGAAGCTATTTCCAGGTCAATCAGGTATGTGGAGTCTTTTGTTCAGCGGGGTGTAAAAAACCCAGAGAAATGAGTGTATTTTAAGTATTTTAGTAATATTAATCCATTTAATTCTTCAGAGAGAACCAAGATGTTGCTGTCAGCATTCTTGATCTTTTTTCTTTGTCATTTATAATCAATAATTCCAATTTTGTGCCACGTTTATGCTCTAAAACACTGACATTAATTACTCATAATCATATTACTAGTAGAGCAGATAAGATGAGATTGTATTAAACTTTAATTTCTAAGCATTTTAATTTCTAAATTCATTTCCCAGCAGTTATTTTGTAATCAGTAATTCTAACTTGGTGCCAATTTTAGGCTCTGAAATGCTGCCATTAATTAGTGCTGATTTTCAGTACAAGAGCAGATAAGATGAACAATTTATTTATTTCATCAATATTTAAGTATTGGCAATTCCAGGTTGTTTGGGGCAATGTCCTTTGTGCTCACTCACAGAGAGATGCAATCAGATATTCTTAATAAATCTTGCTGTGTTTTTAAAAAATAATACTTCCAATTATTTCCTTAAAAGCCTGAAGAATTCAGAAGCCTCCTGCTTCCAAAATCCAGGCTGAGTTTTTCCCTTTTCACAAAAAAACCAGTTGGCATTGCTCAGTTAACCAAGCTGGGAATTCCTCTAGGAATGGAACTTTGAACTTAGGCAGATTTTGATTTAAAAAAAAAGGGGCTACAGCACTTCCAAAGGAGTCTGGTTCCTTATTTTAAAATTAGAATAACACTTCATTTCCTGGCCTGTTCCTGGCTTTATTGAGGAGTGATGATTAGAGGAGAATCTCTTGGGAAAACTGATTTTTTCAGGGCAGATAGAAGGAAAATTATTCCCTTCCATTGCCTGGGATGAACTTGGTCTGGGATGAAATCCCTCAGCAATTTCTGTGCCAAATAATCCCATTAAAAGCAGCCAACTTCAGGTGGCTTTGTCCTCATCTTCCTAAAAATACAGATTTTTTAAAAAATTATAAGCCAAGGGCTTAAAAAGAGCAACATCTTCATTATTATTTGTAGCAAAGCTGGGGGAAAACTGCTCCTTGCATTGTGTGCTGGGATCAGAGCTGAGCCTGCTCTGTTTCTTTGTAGGATGGGGAAGCACAAAAGCTGGAAAAGGCAAAAATCACCCTGAACGATTGCCTGGCCTGCAGTGGCTGCATCACCTCGGCTGAGAGTGTTCTGATCAGCCAGCAGAGCCACGAGGAGCTCTGCAAGGTGCTGGCTCTCAACAAGGTGGGTTCCTCTCACCCCTGCAGGAAATGCACAGCAAAAGGGAATTGCAGAGCTCTGAAGGATCCCAGGCTGGTCTGGCTGCACTGCTGTGGTTTAGTCTCATTTTTTAAAGAGTTTGGAAGGGTTTAATGTAAATTCCTGCCTCAGGGTGAATGTGTGAGGTGCTCTGTGGGGCTGAGAGTTCTGCCCGTGCCACGTTCATTTGGGATTGTTTGGTTTTATCCCAGGCTGCTGCTGCCAACGAGCAGAAACTGGTGGTGGTTTCTGTTTCACCCCAGTCCAGAGCCTCCCTGGCTGCAAGGTGCAAAATGGGGCTTCTGGAGACAGCAAAGAAGCTGACCACGTTCCTCAAGAGTTTAGGCAAGTGTGGGGTTGTGTTCTGAGGGGGGCTCTGGGCTGGGGGTTCAGCACAAATTGATGGGGTTTAACCCCCATGTGGATTCCAGACTGTCCAAAACTTCAGTCACATCAGGAACTTGGAGTGAGGGGAGGAAAGCTTGGAAAAAAGAGGCAGAGGGACTTTTTATAATGGCAGATAGTGACAGGACAAGGGAAATGATTTAAACTGCCAGAGGGAAGGATTAGATAGGATATTGGGAAGGAATTCTCTGTGAGGGTGGGCAGGCCCTGGCACAGATTCCCAGGGAAGCTGTGGCTGCCCCTGGATCCCTGGAAGTGTCCAAGGCCAGGCTGGAGCAGCCTGGGATAGTGGAAGGTGTCCCTGCCCAAGGAACTGGCTGAGCTTTAAGGTCCCTTCCAACCCAAACCATTCCATCATTCTATAAAACCTGTAAAGAACCATTTAAAACAACTTGACATTTTAGATTTTCATCTCTCCTGTCACTTCTACTCCTATTGCTATGCTGAAAATAATCCCTCCCAACTTCAGGCCTTGGTGCCTGGCACTAAGTTTGTCTGTGGTTCAAGTGGAAGTTTTTTTTGTTGTATTTTGCTGTGTCCTGTGGGTTTAACCCAGCTGCTGTCCTGCCCAGGTGTGCACTACGTGTTTGACACAACCTTCTCCAGGAACTTCAGCCTCCTGGAGAGCCAGCGAGAGTTTGTGAGACGCTTCCACAGACAGGCAGAGGACAAAAAGGCTCTGCCCATGCTGGCCTCTGCCTGCCCAGGTATGGGTTCATTTACAGCTGGAATCGAAAATCCAGCAGCTGCTCAGAGAGGTGGGAATGGAGGTTTTTTACCTGCAGGATTATTCTCTTCACAGCACAGAGATCTTGGTGTTAAAGCAGTGGTGAGATGTCTTTAAAATTAATCTGCTCTAACACTTCCTTTGCTTTCTGTGCTGAACTGAGGCTGAAAATGGCAATTAATGGGGACTAAACCTGAGGTTTGGGGAGCGTGAGCAAAGTCCTGCTTCTTATTTGTTCATTTAATTTACTGATTCTGTTCCTTCCAGGTTGGATCTGCTACGCAGAGAAAACCCATGGCAGCTTCATCATTCCCTACATCAGCACCACCAAATCTCCCCAGCAGGTCATGGGCTCCTTGGTCAAGGGCTACTTTGCAGAGCAGCAGGTAAAGCTCTAAAAATGCTCTTCTTCATGGAGAACTCCTCAAATTGGACACTTTAGGCTGATTTCTTTAAATTTTGCCATGTGTTATACACGTTTAAGGGTCAATATTGCCTTGCAGAAGGCAGCAAGTCTTCCTCACTTCTGTTTTAGCTAATGAGTAGTAATTAGGGCATAACACTAAGCTTGGGCTAATTAAAGCCTCTGGATTGTTTGGGAAAGCTGAGGAGCCTTATTTCTCCATGTCTTTGTGGTCCTGTTGTTTAAAGTTGGTGAATAATTTCAAATAAGTGACCCCAAGCCAAGGCTGCAGTCGATGCTTACGTGCAGATCGTGGCTCATCTAAAAATGATTCCCATCTTGATCTTCTCCTTCTGTCTTTAGTCTGTAACCTTTGGAATCTTTCCAGATGGGAGCTGGATATCCCCAGGCTGCAGTTTAAACAAACAGCCTGGATTTAGCCAGGAAGGAGCTGCAGCACCCAGTGGGATTTATTGTGGGATTTATTGGCCACTAACGAGCAGTGCTTTGACACTTGCATGAGGCAGATGCTGACAGCTGCAGATTTGGGACAAAATTTGGCAGCTTCTGGGAAAATTTGGCACAAGAGACTGAAACAATGGCCTGTGGTCAGTGACCTGTTTGCTCAGGCTGTGTTTATTTCTTGGATGATCCCAAAGTTTTTGTGGAACTCCGGATCACAGCCCGGTTGCTGAGCAGGGGCTGAGCTTTGGGAGCAGGGAGGAAGTTTATTCCCTAATTCCTTAATTAGGGATTGGCTTCTCTGCCTGACCCTGGATCATTGCACTGGAGTTGGGGAAACTTCCTGGAGCTGAAGGGAGCCTCAGGAAACATGGAAAGAGATTATTTCCAAGGGCCTGGAGTGCCAGGACAAGGAGGAATGGCTTCCCACTGCCAGAGGGCAGGGATGGATGGGATATTGGGAAGGAATTCCTGGCTGTGAGGGTGGGGAGGGGCTGGGATGGAATTCCCAGAGAAGCTGTGGCTGCCCCTGGATCCCTGGCAGTGTCCAAGGCCAGGCTGGATGAGGCTTGGAGCAGCCTGGGATAGTGGAAGTTGTCCCTGCCCATGGCAGGGGTGGCACTGGGTGGGCTTTAAGGTCCCTTCCACCCCAAATCATTCCAGGATTCCATGAAACCTGTGAAGGACCATAAATGCTGCCCCTGACTGCAGTTGAAATTGGCTTCTAGGGGAGAAATCATCTCGTTTATGTATAAATATATAAATATATACAGATACTCAGTATTAGTGGGGATTGTTCCAGGAGCTTTGGGGCATTTCCACCCCTCTCCTTTGCTTCTGGAATGCACCTCCCTCAGGACAGGGAGGAGTTTGGCTGCTCCAGCTGCCCAGCCTTGTCTCTCTTGCAGCACCTCCCCCCTGACAGGATCTACCATGTCACAGTCATGCCCTGTTATGACAAAAAGCTGGAGGCCTCCAGGCCAGACTTTTTCAACCAGGAATACCAAACCAGGGATGTGGATTGTGTCATCACCACAGGTAAGCAGAGCCACAGGAGTGCCCCAATTCCAGCTAATTCTGGGAGCCTCAAAGTGTTCCTTGGGTTTAATAATCCTTTGCCTCTGACAGAGGTTGGATATTGATCTATATTTACATTTTAATAGTGTAAATCATGCCCTGGTACAATGCAGATGCAGTTTAGGGACTGCTCTGTGGGGTTTGTTTTCCTGTATCCCAAAAATAAGAACTCTTTGTGCCTGGTTCTGCTCTAGGAGAAGTGCTAAAGCTGTTGGAACAAGAAGGAGTGTCCCTGGCAGATGTAGATCCTGCTCCCCTGGATACCTTGTAAGAACTAAATCCCATTTCAGTCATGTTCTCTTTCCTTCAGGATTTAGAGAGTTCAGAATTTTGCTTTTGCATTTGTGTCACCTGAACCACTACAATTGGGAGTTTAAATATTTAATGTACAGAATATGGTGAACTTCCACTGGACAGTCACTCCAGCTCCTTTCATCCCACAAAAACCTTCTGCAGGCTTTGGGAAGTGCAAGGATCTGTCCCAGTGATAAAAAATTCCTGAAGCAAAAGCTTGTCCCTGCTCCTCATTACCAGAGCTACGGCAAAGGTTCCAGAAGGAAAGCAGAAATAACAAATATTTAGGTCACTGACTTAATCTCCAGAAGACTGTTTGTGAAAAATGACATTTCAGACATGTCAGAGGAGCCTGGGGTTGTTGAACTGAAGAGGAACATCTACTCAAGGGCCAGCTGCACACGTCAGGGTGGGGTGGATCCCATTTTGGGGTCTGAGGTGACACCAGGGCTGGTTCTGCACTGAGCACCCAAAGCTGCCTTTGCTTCAGGCTGAGAGGAGCATCCCAGAGCTCCTGTAAACACCACAAAGGTTCATTAGCAGCACCTCTCTCAGTTATACAGGAGGATTAACTAGAGAATCATGGAATCCTGCAGTGGTTTGGGTGGGAGGGATCTTAAAATCATCCAACCTCAACACCTTCCACTGTCCCAGGTTGCCCCAAGCCCTGTCCAACCTGGCTTGGGACACTGCCAGGGATGAGGCAGCCACAGCTCCTCTGGGCACCTGTGCCAATTCCCACTGGGCACCACGAGGCTCTGGAGCTGCTTCCCAGGAGAAAGGGACAAGCTGGAGCTCAGAGGGAGCTGCTATTTGCCTGCTCCCATTGTCCTGAGCCCCCTGGAGCTTTGTTTGATCCCAAATTCCCAAAGCTGCTGCTCTCTCCTCTCCCCAGGCTCGGCAGTGCTGCAGCAGAGGAGCTCAGCACCCACCGTGGTGGGGGCTCAGGGGGGTACCTGGAGCACATTTTCAGACATGCAGCCCAGGAGCTCTTTGGGATCCACGTGGACTCCATCCACTACAAACCTCTCAAGTAAGAACCTGAAATCCTCCAGAAAATTCAAATTTTTCTGGAATTCTCTCCTTGCTGAGGGGCAGAAACTTTCTTTGCAATGTTAAACATTTCACTTCCAGGCCTGAGAGTTGGCTGTTCCCTTCCACCAGCTGCTGAGCAATAAATCAGCCAATTCCATGCAGCCAGGGAGAATTCCAGCCCCTTCCCCACCCACACACTGGAGTTTGGCCTGATGGATTTTCCCACTGACACTTTTGAGAATAATTGAGCTGGGATTCCTCACCTGAGATCAAGCCAATCAAGTAGATTTGTCACTAATTATTGATCCCAGAAAACTGTGTGGAGAGGCTTTAGGGCTCTGTTTAACTGTAATGAAAGAGAAAATAAATCCCCTGAGTTTGGGCATCAAGGCTCATCCACTGAGAGTCCTTCTGGCTTCCCAGTTCTAATTTAATGTACCCTTTGTAATTAATTATATCCCCAATGAGCAGCATTTACGTTTAGGATTCCCTGGTTTGGGATGCAGAAAAAACAGTCTCAATATGAAATATTTGATAAAAATCAAATTACTTACTTTTTTTATCAGGACCAGGTATTCCCACTAACCTTAGGAATCTGGAATCCTTCAATCATGGTTTCTTCCCATGTTTTATGATCCAGTAGAAGTTCAAAGTCCCCTCAGGGACTCCATTAATGTTGGCTGAAGGAGCTCAGGTCAGTTACAGGGAAAGGCTCCACTGGCTGAGCTTTTCAGGCTTTATCCAGCACAAGTGTCCTTCAGCAAACTCTGCTCAGGTGGCTCAGACAATCCTGGAGAAGGCTCTGGAAGGAATTCCTTCATGTCTCCTTTGGATGGCACAGAACTAGGCCAGCTCTTAAATGACATTCACAAAGAATTTGGGTTTAGCACAGAGCCCTTTGAAGTTTAAAATAGAAATCCATTTGGAGAAGACATTTCCTCTGCTCTGCTCCCTCAGGAACAAGGACTTCCAGGAGGTGACCCTGGAGAGGGATGGAGTGGTCCTGCTCCAGTTTGCTCTGGCCTATGGGTTTAGGAACATCCAGAACCTGGTGCAGAAGCTGAAACGGGGGAAGTGCCCCTATCACTACGTGGAGGTCATGGCCTGTCCCTCAGGTGAGGCTGCTCAGGGCTGGGAGGAGCTCCAGGGAATTCAGGACAGGAAGAATTCAGTACAGGATTCCTCACCTCTCGAGGAGTCAGACACAGCATTACAGATCCAGAGCTCGGGGGGAGTTTCCTACCTCTAAGCCAGTAATTCCTCAGGATTTAAGGAATTGCAGCTAAATTCCACCACACAAAATTTGCATAATTTATTACTTTTAAGGAAGATTTCCTGAGGTCTTTGATAGCTGAGGGCCTTTTCCCTCTAAAACTGCCCAAACCTGACTATTACACTTGCAGAAAATGCTGCTGTGGCTGGTGGAGAAAGTCACCTCTTACCTGTCTTATCCCATTTTCCTTTTGCCACCTGCTGGCTCCCTTGGGATGTGCTGGCAGGGAGCAGGGGCAGCCTGAACCCAGCCTGGGCTGATGCTGAGAGGCCACTCCTGGAGCTGCTCCTTCCCAAGGATCCACACAGCTCTGGGAGCCTCCCACTGCTCAGCCCACCTCCCAGAACTTTTCCCTTTCCTTCAGCTGGGGCCCCAAGGCAGGACTCACCTGGATTGGGCTCTAGCTCCGTTCTGGAGGCAGGAGATAAGAGCTGCAGCCCTGGCAGGTTCCCAGCTGGAGCCAGCCCAGGATCTCCCAGCCCTGTGGCCCTGCTGCTGGGAGATAACTGGGGGTGAACCTCAATTCCTGAGGTGTTTTCATTCCTGCAGCTGTTTGCAGGAGCAGAGCAAATCAATGAATTTTTTAGGGTATTTTTTGCAGCTGAAGTTCTTTATCCCATTTTTCCCCCAGGTTGTTTGAACGGAGGAGGGCAAATCAAACTGGAGGGGGAATCCAGCAAGGAGGAGCTGCAGCAAGTGGAGAGGTTGTATGAATCCCTGAAGGCTGAGATTCCCGAGGAAAACCAGGCTGTGGGGGAGCTGTATGAACACTGGCTGGGAGGCTGGGGCTCGGAGAAGGCTCTGGAAGTGCTGCACACAGAGTACCACGCCGTGGAGAGGGCAAACACTGCCCTGAACATCAAGTGGTGAGGGCTGCCAAGCCCAGGCAGACACTCTGTGCCTTCTGAACTCACATTTCTGATTCTCCAAGGACTGCTGGAGCTCTGTGCAATTCCTGCCTCTGGGAATGTGCCTGGCACTGCTCATTCCTTCAGCTTTAGGATGAGGTGATGTGAATAAACCCCAAAGTCTGACAGAAAACGCATCAAGAGAGGCAGAAATGCATCCCAGGCTGGAAGGACTGACCCTGCACTGCTCTAGCAGCCCTATTCTTGCCAGAATGGAGGAATTCCAGGATTTAAAGCTCATCTCCAGGCTGAGCTTTGTGTCACACCCCCAGTATTCCTCCCCCAGGCCTTGCTGGATTGTCACAGCACTCAATTCTGTGGCTGCCTCTGCTGGAACATCCTCATTCCCTTAGAGAGGGTCTCATTAGGCCTGGAGTTCTCACATCTGTGCCCTCAGAGAGGAGGGATCCAAAGCCTGGGATCATCCCTGGGGCTGCAATGGGACTGGAGTGAATGCTGCAGAAAAACCTTGTGATTTCTTTTCCTTAAATTATAATAATTTATATGAAGAGCAATTACATCTCTCTCTTTTCTTCTGAAACGCACAGCAGGGAGTCAGGGAATTGTCACACCCACCCTCAGCAGCCACTCACTGAGGGATAATATCCCTAAATCCAGACACAACAGGCAGTTACCAATGGATAACATCCCTAAATTATGAGGAGTTAATTCCTGACCTTGTGGCTGGCAGGAACCAAATCCTCCTCTGCACTTTATTCCAATGAATCCACAGAGAAAATGACAATTTTCATGTTTTTTAATTAAAAGCTTTCCATTTTTCAGGTGTTGCTGATCATTAATGATCTCACAGTGTTCTAAGGCATCAACCTCCCCCTGCTGCTCCCTCCCCACCTTCCTGAGGAGCAGATTGGTGCTTCCAGGGAATTCCCTTTTCCATGCAGGGATTTGGAACACCCAGGGTTGGCTAAACCAGAAAATACTCTGGACAGGGAGAGGCTGGAATGCTGAGACCATGGATCAGAGCAGAGCACAGTCAGTGTCTGCTGAGCACATGCACATCAGCCCAGAAATGCAAAATCAATTAAGCTAAATTAGCTGGAAATGAAATAATCAGGGCTCTACATTTTGTCATTCCCCCAGTTCCCAGGTCACCAACACACAGAGGTCACCCAGGACACCCTGGGATCCCTGTTCTGGATCAGGAACAGCTGGAATTTGTCCCAGCTTTGAGCTGTGGAGCAGACTCAGGGCTGGTTCAAACACACAGGAGCATCTCTGCTCCCAAGGGAAATCAAATTCCAAAGGTATGGGGCTGACATTTAGTGGATCTTACAGAAATTCAGCAGCAGCCTGAATCTTCCCAAGGAAAAACATCTTACTTTTTAAAGAGAACAAGATATTTCTTGCTGCTGGATTTCTCTAAGATCCACTAAATGTCAGCCCCAAAGGAACACCCAGGTGACATCCACAGCTCCAGCATTTCATGTAAACTGAGGAATTCAGGCCATGGTACCAAGGGAGCTTTTGCAGCTGGATAAATCCTTCCCTTTCCATGGAGGGCAGTAAATCCAAACTATATAACTTAATAAAAGGAAAAAAAAGAAAACCTTGGTCCAGTTTGTAGCAAAGGAAAAAGCCCCAAACCAGACTCCAGTAGCAACAAAGAAGTTCACAGTCCACACATGAAAATCCCTGAAATCAGCTCTATTCCAGTGCTGGGAGGTGCCATCAAACCCTCAATTTCTTCACAAAAAAAAAGGGAATGACTTTACTGGTGTAAAGTGCCTTCCCCCACCTGCAAATAAAACTCTGCTCCTTTCTCAGCTTAAAAATAAATAAAACAGCCCTGATTTTGCACAAAGTGAAGGGTGGGGAGGCCTGGGAGCCCCAGCTGCTCCCTGGCTCTTGAGGACAAGGCAATGTCCAAGGAGTTGGCACCAGGTGTTTTCCAGTTTTTATCCTGGAGAAAGCAAAAAGCAAGGCATGCCTGGCAGCACTTTGTTGTTTGCTGTCTAAAATCTGTCCCACCTTGGAAAATCCCTCCCAAAGCCAGATGGGCTGGGCCAGATCCTGGACACCCCACGTGGTCCAGGGGCTTCCAAGGGCTCCCAAAGGCAGCAACTGGGTTACAAACCCCTACACAAATACTGGAAGAATAGGGAAAAAAGTGGGAAAACCTCACCCAAACCCTGCTGTGATGAGGGTTTTGTTAGCACAGGGCTGGAGTCAGGTGGGTACTGATGACACCAGTGACACCAGTGACTTCCCAGCTTCCCGTGGGGATCCAAGTCTCCACCCCCATCCCTGGCCTGAGAGAGGCCCAGAGTGGCTGGAGCAGGACAGGCAGGGCCAGGAGGGCTCACAGGAGCTCCAGAGCCACGTGGATGCATCCCCTGGGAATGGGATGCAGCCCCAGGCCTGGCAGTGCAGGCAGGGGAGCCTGGTGGTCCATGGGACACAGCTCCCTGAGCATTCCCACTTTTCCTTGCCCTTCCTTGGCTCCCTTCTGTGGCCACGGGGCTGCAGGACAGGTGGCAGCTCCTGCATTGACCCCAAAACTGGGAGTGTCCCCTGCTCCAAGCCATGTTCTGACCTTCAGCCTGGGCTCTCCGAAGGTATCCAGGTGCTGCTCCACAGGGAACTTCCCAGGCCTGGGGAGCTGGACATGGTGCCAGAGGGGGAGCAGAGCAGAGTAGCCTCAAACAAGCAGGTGAAAGACACAAACCAATCCCAGCTGGGAGCAAATCCAAGCTGGGCAAAGCCAGGAGGGAACCCTGGCACCCATGGAGTCATCACTTCTTCTCCAGGAGAGGCCTGAAGAGCCCCCAGTCGAAGGCCAGCATGGCCTGGGGGTTGGGCCTCTCCTTGGGCTTCTTGAAGTTGTCCCTCTCGGAGCGCAGTGTCCTCAGAACCTCCACGGGGTCTGTCCTGCCCGTGAACCTCTGCACAGGCTCCTCCCTGCAAGGGGACAGTCCTGCTGTGACCATGGGGACAGGACAGGACCCCCACCCTGCTGGGATGGGCAATGGGGAGTCCCATCCTGTGCTGGGCCCTGCTGGGCCACACGGGGGGTCTGGGGTGACCCCATGTCCAGGCACCCTCCCCGGGTTCGGATTTCCCACCAGTTCATGAGTCCATTGGGAAAAGGGATGATGCCAGAGGGGAAAGGGGAGCAGGTTTTGGGGCAGGGCCCCAGCACTGCTTACGTGACCCGCAGGAAGGGGTTGTACAGGAACTCCTCCTGCAGCGTGGAGGGCACCGTGGGCAGGTCCTCATCATCGCGCTGCTGCCGAGGGAGCAGAGGTGTCCAAATCCCGCTGCCATCCCACACCCCCCCACCCTGGCACAGGGGGCACAGCCACTTACTCTGGCCCACGCCAGCTTCTCCTTCACCATTTCATTTTCTGGCTCCACCTTCAAGGCGAATTTGAGGTTTCTGATGGTGCATTCGTGGCCACAGAAAATCTTCTGCAAGAGGCACCCGGCATCAAACCCACTCCCAGTGCCAGGTCTGACCCTGGGATCAGCTGTCCTGGCTCCAGGGGCCTTCCCCAGGCTGGGAGGTGTGGGATACTCACCGTGTCCTTGGGCAGAGTCCCCAGGATTTGGGTGAGGTTGGTGTGCATCTGCTCCGCTGTCCCCTCGAAGAACTGCCCGCAGCCCCCCACAAACAGGGTGTCACCTGTGGGAAAGGGGCACCGAGGGACCCCAGTGCTGGAGATGAGGGTGCTGGGTTCACCCTGGGAGTGCTGAGTGTGGGGCACAGGCAGCACACAGGCAGTGTGTCCCCAAACCCATGGGGCAGGGCGGGATACCTGAGAAAAGAGCTGGAGCATCCGGGGAATCGTCCTCCCACATGAAGTAGCACATGTGGCCCGAGGTGTGGCAGGGGGTGAAGAGGCATCTCACCCTGATGGCCCCGAACTGGGGGGAGAGAGGGTCAGGGTCCCAGTGATGGAGACAGACCCCACCGCCCCCCCGACCTCCTCACACCCTGCCTGGGGCCCAGCAGGTCACAGATCTCTTGGGGGACTGGGTGGGTCCAGGTGTGTCTGCTCCGATGGCAGTTGGAACCCGGCCCCAGGAAAGGGTGGGATCCTCCAGCACAACCCCAAACAGGCAGGGATTAGGATGAGGTTTCTCCTCCATCCCAGCCTTAAATCTGTGGGGCCACATCTGTAACCACCCCAGAGCACGAAGAGCCTAGCGGGGCCCAGCAGCACCAACCCCACTGGGGAGCACGGTGCCACTGGGGACAGTGTGACCACCCCACTCTGCTCCCCACTGGCCACTCCACCAGGGACCTTGGTGCTACCACCACCACCCCACCCCACCGGGCAGGACCCGTGGGCAGGGTCCGAGCCTTGAATGTCCCCACTCTGCTGCGGCCACGCACCGTGAGCTCCTGGCCGTGGGTGACCTTGTGCGTGAGGGCCCCGATGCGCTCGTCAGCACCAAACACTTGCAGGCCAGGGAAGAGCTGGGCCAGCTCCTCGTTGCCCCTGGCGTGGTCCCTGAGGGCAGAGGAGGGATTGGGAATGGGCACTGTCCCTATGGGGACACAGTCACCCTGACCCCACCGCACCTACCAGTGGTGGTGGGTGGTGAGGATGGCTCTGAGCACCACGTCCTCCTTCCGGATGATCTCCAGCAGCTGAAAGGGACCCAGAGCAGCGGTGAGCGGGCAGAGGAGGTGACACAAACGCACCGAGGCCGTGTGGCACTGGGCAGAGGAATCCCCCAAAACCCCGTGCTGAGGAGCCGCGGGGTGAGGGCGGGACACGGGTGTGACCCTGCCGGGCAGAGTGGAGCAGGTGGATGGGAACTGATCCCACGGGAATGGTGGCATTTATGGCCGGTGCTTTCTTAGCGGAGGCACAGAGGAGAGCACGGGGTCACTGCCACTGGTCACGGCGAGGGCCACACGGCACTGCCAGCCCCGGCACGGCTGCCAGGAGGCTCCGAGTGCCAACTTAACACTCACAGCCAGGAAGAAACCCTCGGCTGCTCCCGACTCCGCTCCTCCAAGAGGAAGGAAATGTCCGAGTCGGCACCAAACGCTTAAAACCCGCGACAGCGCTCGCACGCTGAGGGGGTGGCACAAGGGGACACCAGGCAGGGGGACACGGGGGTCACGGCGACCCCGGCCGCTGCCTTCCCGGCTCCTGGGAAACGGGACTGGGCACGGGAGAGCCTCTCCAAAGGGCTGTTTGGGGTTATTCCCGCTTGCTGCGGGGTCTGCAAGGCTACGGCTGCGGCACGGGGAGGGAACGGCTGCGGAACTCGGGATCCCCGCACAGCCCAGGGCGAGGGGGAGAGGGGTCCGCACCCCACATTCCATCGGGATGAAGGGCTCTGTCCTGCCGGTGGGATGCTCCAGGTGCGCACGGATATCCCCGGTGTGGAGCCACCGCCCCCGCCAGGGACCCGCCACCCACCCGGGGGGGCCGCTCACCCTTTTGGGGACCGCGGCGTCCACGGCGACGGCGTCGCGGGTGCTCTCCTCGATGACCAGGTACATGTAGTTGTCCTCCAGCACGGAGATCACCTTCACCTTCATGGCCGCGCAGCGAAGCCGGGAGGGGGTGCGGGACCCCGGCGTGTCCCCAGCGCCACCCCCGGGCGGTCCCGGGGCGGTCCCTGCCGTGCTGCGGGGCGGGTCACGCAGCGTGGGGCGGGGAGAGCCCGCACGGCCCCGGCCGCTCCCCCTGCGCCACCCCGTGTCACCCGGTGTCACCCGATGTCACCCGGCGCGTCCTGACACCCCCCGGGGCCGGCGGAAGGAGGGTCGTGTCCCCCTCCCCAAGCCCGGGCTCCAAAATCGGCCCCTGCTCCCAGTGCCAGCGAGGTACAAAGGGAGGGATGAGGGGCTGGTGGCACTGGGGACGCTGGTGGCACTGGGGGGCTGGTGCCCAGCAAGTGATGGAAACACCAGCGGGGGGAGAAGGTGCAGAGCGGTCCTGGACACTGGAACTGCTGATGGGGGGGTCTGGGAGGGTCTCTGCTCCAGGACAGGACCCCACCCAGCGCAGGAAGTGCCAAAGGCACAGGGGGCAGGAGCAGAGCTGAGCTCTGGTGCCTTTCCCAGCCGGACACGACTCCTGGGGCAGGGCTGATCCTGGCCCCCAAATGGAATTGCTGAGATTGGAAAAGGCCTCTCTGAGTCCAACCATTCCCCCAGCAGTGCAAAAGCCACCACCAACCCATGTCCCCAAGTGCCATATCCACACGGCTTTGCAATCCCTCCAACATTGCCCTGGGCAGCTGTGCCAAGGCTGGACAGCCCTTTCCAGGAGGAAATTCTTCCAAACATCCAGCCTGACCTCCCCTGGCCCAGCCTGAGGCCATTCCCTCTCCTCCTGTCCCTGTTCCCTGGGAGCAGAGCCTGACCCCCACCGGCTGCCCCCTCCTGTCAGGGAGTTGTGCAGAGCCACAAGGTCCCCCCTGAGCCTCCTTTTCTCCAGGCTGAGACCCTTTCTCAGCTCCCTCAGCCACTCCCGGTGTTCCAGCTCCTTCCCCAGCCCCGTTCCCTTCCCTGAACACGCTCCAGCCCCTCAGGGTCCTCTGTGTCATGAGGGGCCAAAATGCCACTTGTGAGGAGGGAATTGCACTCAGAGACAGCAAAACCAGCATTGAAGCTGCTCTGCTCTTCTTTCACAAAAATACAGCTGTCACAAGACCTTGACTAAAGCCCCTGAGGATCCCAAAATGCCACCCACCCACCCCGGAATTAGGCAGAAAGGTGCTTCCAGTCGGTTGACTTCACTCTCTAGTCCAAAACCAATAAATTAATAAATCCGTGAGTTAAAGAATGCCTGTTCTCCCGAGGGCTCAGTTTCCAGCTGTTATTTATTTCCCCTCTGGCCCAGCCCTCAGTACAGTCACATCCATCAGCACAGTCACACTCTGCTGCAGCAGCACAGCGTTCCAGCAGGCACCACAGCTTTAGGTACCACTTTAATTTCCAAACTGCATAGAATTCAGCATTTTAAAAATCAAGACCTGGTGCCACCCCACAGCCCTGCTCACCTGGGGACAGGTGACCCTGCTTGCCTGCTGTGTCACTCACAGGTCCCCAGCCCTGCTGCAGGGGTCTCACCACTGCTCCATGGGACAATCACTCACCTGCAGTGGCTGCCTCTGGATTCTGAGCCATCAGACAAAGCCCTGCTCCGTTTGTGCAGTTGGCACAGGTCACACACAGGTCACAGGGGAGAGCAGCTTCATGCAAAGCTGAGAGGGACTGAGAGGGTACAAGCAGAGCAATGCCTGGGGAGGTCCCTGCTGCCCGTGCCAGGGACAAGAGAGAAGCTGGATGGCCCCACGAGCCACTCTCAGAGCCAGACGAGCCCCTGGAGCTCCCAAATTACACCCTGAACCAGCACTGGCACAGCAGGTCTGTCCCTGAGACTGGTTTTAGTGGAGCCAGAAGCGACACTCAGAATGTTGAAGTAGCAGGGTGGAAGAAACATTGAAATCTTCAGCTCCTGCATCTGGTCTCTGCTTTAAACAAAGACATCTCAGTCCCACCTTCTGCATCCACATCAGGCTCCCACAAAAATGACAGGAGCTTCTTCCTAAACCTTCAGGTTTGATCCTTCCCAGCCCAACCTTGAGTCTCACACCAACACTTGCACAATGATCTGCAGGTGACACGTGACAGCTTTAGAGACAGCAAGAGGAGCATAAATATTCTTCATCATAATATAAATATGCTGTAGAACATCTCAACAAGGGCAAAGTGCTTTTTTTTTTCCTTAATTAAAACAAATAACCTAAATAAGACTCGTAAACCACAACAGAAGATCTGACTCGTACAACATCTGAATGGTCTAAGTGACACCTGAACTGATATTAAAGTGATGCAGGCAGTGCTCAGTCCTTGGGCACTCGGAAGTTGTCCTTCTCTTTCCTGATGGCCCCCATGGTCCGGATGGGGTCAGTCTCCCTGGCGTGGTCCTGGACTGACTTCTCCCTGCCAGGAGGGAAGAGCAGGGACAGGATGAAATCCCAGCTGTGCAGGCACCAGGATCAGGTTTCAAGGCTGCACTTCAGGATCAAGGACTGGGCTTTTGCCCAGCTCATCAGCCCTGGTTTGAAGGCTCAGGGGCAGGAGGAAATTGCACTTCTGTGCCACAACAGCATCTTCCGCTGGATGAAGGAACAGGACACAGCAAAGCCTGTTCTATCTCCTGAGTCAGGGAGAGATGCTCACAACCCTCAAACCCAGGAACCTTCTGCCAGGACATCCACTGAGAGTCTTGGAGGCATTGAACAGGAATGTGAGAGGCAAGAGAGCAATTCCCACTTGGACACCTCCTCCTTCCCACACCCCCTCCCACCACCAGGGCCACTCCCAGCCCTCAGCACTCCCTACCTCACTCTCATGAAGGGGTTGTAGGTGAACTCCTCGGCGATGGTGGAGGGGATGGTGGGCTCTCCGCTGTCGTACTGGGCCTGGAATGAGGGAGACAGTGCTGCTCCACCAGGAATTCTGGGGAACAAGGACTGTCCTGTACAGAACAGGGAGTTTCCAGGCAGGGAATGTCTCCCCCAGACAGCAAACTGCCTTCTCTGGGCACAGCCAAACCCTGTTCCCCTGGAATACAACATCCTGCAGCTCCTGGCTCTTAACTCCTCTATTTCTCCCCAGCATTTTCTCCTCTCCTCCATCTCCTCAGCAAGGCTCTGTGTCCAGGAAAGTGTCAAGTCTAGGGAAAGGATGAACAGCTCACCTTGGCCCAGGCCAGCTTTTCCTGGATACTGGTGTTACCGGGTTCCACGTGCCGAGCAAACTTGAGATTGTTGATGGTGTACTCGTGGCCACAGTAAACTCTCTGGGGACAGGAAGGGACAGTGATACTGGAGGACTCCAAAAGCACCGAGGCGAGTGCCAGGTGCCATCAGCACAGCAGGAACAGCACAGTCAACCCAACACCCTCCACTGGAGACAGGCACAAGTGCCAGGACTCACCAGGCAGGACAAGCTGCCAGTTTCACAGATGAAAGAGCCCCATGTCCCAGCTCAGCAGCCTTTAATGACCAGCCCCTGCCCCTTCCCCACAAAGCACAAACACATTTGGGGCAGGCACTGCCTTCCCAGAGGACTGCAGCTATCCTGAGTTCCCAGTGTAAGCATTCATCCCTTGCACACACAAGAATATCTCCAAACAGCAGTACTCAGGGAGTTTCTCTGATGGGTGTGGTGGTTTGGGCTGGCTCACTCACACAAAAGGAGAGGTTTGTACCGTTTTGGGGTCCAGGCTGCCCAAAATCTCGATCAGTGCCTTGTACATCTCATCCGGGGTGCCCTCGAAGAACTTCCCACAGCCGGCCACGAACAGGGTGTCACCTGCAGGGGGACATGGCATCAGGCCCACACCAGACCCCCCCACCCAGCTGAGGGCTCGGTCCTGCCATCGTTTCCTTACCACAGCAGCAGGAGCACAGGGACAGCCAGGCTGTGCCACTCGGCGCCACATAAACACTCGTGGCAAACGTGGCTTGTGAGGCAGGAAACTCCAGAGCCTCACCAGGCACACCCTGCCAGCACCTCCTACCTGTGGGCAGCCCCTGTCCCCTCCTGTCCCTCTAGAGGGGACAAGGAACACTTGTTCTTCGCTGTGAAGTTGAACAAAGATGAGTCGCCTCTGTTTTCTCCCCAGTGTTCCCTAAAATCTTGTTTAAGCCTCTTTCTCTTCCATGCAGGAGCTGGTGTGAGCTCTGGAGAACACAGGGGTGAGGCACAGCCTCAGGGAAGGGGAATCCTACAGCCCAAACCAGGATCCAGACCCTGGGCACCAGCAGTGGAGCACCAGCCCTCTCTCACTCCCCTATTCTCTCCTCTCTCTGCTGTTACAGACATGAGCACAGATATATGGGAAAGCAACAGGGTTTGGGGTCAGCCAGTTTGGCCTGAGAGAGGAAACCAACAGCTCTTTTTTCCAGAAAAAAAATACTGGATGTAGGATTCATCCAGGGCTCGCTCTTGAAGTTGCCTGCAGGGTGTCCAGCCCTGCTTTACAAACCCAGAGGGGTTTCCCCAGCTCCACCTACAATTCCTACTTGAACCGAGGGGCAAAGCATGGATGGATGGTGAAGGGATGGATGCACATCCAGAGCCAGAGGCACTCAGGCAGAGGGGGAGTTTCTATTTTTGCAAGGGAACCTCCCAACTCCTCACCTGTAAAAACTGCAGGTGGCTCAGAGCTATTTGGCTTAGTCACATAATAACAGATGTGTCCAGAGGTGTGACACGGCGTACTGAGGCATTTCACACTTAGAGATCCCACCTGGGAAGAAGGCAGAACACTAAAGCTGAAGCTGCTGTTTGCTGGCAATTGCACGGTTAGAAAAGAATTGCAACTCTTAGTGGTCTAATGGTCCTAAATTTGCCCAAATCTGGCCAGGAAGCACCAGCTCTGCTCCTAGGAGAGCCCAGGGAGGGAGGTCTGTGGCAGGGACTGGGAAGGGAGCCGTTTCCTCCAAGCAGGTGTCCTGACAAAAAGAACTGCCAGATCCTTTCATTTCCATGCAGAGGGACTCAAAGCCTGGTTGGCAGCAAGAGCCAAGAGATCCAGAGCAACAGAGAATCCTAAACAAAGCTAATCAAGCGTGAAAAAAGCTCCAAACAAAAACGGAGCTGAAGGGGAGAAGTGGATGACACAGAGGAAAAGGGAAGGGTTAAACACAGCCTCATCTGCCCACCTGCCCTGTGCTCCCTCCTTCGCTGCTGCCCCTCCAAAGGTGCACCCGAGGCCAGCAGTGCCATTCACGCCTGCCTGCACTTTCCACAGCAGTTTGTGTCACCTGCCAGCTCTCCTGTAAACAAACAGGCTGCTCCCAGCCAGGCCTGCTGCTTCCAGCCAGGAAAAAGCCACGCAGGCAGCTGGCACTGCTTTCCTCAGCCCATATTCCAGCCGTCATTCCCGCAGGAACGCTTGGACTCATTCAGTGCTCACCATGCTCCCAGCAGAGCACAATCCCTGTCCTGTCACACAGGCCCTGTCCTGTCACACACCCCCCAGCTAAGGCAGGTGCCCAGCAGCACAGGGACACCCAGCATGTCCCATGTGCCTCAGTGTTGTCTCCACACAAGGATCAAAACAGAGGGGTCACAGTTCCCAGGGCTGGCAAAGGGGGAAAGCTGCATTTAAACCATCCACCACACCCCAGGGGTGTTCAAAGGTCTCAGAGCTGCCCAGCTCAGGTGGGAACACACCTGTGCAGCTGTGACACAAACAGAGGATGCCCAGAGTCCTGCAGGTCTCTCCCTTTACCTTGAGAGCTGTCAGGTGGGACACTTTCTGTGTCAGGGCCCCCACCCTGCTGTCCCCCCCGTACACGCGCAGCCCCGGCTCCATCTTCACCAGCTTCTCGTTGCCTCCAGCATGGTCCCTGGAAGGGGAAAAAAGGGGATTTGGGGAGGAATGAACAGAGATTTATGGACATTGGTAGTGCAGTGGTAAGCTCCAGGTGATCATCTCTGATGCACCCCTCTCCCAGGATCTATCACTCCTCATATCCAAGGATAGGCCACATCAACACGAGTGGAGATAATCTCTCCAGTAATTAGGGCAGTGAGAGGGGGGGAAAAATCCATGCCCAGTCCATCCCCAGTTGGGAAACAGCAGCCTTAGGGGCTCACAGTAACCTCTCCAGTAACTGGGACAGGGAGGGAATGGGCTAAATGGCAAATGTGCAATCCAGCATCCCACAAAACACCGCTGGGCAGGCACACAGATACCCCCCAGGTCAGCACTCACTGTGCTGCTGGTTTGTCCAGCTCAGGGCTGATTGCTTCACTCTCCCCAGCCACAGAGGTGGCTCCACTCTGACCCATGGAGAGGTTACTCTGGTTCAGCATTCTCACAGCAAAACATTCACTTTACACCCCTGGCAGAGCTGATTTGCACCCGGGGCGATCCTCCCACAAGTGCTGACAGCAGGACGCCTCACGGGCCTGTCCTGGCACCTCAGCACAAATGTGCTCCCTCCCACACCCCAAAGCTGCCTCCACACCCAGTTACTGCACTGGCTCCCTGGAAGAAATCAAGATTTTAAAGGTGAAAGGCACTGACGCAGAGCTCATGGTCTACACAAGGCATCTGGTCAGAGCAAGGCCAAAGGAATGAGCTCTCATCCCTCCCCTCACACCTCAGCTGCTGCTCAGAGATCACCTTGATCCAGAAGAGCAACAGCTCCTGGCTGTGTTTGTGTGAGGGATCCAGCACAGGGCAGTTACCAGTGGTGATGGGTGGTCAGGACAGTGGTCAGCTTCACGCCGTGCTTTTTGACTGCATCCAAAACCTGCAGGATGGGGGCACAGAAGGAGAGTTACACCTCCCATGGAAGGAGTTGGCAGCACCCCTGGTGTCATGTGGACACGAGGTGTGAGAGCCACACCAGCAGCTCTGCAGGGAGCTCATCCCTACCCAGGCTGGAGTTACAGGGCAGGACACGAGGTCTCTGATCCAGCCAGCTGTGACCAAGCCCTGAGTCTCACTTCCTCTTTTCTGCCCTACATCAAATTAAGGCCAAAATCCCAAGCCAGGTCAATAACCCCTGGAATGAGGGACACAGTAACCCCTGGAGTGAGTCCCTGTGCACAGCCAGTATTTCCTGTCTTTCCCCCACTCCTGAGTCAGAGTGTGGCTCATTCCCTCCTGGATGCAGGGGCCTGGAAGGACATCCCAGAGCCAAGGCAGCATTACCTTCTGGGGCTGCACGGGGTCAACTATGGCAGCCTCCTTGGTGTCCTGGTCGATGAGGAGGTACATGTAGTTGTCAGTGAGGGCTGGCAGGATTTCCACCTTCATGTCGACCTGGGTGACTGTCTTGGGCTCCCTCAGCTCGTGCTCCGTGTGCAGGAATTTAGCTCGCAGCTGCGCTGGACCTGGGCACCCAAAAACAGCCAAAGCTCAGCCCTGGGAGGGGGACGAGCTGGACAGGGCACAGCAGGTTCCCCAGCTCACAGGACAGCCCAACCTGCCTCCTTCAGCCAAGAGGAGCGTGGCCACCACAGGACAAAGCCTTGTGTCCCTCAGGGCTCTGGGTGCTCCACAGCTGCCCCGAGAAGGACAGGACACTTTGCTTTCCATGCAGGGAAAACGCTGTATTTGGATCAGAGAGGAGATTTCAAGGGGCAGGAAAGCGGAATGGTCCTGGCCAAAGGTCAGCCTGGGACAGTGACTTTGCAAAAAAAGGCACAAAGGGCATATTACAGCCAAAAGCAAAAAGGAAGGGGGACAAAAAAAAAAAAAAGAGAAATACAGAAATACACACACTGCTCCAACAGAAATATCCGGTTCATTATTTGGGGAAATGTCATCCTGCACACCACAGGGAGAGAAGCCAGGCTCTCCAAGAGAGCAAGGCTCCCTACCTGGCCAGGTGAGAGTCACACACAGGGCTCCTGCTCATGCCTACCCTGATGCAAAAGCACTGCTTCCATGTTTGCTTTTGGTTCAATGTTTAATCAGATCCAAGAAGCAAACTCCAGATGCAAATAACCTGGGCTCCACTGCTCAGTGCACAGCTCTTAAACAACCAACCCTGAGAGGCTCTGCCATACAAACTGAAGGAAAGGAAGCAAAGAGAAGGAGGTCTTGCATTGCTGGGGCCCTGCAGCTCAGACCTGAGCTCAAACACTTCCAGGGAAAGTGGCGCCAGTCCCCGCAGGTCAGGAATTGTCTGAGCACCCGTGAGGTGGTTGCATACCCCCAGAGGTGCCTGTGCTGGCTCAGACACATTTTATTCTGCACCACTGATTCTCCTGAAGGCTCCTGACCTTCCTGCTTGGCCACCTCCCTCAGTGCCTCAGGGAGGGGTCCCTTGCTGGCAATCACCCTGCTCCAGTGTCCCCAGGCAGCTCAGCCTGCCCACCCTTGATAAGAGCAGCTCTGCAGGAGCCCCACAGACCTCCAGCTCCTCAGGCTGCAAAGCCCAGATCAGGCTCTCCCTGGGGCCACAGAGCTGCCCCTGCTGCTAGCCCAGCCCCGGCACAGGGAGCTGTCAGGGCCCTCTTACACAACCGTCCTGACCAGAGCTTCTTCCCCTTCTACCTCCACCATCCCTGCTTATGAGGGAAGAAAAATTAGTGAAATTAAACATAGTGCTCAAAAAAACCCCGAGGCACAATGAACAGGCATGCACTGGGTATTTGATGGTGCAGACACACAGTATTGAGAGAAGCATCCCTACCTGTAGAGTGTTCTTCTGGAGAAGACTCCTTTCAAAACAAAGAACACAAAAAAAGCCCTTACTATTCTTTGATAGGAAAAAAAAAAGCCAAAAAAAACACTGCTTCCCAATGTGGAGCATTTTTGGATGCTGTCAGTCACAACAGTTATCTATATTAGGTTTTGTAGGTCAAACACCAACTAGGAAAAAAAAAATACAACCAAACAAAAGAAAACCCAAACCTTAACTTCACCTCAAAGGAATTAATCACATACTTAAAAGGCTTCTTTCCTATGAACCATCTCTAACCTTGGCCCGGATCTCACAGTCTCTTTGCGCGTGTAATTCACAATTCTTACCAAACAAACAAACAAGCTGCACCACATAAGGAAATGTTTTCCAACATGTAATTTCAACAAAGGAATGAGAAAACATCCACCAAGAATGAAACTCACGCGCTGTGAGCTGCCATCTGCAGCTCAGCTGCACCTCCCCAGCCGGCCCAGAAGCAGAGCACGGAGCTCTCACGCACTGCTGAGACCTGTCCAGCCCAAAGGAGCTCCCCGGGTGATTCTCGGTCCCTGCCCCGGCCCAGCACTAACTCAGATCGCTGTGACACACGCACACAGCTCTGCCCCAGAATTAATGCCCAGTGACTTCGTCCTCGCTCAGTTTTGTCCCACGTCCCTCCTGACTGCACGTCTGGAGCAGAGGAGTGGGAGAGTGGCTGTCAGCAGGCTCTGAATCACCCACTCGAGCTCCCTGGAAGGGCTCATTAGCACAGCTGGAGCGGCCAAGAGGAAAGGCTTTGCAGCTGGAAGGGTTAATGTCATCACGGGAACGCGCCCGTGCTGGGGACTGACAGCAGGCAGGTTCCCTCACAACCGGGCTGCCTCGTGCACTTCCTCCAGAACTTTTGGGGTTACTCTTTTTATTACATAAAAGAGTGGAAAATTCCCGTTTCAAGCAGGGCTGTCACTCAGAAATGACTGCACGCCCATCCCCTTTGCTGCCTCACAGGAACCACGTTCGCTCTTTACACTCTGCACGCAGGGATTTTTTGGACACCCAGCGAGTTTTTGGCCCCAAGGAGCTGGTCCGACCCCAGGGCAGCACCCACTCCCGCTCGGCCTGCCCTGCCGGCAGCGTGGAAGGGGCAGCGGCCACGCCGTGATCCCGGGAACTCGGGAGCTGCCACTTCCTCGGTTTGACATTCCCACACTGCAGCAGCAGCGTGTCCGCGTCTGGCAGATAAACCCCGGAGATTCTCGCTCATTACAGCCACGTCTTAAAACCCGAATGATGCAAAACCATCTGGGGAGACTTCCCAGAGAGCCCAGGTTCTAAGTCCAGGATAGACTTTGAGGATTTAGGCCCGAAATGCAAACGCCAAGCTCGGACAGTCTGGGGTTTGTTTCCATCACCAGTACAACCTGTCACCCGCCGAACCCAGCCTGGACGCCGGCCCTGGCCCCCCATCCTCCTCCCTGAGCACTGACCGGCGCTTCGGAGCTGCAGAGCTCCGCGGGGCCTCCCCGATGGGCTGCGGACGGCACGGCCCCGGCTGCAGCCGAGCAGGTACTGCCCTGCTCGGGCCGTGAGTCAGCGCAAGGCTCGGGCACGCCCGGAGCCGCGAGGCACGGCCCGAGAGCCGCAGCGCAGCCGCGGGACCCGGGGCTCCGCACGGCCCCGCTCCGCCAGCCCCGCGGCCCT
>VZRF01013002.1:224233-284836 GCA_013396875.1 Vireo altiloquus | reverse complement strand
GGGGGCGGTGCTGCGCCCGCCCGGCCCCTCGGCCCCGGGCCCGGCCCCTCGGCCCGCCCGATCACCCGGCGGAGGAGGAGCGGGAGGAGCGGCGGCGCCGTGCGGAGCCCGGCAAGGACGCGGCAAGGACGGCCGGGAGGCGCCCCGCGGTCATGGCCACCTCCAAACCCCTGTCCCGCTTCTGGGAGTGGGGCCGCAACATCGTGTGCGTGGGGCGCAACTACGCCGAGCACGCCAAGGAGATGGGCAGCGCCCTGCCCGCCGAGCCGCTCTTCTTCCTCAAGCCCTCCTCGGCCTACGTGCGGGAGGGGTCTCCCATCGTGCGGCCCTACTACTGCCGGAACCTGCACCACGAGGTGGAGCTGGGGGTGGTCATCGGGAAGAGGGCTCGGGCCGTGCCGCAGGACGCGGCCATGGAGCACGTGGCGGGCTATGCCCTGTGCCTGGACATGACGGCCCGGGACACGCAGGAGGAGTGCAAAAAGAAGGGGCTGCCCTGGACCTTGGCCAAAGGGTTCGGCTCATCCTGCCCGGTCAGTGACTTCGTGCCCAAGGAGAAGATCGCAGACCCGCACAAGCTGCAGATCTGGCTCAAGGTGAACGGAAAGCTGAGGCAGGAGGGGGACACCTCCTCCATGATCTTCTCCATCCCTTACCTGATCAGCTACATCAGCCAGATATTCACCCTGGAAGAAGGGGACTTGATTCTGACGGGGTCTCCCAAAGGAGTTGGGTCCGTGGAAGCCAACGATGAGATCGAGGCTGGCATCAGGGACGTGCTGTCCATGAAGTTCAAGGTGGCACAACAAACTCGGGGATCCTAATGCCTGGATCAGGCCAGGAGCCCGCCTGGCACGAGGACACCTGAGAAGTGAACACTTCCATGGCCCCAGGTGCTCGATGGATGGCCACACGTCAAAGGCATGGAACCCAGGAGTCCAGAAGGCATTTCACTGACACAGCCCCATTTCCTGGAGTCCAGCCCAGCCTGGAGCAGGTGGAGCCCAGAAGCTCCAGATTCCAAAATTTAATTCCAAAACCATACCTGGGAACCAGCAATAGAGACATTGAGGAGGGGAAGGGGGCTGGCTGTCACTCTTTGTGGGCTGCTCTTCTGCTGATGCTTTGAGTTCTGCCAATGTATTGCCTTAAAATTAAAATTATTGATCAAAACAATTCAAATTATGATGTAGGAGCTAAAGCTTGGCCATGCTATGGGAAATCAGATGTAGGTGTACATGTGCAACCCTAAATCAAGAATTGCAGCTTCACAGAGTTTCTCTCCTCCACAAGAGAAAGATGTTTGATTTTTTTGATTAGTTTCATGATTCCCCCCTGCTATTTTCAAACATACAAATTAAAGGAGGATGGCTTTTTCCTCCCTCTCCAAGGGGTGAAGGCAGCAGGAAGTGTGCCAGATGTTTGGCAGATTGTTTTTTTCCTAAACCGAGCTTTCAATATGTTCTAAAAGTGAAATAATGCAAAAAGATCAAGAATAAAGGAGCATATGGGTTAAGATCACCACCAAACTTGTCTTTACTTTGACTGATTTCAATGTATTTTTAGTAAAACTGTAACTGCAGCAGTTGCTGTTACCCAATGCGGTGCAGCAGTTGGGGATTTAAGTATTTCCAGCTGCTAAAAGCCATGCTGGGTAACTTTCCCCAGTTCCCAACTGCAGCTGATCCAACACTCCCCACCAGTTTGCATGACAGCAAATTCTCTTCCTATTCAACAGAGCAAGTTGTAAAATATAATTTAAAAAATCCTCCCCATGCAAACATCAAAACTTAAAGGTTGCACTGAACTGGCTCATTTCTAACAAAAACAGATGGATTTTTTTTTTCCATAAATGCAAAGCACCAAAGTTAAACACTTCATTTATCACAGCCAGATCTTAATAACTGCTAGGAAAAGATTTTAAAAGTGGGGAGTTTTACAGAGATAATTCTGTCTCCCAAAGAGAAAGCAGCTCTGTGAGAGCAGCGTGGTCCAGGGTGCTGCACACCACACGGGGAAGAAAGCAGAACGTGGTGCAGAATTAAAAAGAGACATTAGGGTGAACAATTCTGGGAGAGGAAGGATGGAATTAAGTGTCTGTACTGTTTGCATTTTCTCCTGCCTGTCAAACCTTCCTGTCTCTGGCAACAGCAGCAGGGCATCATTTGCAGTTTGGTCTGCAGCCCTGGGTATTGACAGCGTTGGGATTAAGTTATTGGAAACATTCCCTTCAGAATGGGAATTGTTATGGCTGGAAAATGTTGAATCATTTATTGCTACAAGAGAGATGCCATGACCCACAATGGCAGCATTTTGGGGTCTTTTGTTCCACCCATGTGAGTCAGGGATGCAGTGTTGGGTTGCTTGTCAGGATTTCCTGTTTCTGTGGTTATTTTCTCTGTGCCACGTTGCTTTAAGGGGTAGGGAGGGTGCCAGGGGGATCTGAGTTCCCCAGAATGTCCTGGCCTAACAAACCCTTTGCCAAACAGAGGGGATCTCCCTCTGTTTGAAATAAGATGAGTCCCAACGTGCTCAGAAGGTGAGAATGTGACAAAATGCACCAGCACGAGGGGAAGCTACAAACAGGAATATATTAAAAATAGGGAAAAAATCATGGAGAAAGGCAGAATGTTCATACCTGGGCTAAGTCCAGCTTTGGTGAACAGAGTCCTGCTTACAGTCTCAGCTTGTTTGCTTGTCAGAGGTCACTGCTAATTGATTACTCTAATTAGACTTAGTCTGCCCAGGGAGAATCACCCCTGCTGTTGTCCAAAGTTCCATGTTTGGTCTCACCAAGGTGCACCACAAACCCAGGCAATGTTTCAAGGGAAGGGGTCTTTATTTCTTTAACACAAAAGCAGCAAAGCAGTTAAAACCACAGAAGTTCAACAGATCTGTCTTGACCTATTTGTTATTTCTGGTTTTTTCAAAGATCTCAGCTGAGTGAGGAAACCTTCCAGCTCTCCTGGAAGGGGTTGAATTTGGTAGAATTAACATTTAAGCTGAGGCCCAAGTACACTTTAAAAAGTGCAATCACCCAAAAATATGAACTCAGAAGCCCACTTAGAGGTACTGTAACGTGCCCTTGTTCTTTGCCATCAGAACAGACTTGGCAAAATCCAACAACAGCAGAATTCCATCTCTAACAACAGCGTGAAGGAAGTCTTTCCTAGCATTTATTAATATTTCCAATCTCTTGCCAGCAAGCTCTGACTCGCCTCTACAGGATCTGCCAGTTTGCAGGAAAGAAGATTCACTTTCAATCCAGTTCTCCAATTGGGTGACAAAGTAACCTGGAAAAATAATTAGGGATCTTTGTTATCACAGCACCTTGGTAGAGATTATTTTCAGATGTCACACAGCATGTTTGACAGATTTATTTACATCATTTCCTGTATGAGTACTCATTTATGCCATATACCTGTCACTGCTGAAGTAAATAGGGACAGAGAACAGGGAGATGGGAGAGTAAGAAGAGTTTTGCCAAAAAGAACAAGTTTAAAAGTGGAAAACAGACACTGTTTTAAATTAAGTACTAACTTTGAAATAAATCTTGCTTCGTTCCAAGAGGAGTTGCCATTTCAGTGCAGTCTTCTGGTCTTCTTCCAGCATGAGGAATTCGTGGACCTGTTAACAGGACACCACAGAACACTTCAGCAGGTAGTTAAAACATCTCACAACAGAACGATGATGAAAAGAACATCTTACATATTTTTATACATTTCTAAACTGTGTTTTTCTATTTTAACATAGTGTTTGGTGTTATATACCAAGACAGTCAAATCAATAAGAATAAATTTCAGGGTGTTTGAGAATCAGAGTGAGGGATTTCCAGCCATGTTCTCAGAAAAGCAGCGTTCTGAATTGGGTGTTCACTCTTACATTGAACACAATTCTTGTTGGCAGCTGCTGACTTCCAACTTGTGCCTTGTTAAGCAGCTGTGTGTGCCCATCCATCCATCCATGCCATTTTTGTAACTCTTGTACACACACAGAACATTTACATATATTTGTAATTCTCCTCAGGCCCCACAGCTCATCTCAGTAAGAACAGCCTTGGGTTCACTCCTTACTGTGCAGCCCAAGGTTTCCTCAGCGACACAGTCAGACAGGTAACAGGAACGCAGGGTGCCTGTGTGATCTGTCACATCCACCAGGATGTCAAAGCTGGCAAAGGTGGACTTGGATTCTGGAGAGACATCACTGCAGAAAGTGCAAGTGTTTGACACCTCATTCACGATGAACCGGCAGATTGAGCTGAAAGAAGGAGAGAATTCATGCAGATACACAATTTTTTCTTCCTGAAACATTTTTCTAAACTCAGATTTCCCAAGAGACTTTGTCTTTTAAAAAATTTCTTATCTCCTAAACTCTTGAGTCTGTCTGAGACAAAATGGCCTCCTTCACTCTAGGACCACAAAGAACAAGTCCTTCACAGAGCACACAAAAGAAACCCACAACAGAAACCCACATGGCATCCTCCAGAGGAGTTTTATTTCTTCTCTGGGACTGGACTGAAATATTGCTCCATCTCATTTGGGTCTGGGGAAGAGGGACAAGCAGTTTTTAGCACAAATTCCAGGCAGGCAGTTGCTCACCATCTGTTGCGCAGAACTTTGGACACATTCTCATCGATGTCCAGGGTGGAAATGTAGCCGTAAATAATTCCATGGAGAGGCTCCAGTTTCCCATCACTCTGGAGAGCTTTTTCTTTCAGCTGTTCCACTGTATAAACATCCACTATTTTCTCCACTACAAGATTAAAGGACACGTTAAGTGTGTCTGAGCAAAAAATGATTCAGGAGGGTAGTAGCAAAATGGATCTTAAGGCAATAAAAAGGAGATTTAAAGTGGCAGAGAAGCTCCTCCCCCACCCCCCAAAAAAAATTAAAACAAAAGGGGACTCAGATCAGGAACACATCTGTTATTTAATCGTTGTATCCTCCAAAAGGAATTTTTGACAAAAGCTTTTCCCCTCAGTTGTCCATACTTACTCCACACAGAAAGAACACACCAGAGAGGCTGCAGCTGGCACTGGCAGCTGAAGGTATTTAATTGATAAAACAAGGCACAGTCCACTTACAACAGTCCAAGCTTTAAACTGTCAGCCAGGCTGTACCTGAGTTTTGTTTCTCTGAACACACAGAGCAGGAATTCTTTCAGCTGCACTATGAAATTACACTGTTCAGGTAAATAAAATCAAATGTCTGTGTCCATGCTTACAGTTAATGGTTTCATTTGCCAGCTCCTTCACTGGGTCGGGCAGAGCTCCTGCTTCTTTGATGAAGCTGAAGAGAACATTTGCTTCTGCTGTTTCTGAAGATGCATTTTTAAAAATTATTAGTATATGTTGCATGTAAAAATCACAGCATTTTTATATTTTACAAGTTTTTATTCTGGTAGCTCAAACACATAGGAATTAGCCAAGATTTGCTTTTCTCTTTTTTACTTTAACTCTTAGTCCTTCATGGAATAAACATATGAAGCCTGCTAAGATAAAAATGAAATGAAATGAAATAAAATATAGAAGTAGAAGCCAAAGGCATTGGTCATCACAGAGCAGACAAAAATCAAGGAGCTTTGTGAGAAGCAGGCAGAAGAAATCACACTCCCAATAGATTAATTAATGCATTTAAGCCTAGAATAATTACTAAAACCAAAGAAATACTTCAGCAGCTCTTACCTGGGTTAGTTGTAATGATGGTTTTGGATATCACAGTTGCAATCATGCAGTTCCTAAATTTGTCAAAATTGATTCTCACATCTGATGCAAATATAACTGTGCACAAAAACACCCCCGTGTTACTGTAGAGTAAATGTCACATTAAGAACTGCAGTAAAAACATAAACCAGACTGTTTTACCTGTTTCTTGGGGGATCCAACTCTGTGCCAGCTGGATGGATTCATTATCCCAGCTAAATTAAACAGAAGTGGATGTATCATAACATTTTTCAAACAGCACTCAAACTGTTTAGTACTAAACTACTAAGTAATGTAGTTAATAATCAAATTGGCCAAAGGGGACATGACTTTAGCATTGAAATTCCACGTGCCTATTTTATCCCATGCCAAACAGGATAAAATAAAGATAGGTTTCAATGCAGAATATACCTGGGGAAATGCTGTATTTCAGCTCTTATCAAAGTCATTTTTAGCTAAAGCAAATCCCAGTTAAAGGAGCTGTTTGTGAGCTGGGCTGTGCTGGGTCAGGCTGATTGCTCAGATCCCTAAGCCAGATGTTCAGCCACTTCCCAACACTGGGATCTTTGTGACTGGGGATGATGAGACTGGAGTGAGGTCAGTAGTATCCCTCAAAAATGGTAATTTCATGGTCTCTTGATAAAATCTCATTCAGTTCCTCCTCAATTTGGCTGACAAGAACACAGCCAAAGCACGGATTTGTTCTGGTGGGTTTTCTCCTTAATCCTTGGAAAAAGATTTAAGATATTTCCTTTTCATCTAATATTGCTCAGCCACCTCTTCACTGCTGGGCTCTGAAATACCCTGACAATACCCAAGTCCCAGCACTGAAAGAGAACTGTTGGAGGAGCTGCTCCAAATTAACCCTGGGCTGGAAGAGCTCACCCCAGAGATGCTTGGTTTGGCTTTGTGGCTATAAATTGTGTTAAACATCCCATGATAAACATCCCTGATGATAACACAGTTCCTGGCTCACAGTGCAGGGCTGTCTGCCTGCTTTCCTTGAGGGAACAAAGGTCACTGAAAGTCATTTTTCAAGCACCAAAGAGCAATCCCAGGGCAAGGGAATAGCCACACACCCACGTGCCCCTGCACATGGAAAAGCCACAGGTTTATTGAACAAACTCTGGGCAAAATGCAAGGGTTCCTCTGTGAACAAGGCACTGTTTACAAACAGGGATGGATGGGGTAGGTGGAGTCATGGACAGAGATTGAAAATACAGCCAAAGTCATATCAAAATGTTTCTGCATTATTTCAAATATTTAAAAACTATTTTAAGACTATTTCAACCTCTTTCCATTCCACTTGCAATTCTGTTTGGCCTTAAAAATGGATCATGCTCTTCTGTTTCCTGCCCTCCTGTTTGTGGAAGAAACACAACAGCCTTTGCAGCTGGTTTGAAATGCCATTTCCTGAATTAGCTCAAATGTCCACATTTAAAAAAAGGAATTATTTGAAACTAAGCTTCATTTTGGCATCCATGAGCCAGCAGGCTGTCAGCAAGCCATAAAACTACACAAGATATATAAGGCCACTCTAATGAATCTCTTTTTTCAGTCTCTTTTCAGTGTATGTTGCTGCCTCATCTCAGTTGCCTCTTAAATAACAATACATTTTAAAAACAGGCTTATTGTTAGTTAGTGTGTGTTATAGCTAATTTCTTTACCTGTTCTTGCATGAATTTGTGTCATTTAGAGAATTAAAGAACATTTTACCATACTATTGGGAAAGACCTCTCTGTTTCGTCATACAGCTTTACTTCACACCTCTGGCCTTTCCTTTTGTCTGAAGTCATAAAATACTTTGGCTCCCCAACCTTTAAGAAGAAAGAGAAGCAGTCACTCGTCCTCTACTCAGTGTTTAGGAGAATAAAACTCAGAACTTAGAAAACAGAAAGGTTGGAAAAGAGGGGGAAAACCCTCTAGACAACTAAAAATGGGGTCACTTAATTTTTCCCTTCATTTTGTTGATAAAAATCTCATCAAAAGTTGTGTGTGGTTATTGTCACTCAGCTGCCAACCTGAACAAACTGAGCCCTGGCCACTGTGAGGCCCAAAATCCATATTTACACGTGTTTACAATGAAGTTACTCGTGGCAGAGCAGAGGAATTCTCCTCACTTACTGACATTACAGCTGCCAGCACATTGAGGACTCTCCCATGGAGGCTTTGTCCATTTGCCACGATGTCCCCCAGGGAATAATAATCCTGAGGGTCCTTGACAGGCAGGTGCAGCAGAGACAGGAGTTTGGTGTCTGTGTCGTAGCAGGAAGATGTTCTGACCACAGAGTGATTTTCACTGAGCAATAATTTGTAGCAACTAGAACAGAACAAATCACGTGGATCAGCTCTGCACTCATTGATGTATCAACAGTGTGAAATGTTGATTCAATTCATAAGAAAAAGCAACTTTATTCTATTCTAGGTTTTCCTAAAGGTACAAAAAATTCTAGCAAATTTTACTCAAAGAATGAAATTTACTCTGTTTAGTAACAAAGAATATTATTGCTTTATGACCATCTATTTATGAAAGATATTCTCCTTTGAGATTTGACCAGACGTTGTTGAGCACAAGGGGGAAGGTACAGCTATACAAGAAGAAAACACCAAATATTTCTACCAATGTCATGTTGCTGGAAATTAGAACAAGTCTTAACTTTAATCTTTCTAGAAAGAACTACCACTCTATGCTTTAAATTTACCTAGGAGTTACAGGGTTGAATTTTTCTTCTCTTTCTGCTTCCTTTGACTGAATTAAAGGATTTTCAATTGTAACTAAAATAAAATATTGAGAAGTAAGGTTAGAAATTGATTATAGATACAATTACAGATATTCTTGTATGTATGCTCTGCATGCTCACAAGTTTTACCCAAACAACCATGGGCAGTAAAATCTTTCTATTAACTTAAAAAGATAAAAGCACATCCTGTAAATAAATATAGGATTTTTGTTGTGGTTTTATGAGCAATCGTAGTCATAGCTATAACTGAGGGAAGACAAACATCAAACTGCTTTACAGCTTATTTTTTCATCATATATAAGACCCCAATATAATGTAAGATTTTACATTGATTAACTGCAGGCCAGTTCTGAGCTGCTGCACTCAGCGTGTTTCTGCCTGGTCTTTTTGTCAACATATTTACTGGGCTTGAGTTTAAATCCTTGGAATCTTGTTCCTTTCCTCTTTATACTGAGCAGAACTGAACAATTTGTTTCCAATTAGGCTGAGTCCTCAGAGCAAAATGCAGCAAAGCCACCAGCACACCACTGATTTACATGCAAACAGAAACGTGGTAAGAATAAAGTCCAACTTACCACAGTCACCAACTCTGAAGCTTTCTGAGAGGGATCTGATGTACTCTTCTCTGCCCCAGGACTGGACATTTATGAAATAAGTTGGGGAATCACGAATGGTAAAAGTGAAGGTGTATCTTTCCGTGCCAATGTCTGCAAAAATAAACAGCACCGTAGCCACTCCTCAGCACAGCTTGATTTCTAACTAGAATATATGAATAAAAATGACTGGTTTGGGGTTTTCCTGGACTTTGGCGTGAATTTCCTGCCACTAGAGGAACACAGTGGTGTTTGGGAATGGGCTGCAACTCCTGCTGAACTTGTACCTGTCAACCTCACACTTAACTGTAAGCTTGTCCCAGAGCTGGAAAGGCTCTCCAGGACTGGAGGTGTTTCCTGACACTGTCTACATCAATCCTAACTGTAGATTTGTTATTTCAATTTCCAATTAATGCTGTATTAACAACATATATTTCCCATTTTTTCCCAGATGAAGCTGTTGCTACTCAGGCCAGAAATTACTTGTGTCACTCCTCAAGACATGTCCTCAACGTTTCTGTTTTAACAGAGAACGAATATGAAGGCACCAGATCCATTCCAGCAGTATTTATGGCAGAGTGGATTCATATTGGTTCCATCTTCAGAGCATGAAGCCCTTCCATGACAGAGCTTTTCCAATTTCTAATTGATATGGCTTAGCCAAACCAATGCTGCTCTTTCATCTTGGTTCTCAAACACACACAATTTTATTTTTTTTTTGGTGCATTTTTATCCTATCCATTTTACACTGAGAAATCTGTTCATCATTTAAATATTGATTTCAGTCATCTCTGCCAAATTACACTGTTGAAGAAAACGAAGTAAAAAGAGTTTAAAGGGACTGTACTTTTTCGGTCTGGAAAGCTTCTGACATCTGTTTTCCCAATAACCACCCCGATTACATTCTGAAAAATAAAAAGATTATAGAGTACAAGTATTAAACCCAGATGTAGATGATGAATTAGATTTCATGGAATTATACTCTGCTGATGATAATAAACATATTTCTGACTGGTAATCATTTTAATCTATTTATTCCACAGTACCGTATAAGCTAAAGAGTAAAACATAAACACACAAGTTTACTTTAGGAAAAAATTGGGACTAATAAAAATATTAAAATAAATACATCTGTTTCTGTTTGTGAAGAAAATGGGAGGACAAAAGTTCACCCCAAAACCTTCACAATTCTGGCTGTTCTACAGCAATCTCTCCTCAGGTAGGCAGCATTGTTGTTGTTTCATGCTCTCTGCACAGGTCTCAGATCTCCTCAAATGCTCCATGAAAAGTCTGGACAGGATTTACTTTACAGTTAAATGTCCAAGGTTTTCCTGGCTGTCAGCACCACGAGCCACACGTGTGCAACCACAGGAGCTTATCCTGGCCTCATCCAAGCAACCTGAATTTCTACAGGTGACTCTCTCTTGCTATCTTTCAACTGACTCCAAGGGATCCAAGGATTTATTCTGTTGATTCAAACCAAAATCAATCCTATTCTGCTTTGCTAAATGTGTATTTATTATGGAAAAATGTCCTGTTCTCAATTGTCAAACAAAACTCCTGGAAGCAAACACACACATGTAGAGATAGATATATTATCAATCTATCTATAATAAAATACTGTAGCTGTATGGTGGATTGTTGTTGTTTTTTCTAAAGTAGGAGGTCCTTGGGGTCAGAGAAGAGTTTTGCAGTGCTTGTTTGGGATTTAAGAGGTAAGCAAGGAAAGTCAGAGTGGGAGAAGCACTGCAAGGAGAGACTGACAGTGCAATACTGCCAGGATCCTTCAAAACATGAAGCATCCCACATCAATTCCACGTCATAGAATCCTGGAATGGTTTGGATTAGAAGAGGCCTTAAAGCCCATCCAGTGCCACATCCTGCCATGGGACACCTTCCACTATCCCAGGGTGCTCCAAACCCTGTCCAGCCTGGCCTTGGACACTTCCAGGGATGTGGCAGCCACAGCTCCTTCACACAACCCCTTCTCACAGTACTGTCTCGTTCTAGCAGAATTCCAGAGCCAGCTAGGAAGGGCAGGGTTACAATCAATAACCCACCCAGGACTGATTTTGTACCTATTCACGAAGCAGCATGACCTGCCTGACTTCACTGGAACAACACTGACATGTGCTCAAAGATGAGCTCTCCCGGTCCCAGTTTCCTTGGAATCGCTAGAGGGAGCACGAGAACTGCCTTATCCTGCAGGGATGGACTACTCAGTACGAGGACACTTGTGTACAGCAGTGTGATATCCCCTTTCCAGACTAACCAAATACTTTACGTCCACTGCATGTAGTGATTCTGATTAGGATTTTGGTTTTCTGTTTTGGGTTTTGTTTCTTAATTTAAAAAAAAAAAAGTATTAAATTGGAGTGCAACACTCCTTGTATCTCACCATCAGTCAAAAGAACTGACATTTAGGATGAGTGCCCACAGAAATTAGGCTGATGTAAACATCCAGATTCCCAAAGAAATCTGCCCTGGCCCTGCTGCAAATGTGTTCACCTCTGTGTCTCCAACACCAAGCCTGCATGGGGAGCTGGCAGAAGGAAGTGATCTGGCTGGAAATTATTTTGGACTAAGGAAGGGAGAAAAACTTCCAGAGATCATTTCCTTGATCAGCTCATTGTGCAACTGCCCAAGCACTAATTTCCCCAAAAGGGGAGGGTAACACAGCCCCCCTCCGTGCTGCCTGTTTTGGCAGAGTAATGCTTAAGGCTGCTCAACCAACTCACGAACACACTGCAAGTGTTTACACTTGAATCTCTTTCACTTTTTAAATTAAACAACAAACTAATAAACCATGACATTTTGATACTTCAAACTGTGTGTTCAGCTGTTTTAACATCCTAACACAACACACACTGATCATTCTATCATGAATTACTATTTTATAAAAACACTTTCATTACCATGTGGTGCTAACTGCAATACTCAAGATAAGTTTTATTTGTAAAATAAAAGCTCTTATTTGTAAAATAAAAGTTTTTAACTGGGTTAGTGGATCATTATTTGGGAAGAATTGTGAATGACAGGTTAAATTAGCATTGCTGAAGGTCAGTTTGGATCAACATGGCTGTGAGGGCATAGAAAACTTCTTTTAGATCATCCCTTTTTCTGTGATTCCTCTTTCAGTTATTTAAAGTAATTGAGAAAAAAAAAGAATTGTGCCATCCCAAATAAAAAGCTGTGGGAATGGGAAAACACTGTTTTCACTCTTTTCAGGAGCATCACAGCTTCTCTGGGGAAGGGGAGAGGGGATTCTGCACCTCTCTGCTCAGGTGAGACTCCATCTGCAGAGCTGCCTCCAGCCCTGGGACCCCAGCACAGGAAGGACGTGGAGCTGTTGGGGTGAGACCAAACGAGTGACCAAAATGTCTGGGAAAGCTGAAAGAATTGGGATTGGTCACCCTGGAAAAGAGCAGTTTTGAAGTGACCTAATTGTGGCCTTCCAGTGGCTGAAGAAGCTGGCAAGAAACTTGGAGAGAGACTCAAGGGATGGAGTGGCAGGACAGGGGGAATGGCTTCTCACTGCCAGAGCAGCGTTAGATGGGATGTTGGGAAGGAATTCCTCCCTGTGAGGATGAGGAGGCCCTGGCACAGGGTGCCCAGAGAAGCTGTGGCTGCCCCTGGATCCCTGGAGGTGTCCAAGGCCAGGCTGGACAGGGCTTGGAGCAGCCTGGGACAGTGGAAGGTGTCCCTGCCCAGGGCAGGGGGTGGCACTGGATGAGCATTAAGCTCCCTTCCAACCCAAACCATTCTGTGATTCTACAAAAACCTGCTTCTCATCCCAAAGAAACAGAAACAACCCTGCTGTGGAACTGTGGGATTTTTACCCAGTTCAAACACCTTCCAGCAAGAGCTGAGTGCGAATGAGCAGGGCTGTGTCACTGGCTCAGAGGCACTGAGCTCTCCAGGATCAGGCCCTGCGTTCATAGCGTGCCGTGAGAGACTGTTGAGGTCACAGATGTATTGTGGCTGCATAATGCTGACTCTGTAATGTCTTTAATAATGTCTTCACTAATTCAGCATCCATTTAAAGTGCTACAAAGAAGCCTCTGATACATTGAATTGTCCGGTCAATATCTGTGGCCGTGGTACCCACAGGCTGTGGACAACAACGGCATCAATTTTCATTTTGCTGCTTTGCACACAAAGAAGGGAAGGTCCATTCTATCCAACAATTGCACTAATGCTATTAGTACCTAAATACACATCAATTACATAATTTTGCAGTAATATAAGACAGTCAGATACAATTTCATCTGGGAACAAAAGGACCATGGCTGTGAGACTTACAGGACGAGCAAGGTTTGGATGCAGATCCGAAAGTGCAACAAAGTCCCGTGCTGAACGAGAATGAGCCATTCTTTATCTGAAACTTGAGGAAACTGACTTAGATTTTGTAAAAATCCAAACAAATCACTTAAGACCATTCACACTGAGAATAACAAGTAATTTTTTAACATAAATGTTTTGCCCTAATAGCATCTGTTTTCAATAAGAGGCTTTTCAAGCCATCTGAAGTAGACAATTCTTTATTGTTTGGATTTGGCGATGGAAGTTATGAATTTTACTGTGACGGCTCTACCTAAGCTTCTCAAATAAAGGCCTGTAATTTTTATTTATTATTCATCATTAAATGACTCCATTAGCACCAGGCTCTGAAAAATATTTACCCTCCTTCTCTCTGGGAAGTCCAACTCAATTTAATGAGGCAGCTCATATATAAAAGGCAATTTATATGTGAGGAAAGAAAAGTGTTGGGTTGCAAGGCACCTTTAATTGAGGTTTTGGACTTAATATTAAACTACTTTAATATATGAGTTTATTCCTTCCTCGAAATACAAAAGTTCTGAATTTATTAAAGTAAAATTAGTGACAACCAGTTCTTTTCAGGATGCCAATGTGGCATTTACTGCCCAGCACTGAGAGCACCCAGTTCTCTCTAGAGATGCCAAAGTGAGGCCATGGGTGCTTTGTTAGACCCTCTGAATGCCTCTTCTTATTTCGTGGGTACCTCAGAGACATTTAGATACTTAACACAAAGTTGTCAGATTCTATTTTTTGTTGTAAAAGGAACCATTGCATTGTCCAAATCTTAATAACTTTTAATGGGAGAGAACTGCTGACATTTCTCAGAGGATGCCTGTTCAATCTTTATAACAAAATCCTGAATGGCTTTCACGGTCTTTATACCTGGAACCTGTGTGAGAATTGTTAACCATTTCATCAGGCATTAGGATAAAAGTCTGTTGAACTAGAGAACAAATAAGCCTACATTTTAAAGAAAAATAAGCAGTTATCTGAGAACCAAGTGATTTCTCTAAAATAGCATTTCAGTCTCACAGATAGAAAGCCCAAATTTGCCTTACAGAAACCACTGAACAATGGGGCCTAAAACCTATTCCCATTCATAGATGGAAGAACTTATGTTTCCTTCTGTAGGAAAGTCACCTCGGCATCCCTCCAAGGCAGGGTAACATTCTCACCTCAGAAGAAGTTAAATATTGTTAACTGCTGTACCTCACTCCAGCTGGATTGGGTCAAAGGAACCAGTTCTAGGAACACCTGTATCTGGAGGAAGATTAAAATGGTGATTTAGGATTTTAAATGTTCTGGGTTCTGATAGCTGGAGCAGAGCTGCCCCACTCAGGGACCCCTCAGCCCCCTCAGGAACCCCTCGACATCCTCAGGTGCTCCTCAACCACCCCTCAGCCCATCACGACCCCTCAGCCCTCCTCACACACCCACCATTCCCCTCAGGTGCCCCCTCACCTGCCCTCCGACCTCCTCCTGGACCTTTCAGCCCCTCGGGTGCCTCTCGAGCCCCTCACAGACCCTCCAGGCGTGGAGACAAAATGGCGCTGGCGCGGTGGCGGGAAAAGGGCTCTGCGCCCGCCGCTCCCTCAGGGCCAGCGTGGGCTGAGGGGAGAAGTTCTCCCATCCCAACACATTCAGTGGGATCTCCAGCAGGCCTGGAGTCCTTGGGCTTGAAGAGGTAACAGCAGGGTTAGATGAGATATTGGGAAAGAATTGCTCCCCGTGAGGGTGGGCAGGCCCTGGCACAGGGTGCCCAGAGAAGCTGTGGCTGCCCCTGGATCACTGGAAGTGTCCAAGGCCAGGCTGGATGAGGCTTGGAGCAACCTGGGATAGTGGAAGGTGTTGGGGTTGGAACTGGATGGGCTTTGAGGTCCCTCCCAAGCCAAACCACCCTGTGATTCCATGACTTACCAGATCAGGAATTTAAAGTCGGGTTCATTCTACAAGTATAAATGCACAACACACCAGCACGACAGAGCCAATTTCAGAAATCTCTGGAGAAACCATTCCCTATTTTTTTTTTCTATGTCAGCTGTATGGGAAAAAAAGTTGCAGCCTGTATTTTATAAATTAATCAAAATTTCTGGCTTAAGATATTATTTGTATTGATTTGCACCCAATGCTCCTATATTTTCAGGCTCTGCAGAAGGCTGGCTTCAGCCATTTTCTCCATTTATATTGAATATAAAATTATATTTTATAAAATCAATAACCTTCACTTTTACATCATAAAAAACTTTACTTGTGATGAGTAATTTTATAACCTCAAGGTCGTGGCTATTGGAAGTTTTTAGCATAGCCTGACAAATTCTCTGTGTTGACTCTGTATTACAGGATCTTTCATTTCTTCAATTAAACAGCTGAAAATGGATACCACCTGTGCTCTTCGTATTTATTGTGTCACAAAAGTCCATGATAATTATCCCATGCTGATGACAGCCTGGATGGGTTTTTTTTTTTTTAGGTCACCTTTTATACAGTATGATCCATGGATCTAACTTTGTTTCATAGGTTTGAACCTCCACTTAACAGAATATGGCATTTTTTTCTGTCCCTTCTGTTGTTTTCATTATCTCAAGCTAATGAACAAGCAGAAGATAATGAGGCTGGTGATGGGATCCTAATCAATTGGGAAGGAGAACTTGGACACTGGATGGGAAATGCTGGCAAAGGTACAAGTCTCATTCTTACAGCCATGACAGCAATGCAAAACAGGAAAAAAAATCCTTGAAACGAGACCTATGGGGTGTCCAGTGCTGCTGAAGGTGACAAATCAGCACCACAGCCCAGAGGCTTGCAGAGTTCAGCTTGTCTGGTATCTCAGCAAGGTTTGGTGGGACACCAGCACCTGCTGCAGCAGAGCCTTGCAGAACCGACCAGGATCTTGTACCTGGGCAGGTCACCCCTTCCAGGGGTTTTGTCCAGGGGAAGCTGCTTTTCTCCCACAGGCACAAAGGGCAGGTGAAACCCGACGCTGCAGTGTCCCCTCCAGGCCTTTGTTCCGTTTCAAAGCCACCAGAACAAGGGTGCTGTTGTGCCTCTCCTCGGCTCCCCATAATCACCAGGTGGGTTTGCTTTGTGGTCTGCTTCCACTCCTATTTTCAGTGTACATTTGGGGGGAGAAAAAAAGCTGCTTTTTACTTTCCCAGGATAGCTCCTGCTGGGAAGACGTTATCAGGGCCATCGTGACAGGACGCACAAAGGCAGGAGACAAAGTGAGACCGGGGTTCTTCCCCTCTGAGATGTCTGATTAGATGCTGAATTTCTGACTTGCAGATACTGAGCCAAGGACTCATTTGATGGACGTGCCTGTCTCAGGTGACACTGTGAATTCTGCCATTCATACAGCACATGGCACCTCAGGGGACAGTTGGGGACTTGGACTCCTGTGGTTACTACAAACAAATAACACCTTTTTTTGGTGCTTATAACAAACAAACATCTAACCTGCCTTTATCTCACTGATTTACAATGCCAGCTGATTCTCCCAGTTAGGAATTTTTAATACAAACACTGGAGAGCATCTGGAAAAACAAATGTTACTCAATTTGTATCCAGCTTTACTCAAGCTTTCCCTCTCAGCTGACCTCAAAGTGGTCTCAAAAAGAAATCAGCATCATTATCTCCCTTTGACAACTGGGAAAGCAGAGGCGAGAGAAAGGCCAGAAGCAGTTTCCTGTGGTCTGTGTGCCACACAGAACCTGCTGCCTCTCCAGCACCAGCCCCTGTGGGAGAGCAACAGTGTTAATTCAATGTTTTTCTGATCCAGTGCTTGATCCCTGAAAGCTCCAAGTGATTTTAACTCTCCAGCACTTCCGTGGCACTTAGCACTCTGCTGCTTCAACCTCTGATTGGCAGAACCTTCCCATACACTGCTGCAAATTGCCCAGTCCCTGCTAATTAGGCCTTCATGAATAGATTTATTTAAATTACACTCATTGGCATGGTCAAGGAGTGCAAATGCCATTTCGTAATTCACTTTAGCAATTTGTTACGTGACCATCAGTACACTTTGCATTCAGGGGAAGAAAGTCCAGCACTAGCAGGGACATTTCAGAAATCATTTCCAAAACCAGAGCAATATAAAAATATTTGCTCTGTGCATTTTCCGCTGCCTGCAGCGTTTACTGAGAGGGCTCATTGAATATTTATACATCCTTGGGACCCAAAGAACTGGTAAAATGGAGAGGGCAGACGTGTAATTTTATGTAATTGGCCTGACTGAATACATTAAAAGCAGCAAATTATTAAAGGTACTCAGTGTTTTTGACTGATACCTGAGCTGGCAGAGCCTTGGGAGCGCTGATGGAATAACAAGGGACATCTCGAGCAGCAGCAATGCAGGTGCTGATGCAGCCAACAGGTGCTCAGTGTGTTCAGGGATATTTAATCTAAATTTCTCCCCACCACCCCAGCGAGTCTTTGTTCAGCTCTCACTCCACCCTGGTCCTCCCCATCCTGGTCTCCAGCACTGGAACCATCCCAGTGCAGTTTCAGTGGGATTTCCTCATGCCGAGCAACACCACAACCACAACCACCTGCAGCATGGAAAAACACAACAATCCAGAGCTTTGTTATAAAATTAATATGACCCATGGCTGTTTCCCACCTAATCTGTGATAATTTTGCCTTCTTTGGGCCAGGGCAGATGCCAAAAGCTGAGGCTGGTGCACGTGGCAGTAGCACGAGCCTGCAGGGGGTTCAGAGCCCAACACGGGTGTGAGCAAACAGGACCACGTGCCAAGGGCTCTGCTGGGGATGCCAACAGCTCTCTCTGCACAAGACAAGCTTCATAACTGTCAAAGACCAAAAAAAAAGGCTTTTTTTTTTTAAGGTGTGGGCCATGTAGCTGCTCTTCCCACGGGCAGGGAGGGAATGGCATCCTCAGGGCTGGAGCCCAGCATGGCGCTGCTCCTCTCCCTCCAAGGCAGTGTCTGGGTGCCTGTTCATCAGCAGGCTCAATTCCTCGTTGTTCCACGGCTAATGAATCCCTTCTGCAGCAGTGGTGGAGCAGGAACGTCACGCGACAGACGCCACACAACCTGGAGAGGGACACGAGCCATCGGCACCAACCCCTCCACCAAAATCAGCTCTCCCCAGGCGCCAGGGCAGAGTTACAGCACCACAGAAACACCCCAGCTGAAATCTAAGCCCTTCTGGATCATCACAAAGTAGTTCGTTTATTTTCAGTGAATAATTAGCAAAGAAACTTATCCCAGAACTAACCATTTCTCTGTATTTTTTGTTCCAAAAAGGCAGAGTAAGATACCCGTATAGGAATTCGCTGCTTGAAAATACTGTCACAAGGCTTTTTTCTTCAATGTTCTCACTTTTTTGAAGCTCAGACTTTGATTGACCAAGATTTAAATCACTCAGTCTGCTGTTTAACTTGCTTAAGACTACAGAAATTCAAAATTCTTCTTTTTAGAGTCTTCAGGCTGTAGAGAATAACTTTTCCTGCCCATATTTCCAAAATAATGTGAGCTCAGTGAAATGACTTGGATTTTCATCACTTTCGCCAAGACCAGAATTTCCTCCTCCCTCTGAGCAAACAAGTGATGAATATTTTCCAACAAAACATCATGAATTAAAACATACAACAATTAAAAATAGTTTTAGTGACAGCTCCCTGACACAGAGAAAGAATGTGTTGAGGGGGGAAGAAAAGAAGATATTTAGCATTGTTGGCTGCTATTCATACACTTCCAGCCATTCAAATCCATGAATCCAAACCCAATTATATCTGGATTTCAGCTGGAGACACATGATACTGAGCAGTACCAATTAGGGGACATAGGATGAGCATCTCCCAGTGACAATACTGGGAAAAACCCCTTCCAACCAAGTCTAAATCTTGATCTCTGTATGTGCAGTTAATAAGGAAGAAAACTTGGGATATAATTCCCAAAGACATATGGGGGTGGCTGTAAAAGAAAACTGGCATCTTAGAGTAAATCGAATATTTCCCTCACCACAGAATTCAGTGAAGGGAGCACCAGAGAAATCCAAAAGGCCCATCCAAGCTAAACTTTCCAGCACAAATACACCTTTGATCTCCTGGCTGAGCGTTTGGCCTCGGCCTGGCGGTGGCAAGGCTCCCACTGCCTCCGAGAGCCAGGACTGCATCCAGCCCTTCCGAGGGAATCGTGTGTCAACATTTCCACAGCCCTCCTGGCTGCCTGTCAGGCAGCTCGTTAGAAAACTCCTGCAGACCCACACTGACATTTGGAGGGTTTATCCATTAGAAAAACAAAATCTCCCCTCAAAGCCTGTTCAAAGTGCAAAGGTACGAGACTTGATCAAAACAGGACTGGATCACGAAATTCTCCCTTAAGAAAATGAACACTAGAGGTCAATCTAACAACTTGTCCCGGAAATATATATCCCTGGAATAAAATATTACAGACTTCTGTGTGCTGTACAGCTCTAACTACCTCCAGACCCACTGGCTCGGCCCCGTGCTTCGGATCTAACAAGGGTTTCTTCTGTTCTTTTGGATTTGCTCTTGTCTTGCTCTTCATTAGTGTTTCCTTTCTGGAGCTCTCCCGTATGGTTGCTGTCCCAAGTCACGATGTTCCCTGATGCACTTAACTCCCTGCTTATGAAAGCAAAGGGGGAATTGGCACTTTTGTAAGGGGACTGGAGGCCAAATGTGTCCCTGATGGAGCTCCACTGCAGCTCGAGTTTAATTAAGGATCAGGGCAGGAGCACAGGAGCAGCTGTCACTGTGCAGGTGAAAACCCCTCCAGCTCAGGATCCCATCTTATGGATAAATATGGAATGGTTTGGATTGGAAGGGATCTTCAAGCTCATCCAGTCCCACCCCTGCCATGGGCAGGGGCACCTTCCACACCCCAGGTTGCTCCAAGTTCCATTCAACCTGGCCTTGGTCACTTCCAGGGATGGGCAGCCACAAACTCATGGTTTCGAAGAGGCAGCAGGGAACTGGTGCTGGGATACAAGGGATGTGTTTGGGACTTCCAGACTTCAAGTCTGATTCCCTTCCAAGGCATCTCCCATCTAGAAGCAGCAGAATGACCTCATTCCTGCACCTCATGCTTCCTTCACTCAGATTCTAGAGGACCTGGTGACTACAAACTCCCACAGACTATTTATGCTTAAAATCACTTTTGGTTGGCCTTTTTTTGCTTTATCATTCTGAAATGCCCAATATTCCAATTCCAGTGAGTTTCTTCCTCCTCCTTCCCTGCTCTTATCACCAGAAATAAGACACAGCCTTGCCAGCCTGTTTCAGCCTCCCCTTTGCCACCTTCCTCAGCAAATCCCAAATTCCCGTTCACAAACCTCCTGCCTCAGCCAGACTTGATGGAGCACAGGAGGCTGCCTCCACTGGGAAAGCCCAGAGCGATCCAAGGCACAAAAGTCAAGTCAGGCGAAAGCTCAGACCCAGCAGAGAGTGTGTTTAAGCACAAGATTTCTGCTGGGGAGTCACTCGTGTGCTGCTCCCCGAGCTCGTGCGCTAGTGCCCGGCTGAAACGGGGCCAAATCGCGGCTCTTTCTGCCTGCAGCCGGATACTGTAGCACCGAGCAAGGCCGAGGAGTAACATTTATTCACACACGGGGGCTCTGTGCTGCGGGGCTGCCAAGCCCTGGCCCCGGCTGAGCTTTTCGTGAGCGAGCAGCCAGAGCAGAGCTCCATATGGCAGCGCCGGCTCCTCACTCAGCAGCTCTCCTGCTGCCAGCTCCTCGCTGCAAACGGCCCAGCGCAGCAGAAATGTTCCAGCTCCACCTTCGTGTTACAATTACCTTTCAAAACCTGCCAGATGAATTCCTTAAAATTCTTCCAGGGAGTTTCTTGCTGCCTGGATGACCGCAGCAGTTCTGGCTGCGGCGAGCGATGCTCCCCCAGGGCAGCGCCCGAGTCACTCCCAGGTGGAAGTGTCTCCCAGGGCATATCCCAAGGGTGTCCAGCAGCACTGCCCAGCTCCTTAGAGCCCAGGCACATCCAGAAGGTGCCACAGAGGCTATGGAAATGCCTCACTTTCAAGCAACCCAGCCCTAACACAGAGCTGAAGCTTCTGCAAGGACGCATCTCTAAGCCTTTCCCAGATAAAAGAGGCACAGGAGAGATTTAGGAGGGGTATGAGAACGGTTGGAACATCAATGGATGCCTTGTGCCACTGGTGTGCACTAACACCTTCTCTTTAAGGCATAAAAACTGGGCAGAACTGAACAGGAAACCTCCATTTTTGGGGCACTCTGTGCCTCACCTTGGCAGTTTTTCTTCTGTTAAAACACACAATTACTGACAGAGCTCTGTAACAGTGGCCGACACTTCGTGAAGGTCTCCAAAGCCTGAGCAGAGCACTCAGAAGATTTATCTGCCCAAGGACAGGCAGGAGTTGATGGGGAACATGGCCATCCCACATCCCTCACCACCTCCAGCTGCTCCCAGCGCCTCCAGCACAGCCCTCAGTGCCACCACCTCAGTTCTGGGCATTTGGCAAAGCCAGCAGTGACACCAGAGGGGTGAAAGCCACAGCAGTCCCTCAAGTGGTGTGGTCTTAGCCCAGGCAGGACCAGACTCAATCCCAGGTCAGGAGGAAATCCAGTTTCAGTTTATGGAGCCATTCAGCCCCAGCCCCACCACGGCACGTGCAGCTATTGCCAAATCAATATCTGCGTCTTCCTGGTAAATAATTGTGTCAGTGGGACGTTAATGGGGCACAGTGCTCATGGTGTCAAGGCTTTTTTTTTTTTTGTCTACGAAGCAAAGTAATTCATTTTCCTCCCCCTTCCCCCCGTCAGCCTTCCCAAATGCACAAAATGGGCTCCAGACCCACCTCCTACTAGGAAATGAGAACCAGCCCCAGAGGATCACCCAGCAAGAAGCCTCTGTTCGGAGATCTGACGCCTCTTCAAAGCCAGGGGAGCAAATGTGCTCCTACCTCCGCTGATTTATGAGGAACGGCTGCGTCACCGATGCGGGGGAAAAGCTTAAATGCTACCAGAGGGAAGGGAACGGAGCCCTGGCTGCCTGCTCTGAATAACCCCGCTCTTCAGGAGAGTTTGTTTTCATCTAATTAGATCTATATTGCATTTTAAAGGAAAACAAACAACCTGGAGACTGCAGCACATGCTTCCCTCGCTAGGAAAACAAATACCGGGGTGGCACTGCCGATGGCAGGCGGGATGTGCCAAGGGGGGCTCTTGAATGGCACGTGGCACCAGCCAGCCTGGGACCATGTCCCCACACACGAGGGGATGTGGGGAAAGCAGGTGGCTTCCCTGTGCTGGCGGTAAACAGCCAATATCCCCTCAGCTGGAGGCAGGAGCAAAGCCAGAGGCACCAGCACCCCAGGAAAGGCAGGAGCAAGGTTTAAGTGAGGGGCACAGCCCAGGGGTGTTTTTCCCTTTTCTTTCTGTGTTGAAAAATTCTGGGTGTAAATTGTTCTATGTGTTTGGTTTTAATTTCTGCTGCTGCCCCACTGTTATTTATGCTCTTGAAATATAACAGCAGGCACATGTAGAGTGTGGTGTTCATGAAATGCAGCCTGCTGCCCAGAGTGTTTATCGACCAGTGCAGTAAATAATTCCAACAAGCACAACTCATCCAAGAGAGCAGGGACGTGAATGAAGGATGCCCATCTGCCAAGGCTCTTCCAGGTCTGCCAGTGCTGCACAGGGCTGCCAGATCTGCTCCAGAAATGCTCTTTTCCATCTAAAATGAAGCCAAGAAAGCCAAGTGCAGCTCCCAAGTGGGTCCTAGTGGCAGCTGTGCCGTGGGCTGGCAGGATGGCCAGTGCCACAGAGACATGCCTGGGGACACAGGATGCAACCCTGTGCCCACCACGGGATGCTCCCAGTTAATGCCAGGACTTTAGGAGAAAGCAACTGCTCAGCTGCATCCAAGCTGGAGCAGAGGCACCCAAGGGACACAGCCACACCAGGAGCTGGATCCTCACAGCACCCTCAGCACTCCAGGACAGCCAGAAGGTCACTGCTTTAAATAAAAGCCCTCTGCAAGGACCTGATTTGGTTTGATGGTTGAGGAGAAGGCAGCAGTAAGAGCCCTGTACAAGCAGTTGCTTAATTAGCATAGGTAATATCTTTGGAATGTATTCCACATCTGAATTCTTGCTTTTTTTTCCAGGGGAAAGGCCAGAGGGGACTCTACATGATGCTTCCATACAGAGCTGGGTCTCTCAGCTGTCCCAAAGATTTTCCTGTCCAGCAGGACAGAGAGCCCTGGAAAGCCCAGCACAAGGCTGAACAGATTTAGTGCTGCTACACTGGGACTCATTTATCTTCCCTCCAAGGTGAACCCATACCCTCCAGTCCCTCAAGGACAGGAGCTTAACAGGCAAGGGAGGAAGATCTGAACCAGATCTTGACCAGGTCTCAATCACACAACTGTGCTGAACCAAACAGGGCTGATTTATGCCAGCAAGAAGCCACTGGCTCAAATCCATTCCCAGCTCCCTCTGACAACAGCAATGCTGGAGCTGCCTGCCCACTGCAGGCAGAGCTCATCCCACACCAGCAGCTCTACCAGCAGCCCAGTGCAGAGCCATAAAGGGACATCAACACTCAGATTCCATCCTGGCACACTCACACCAGGCATTGCACCACTGACATTGGCAGCATGAAGAACCTCAGGGCAAAATAAAGCCCCTCAGAAGGGGCTGTTCCACTGCAGAGCCTCCCCTGGGTGTCCCAGGGCTGCCCATCCCTGCAGGGCGCCTGTGCCTGGGTTTAGGGGAGACCTCAGCACCATACAGTACCTGACTGGAACTCGCAGCCAACTCCTCTGGGCTTCGCTGCCAAAACAACCCTGCCCAGAGGGGATAACCTTGCATGAAACTTCATCAGCCACGAAGCCAGGCTGGGAGAAAGTCCCTGATCAGGGATCCCCACAGAAGCTGCAGTAACACCCCCAGTGATGCTGCAAGCTCTGGCCCTGCTGGTCCCAGTTCATCTCAGGGCAGCATTTCCAAGCAGGGTGGTGTCCAGCACAGCACAAAGGACACTTTCAGCACTTTTACCCATGGGCAATCATGATTTCCCGATGGCCTCTCACCAGGGAGCAACTCCTTCAGTTTAGCTGGAGTCTGAGACACCCTGGAAACCCGGAATCCCCGAGCTGGGATCCCCAGATCCAGGCAGCATAAGGTGCCAGAGGCCCTGTCTCCAGCCAAGCCCCTCACTTTGCAGCACTGCCTGCACACACCAGGGTGTTTTGCCTTCCCAGGTTCCTCCCAAATATCCCCTTGCTCCACAGGGAGACAGCAGCAGACTCCCACCGACCCCATTTCCAGCTCAGCACCTGCTCCTTCCCACCACCAAGGAGCCTCTCCCAGCCCCAAAGAGCTGCAACACCTTCTGCTTCCTGCAAAACATTCCAGCTCGCCCCAAGGGCTGGAAGCACGAGTCACCCCCACACACCTGGAGTCAGCAGGATGGGGGGACCAGCACTGCAGCACTCTCCAGCATCCCAAACCCCGCAGACAGCGAGCACAGCCACTCCACCTTGGCTCACTCCTCATGCAGGAGCCGGTTGCCAAGTCCAGGCTTGGATTTAGCAACAGACTTTTGTGCTTTGGCTCATGGATCCTGCAAACAAGAGCTTTAATCATTGCTTGCTTTTATACGCCGAGAGCCAAAATTGTCTTGTTAAGTACAGTAAGTGATCAGTACTCGAAGCACAGAACATTTCAATGGCTGTTTGTGTGGGTAATTATTCCAGGCTTGCCTCTCTTCCCCTCTTGAGCAAAATTACGGAATGTGGAAATTATTGCGAAGCCTCTCCGGACTTGGAATGTTTTCCGCCAGTTACTCCAGCCTGTGCCTGGATTTTGCTGCCTGGTTGTGCCCCATGCTGAGGGATGCCCATCCCTGGGCAGGCTGCTCCAGGATCCCAAGGATCACACCTTCCATAGGCAGCTTCACAGCTGGGCTTTCCTCAGACAGAATAATCCCCATACCTGTCCTAAAGGTAACAGGGGGCTCAGCCTTGGCTCCCCTCCTTGTTCTCCCCTGCCTGAGCACAGCACACATCAGCCAAGCCTAGAAAATATTGATTTAATTTGGTTTTCCTCCATTTTCCCCATGCATCCCTAAATGGAAGTGTGGATCCATGCTTGGGACCCCAGCTGTGCCACGGCCCCAGGCAGGAGCCTTTCCCTCCCAGCCCTCTCTAACATTACACTATTAAAGTTGCCTTTTGGCTTTTATTAGGATTTTTCCAGAGATAAAAGCAAGCTGTGGGAGCAGAGGGAGCCCCAGCATTATCCATGTCCTTGGAGCTGACAGAGTAGGGAACCTCAAGCTGGGAATGCTGTGGGGAGGCTGGGACACGCAGAGGAGGAGGATGGTGCTCAGCTGTGCATCCCTCAGCCCCAACTTGGATAAAGGGACCAGGGCAGCAAACTGCAGGGATGCTCCCTGTTCCAATGGTCAGGGGATGCTCTTCTGGAAAAGAGGCAGCAAAACACCCTCAGCACACTTGGAGCAGGCTTTGTATCACCTTCTCCTCTGCGAGTGCAGCTGGAGGCTGAAGCCGTGGCAGGAGGTTTCAGGCACCAATAAATCTCCTGGTGAAACAGGGACAGGACCCCATAGCCCTCATTCCACTCTCACAGCCCATGGGCAGCTCTGCTTTTGCCTCCAGGAGGATTTTGTACAGGGCAATTCTAGAATGGGATGGAGGAAGGAAAGGCTCTGGGAGGATTTTGGTGAGCAGACAGAGCTAAAAGAGGCAGGACAAGTCCCTGAGAAGCTTCAGCCCTAACACCTCGGGGCAGGTTTATGTGCACAGCAAAGTCTATCCCCAGCTGGCAGGAAGGAAATGCTGTCGCTCCAAAGCTCATTTCTGCAGGCTTATTCCAGCAGGAGAAACAGGACAGAGCCATCAGCTCCAGAGGAGCTCCGAGTGCCTCATGGCACTCCTATCACCCTGTTCCAGGATCCCACAGGAGCTCCTGCACTTCAGGTGCAGCTTTGCCCTTGGACCTCCCCATAGCCCAGGGCTGGTTCCTGTTGCCAATATCCACCCCAGGGCTGGATCAGGCATTCCCAACCCTGTGTTTGGGTGCTGGGTGACAGACACTGTCCCCTCCAGTGCCTGGTGGTGCCACTGGCACACATCCCCCTCCAACTGCTCCAGGGGCTGCAAGGGCTGCATTAAAGACATTTGGGTGCAGCAACCAGCACAGAAAAATGAGCCTCTTCCCTGGGAAGGTGGAGGGCTCCTTGTCCTCTCCACCAAGGCATGGACCCGTTTTCCTCTGCCCCATTTACCCAAAGGGGTGAGGGACCAGGACCCATCACACACGCCCGGGGCTGACAGGAAGGGAGTCATTCCCGAGGAGCATTGCTTCTAAACCACTCCAATATGGCAAGGCAATGTTAACCAGCTGGAAAAGCTCTTTAAAGACCTTTAATTAAAGGCTGGCTGTTGCACAGGCCCCTTTCCCATCCCCACCAGGAGTGTTTCCCAGTTTCCCGGCCTCTCTCCCGCTGCCCTCCATCCCTCACACTTTCCTTCCCGCTGGCATCTGCCAGCAGCATGCTGTGGCTGCCAGGGGGGGTCTTCAGCAATCAGTCATCAGATGGAAGTTTAAACTCAGAAGAAAAGGAGAAAAAAAAGGGAAAATTCCCTCCCTGTTGATTTCCAGACGTGGCTGCCAGCATGGATGGCAGCGCTGGGAAAGAGTTGGCTGTGGAAGCATCGGCTTAGTGATCTACACCACCACTCCCCAGCCACATAAACTGGGAAAAACTGTGCTGGATCAGCCCTTACAGCTCCATTCTCTCCTCTAATACCCACTGTGGCATCACCACGAGCCAGCCCCAAAGGCTCCGGCCATCCCCCTCCTCCTACGTGTCCATGTGTCCCCATTCCCTGGGGAAGGAGCAGTGGTGGCAGTGCCCCATCCCGTGTGCCCCCTCTACCCCACACCAGTGAGGGGTACACAGTTAGGGCCTGGGGCTCATCTCCTGCCAGGGGAATCCTGCCAGGAAGGCATCAATTTATTCTTTTGAGTGATATAAATTAATTAAGCGAGGCATCATGTTGCTGTTTCCAATCAGAGCGTCAATTCGGCACTTGCACACGATGGTTGCACGCAACAACACTGCTCCATCCCCAAATTCCAGCCTTGCCTCACAGCCCCCAGAAACAGCAGGAAGGAAGCCTAGCACCCCTGGCAGCAGTCCCCACTCACCAGCCAGTGCCAGCTTTCTGTTCCATGAGGAGGACAGCCTCTGCACCCTCCAGAGCTGGGGCAGATCCTGCAGGGAGGCTCCAAGCTCCCCTCCCAGCTTTTATAGCTCACAGGTGCCTGGCAGCAACAGCCTCACCTGGGGACTGTGATGTGGGACAGATGTGGCCACACACATGGCAGCAGGGAATGGGAATGGGGATGGATGGGCCTTTTCAGGGATGAGCACAACTTTCTCTGTTACAGGTTATAAACATTCGAGATGAAACACGGAACTGAAATCAGCCCTGCTGCTCTCCTCATCTCCAGTCCCACGCAAAAGCAGGGAAGTTTTAACTTCTTGCTTTTGGAGCTTTTTTTTTTTCCTTCCCTATTTTTGCTCTTTCCCTTCTGTCCTCCTAAATCTGGTATAACAGAAAAAGGAGTAAATAAAAAATTTTGGAAAGCTCTTCCAGCCCTGCACTTCCTGGCTTATGGAGTGGAATGGAGGGGGAGGCCCAGAGCACAGGAACCACAAAACTTTCGCTGGATTTTCAAAACAAAATTGGGGCTAGAAATGGAAACTTTGGTTAACTGAGACAGGGATGAAAACTTCATTTCATACTTGGCTGCAAAGCTGGATCTCCATCATCCTCTTGCTCTGGCACTTGCCCAATGAACCTGGTGCTCCAGAGGCATTTTCCAGCTCCATGAGCACAGGAGGTTTTGCCATCATCCCCTTGAGCCAGCAGCTGCCCAAACTCCCTCTGTCCCAGAAAACATCAGCACAGTTCAACATCCTCTTGTTATAACTTTATTTCCAGAGGTTTTGAGCAGGAAGGTCCATCAGTGACACCTGTCCCTGATTCTCTGTGGGAGTTTCAGAGCAATTCTTCCCGGGATGGGGATCCCAGAACGGCTGTGGCTGCCCCTGGATCCCTGGAAGTGTCCAAGGCCAGGTTGGACAGGGCTTGGAGCATCCTGGGATAGTGGAAAGTGTCCCTGCCCAAGGCTCCTGGGCACAGGATAGGCTTTAAGGTCCCTCCAATCCAAACAATTCCAGGGTTCCATGACCCTGGAGAATGAAACGTCACAGTGGAGAAGTGCTCAGTGAGCAATGGGAGTTTCAAGGAATCTCTGCTCAAGATGAACCCTCCACGACAGCACGAATGGGACAGGGCTGCTGTCACCATCCTGCACTGAAACACTTTTCTTGGAAGCACATCGCTCCACTGGAGCTCTTGAAAGCACCACAAACGACCCCAAACTCTGCTGAAGTGGACTTAAGCCTGTGCTTGGCTCAGAGCTGGAGCCGGGAGATTTCATCCCCTTCCTACCAAAGCTGCTTTTATTGTCTTGATCTAATGAAGTGCAGACTTCACCTGGACAGAGCCATAAGTGGCTCCTCTCGGAGGCAATGAATACAAATACTTGACCTCGTGAGCTGCGGGGCAGCAATTAGTTTAAGCAGGGGGTTTGTGTAACACTTCAAAAGTCTTAATCCGTGCGGTCAGCCCTGGCACGGTATTTGCCAGAACCTATTGAGTAGTCTTAATGAGTCTGCAAAGCAAGCTTTCAATACATTTTGGGTCGCTTCAGATGCTTTAAATGGCATAGTCTATATGGTATTGTGCGGCTTTAGAAAGGGCCGGGCTTTAAAAAAGTATGGTTCCCTTTCACAGGGCAGACAGAAACCATCTTTAGAGCCGAGACCCTTAACGTTTTGCATATCAATATGGCTGGGGCTGAATGCAGTCACTCAGCTGAGAAATAGGATCACTATCAGCGTTTCCAGGCTTTCACAGGCACTTGGGAAACTTTAAAGCCCTTCGTGGAGAATAATTTGGTCGAATGTCGTGGCTGGAAACAAAACCTAAACAAGCAGAGCGCAGTCCATCATGCGGAGCTGCCAGCGAGGCTGACAAGGGGCTCCAGCCGCTCCGACATCCCACCCCCGGTGGGGCGGTGGCCAGGGGTCACAGGCCTGGGGGGACACGGCCAGGGGACCCCACAGTGGGCACAGGGTGCTGAGCCCATCCCCGCAACAGCTCCAGCACTCTGAGGGCTTCGGGATTTCAACCAGCACAAAACCAGTCCTGTTTTCATCTCCTCTCACCATTCCTTGGCGATATCTTGCTTTATGCTGGTCACAAAGCCCCCAGGGACTGTCACCTCCATGGCCTCTCTCCTCACAGAAACAGGCACCTGTTGGCATTTCACTCCAACGCCACCTTAAGCTGTCCCTGCCCGTGTCACTTGTCCCGGGAATGAACAGGATAGTGTCCAACCTCACCTGCAGCCCGGAGCACGGGACAGGAAACAAACCTCACCTCCAGGGGCACAAGGGAGGTGCCAGGAGCCAGGATGTGGGACTGGGGGGAGCTGTGCTGGATAAAGCATCAGGTGGGAGTGTGAAACCACCCTGGAGCTGGGAGGAAATGGGATGGGGCCTGTTTTACATCCCAGAAGTGGTACCTCCTTCCCTCGCAGCAGCAGCAGGGAGGAGGGGAGGCATCTCAGCAGCATGGTCAGCTCTGGGATGCAGGTTTGAGATGCTGCATGATGGAAGAAAACATAGCCAAAGCATATTTGCAAACAATGCAGGGCCTGAGGGCCCTTCAAAACTCATAATTAGCTCATTAAAGAGACAAATACAAGTCACTAATAAGATCTTAGAGGTTAATTAAATGTTTTCCCCATCTTTAATTAAGGGAAAACTAGTTAGTGCAGATTAAAGTAATTTCTGCAGCCTCCCGTGATGACCCTCGATTACTGAACTGAAGGGGCAGCATTTGGGTAAACTGGGGAGAAGCTGGAATTTTCCTCCTAAGGGTTAGAAAGGCCCTGCTGTTTCAGCTGGGCCACTCAAGGAACACGGGAAGGTGATCCACAACTCCCTCTCCCTAAGCCTGGGCCTGGCATTTATTCAGAACTGCTGCTGTTCATTGTTTTGCTCAGCTGGGAAATTCCTATGGACTCTTTTCCATCTGCAAAACATCTCCCAGGACTGGAGTTTGCTACCCAGCCATCCCCTGGCCACCAGTGACTGTGTCACCCCCCCAGAACTTGGTTTAGCAAAACCTCACTGGCTGCCTGCCCCAGAGGCCAAGTGGTTTCCAAAGGTTTTATTGTGGATGGTGGATCCACCATCCCATGCACACGAACCCACACTCCCAACCTGTCACCCAGAGTGCTCCCAGATAACAGAAATCAGCAAGGTTTATATGGAAGAATATTTAATCTGCTCAGGGAGGGGAGAGGGCTCATCTGTGGTTTTATTTCTTAAATATTTCTCTCTACTCCAGAAAGGTCCATTTCTTGCCAGAAAAGGTCTGATATAAATTAGAACGAAGGGAGGAGGGTGCTGGTGGGGTGGCCACGGGCATCCCTTGACCACAGTGACCATGGGCATCCCTGGATCACAGTGACCATGGCCATCTCTGGATCATGGCAGCCACGGTGGCATCCCTGGACCACAGTCCTGGCAGTCCAGGTGCCAGCCCAGCAGCGTGCCCTAGGGATGACTCAGTCCCACCCAAAATCCTGCCCTGTCATCTGATAAAACTTCATGTTGAAGGGTCTGTAGAACTCCCGCAGGCGCTGCACCACCTGCCCGTCGATTTTGGGGTGCGGCCGCCCCTTGGATTTCCCCAGGCAGCGGGGTTTGCTTCCCCCCTCCGGCTTCTTCAGGCAGGGAAAGCCCTTGGTCTCGTTAAAATAGAAATGTTTGTCCGTCACCACCCTCTGGAGCCCCAGGAAGTCCTGGACACGGCCCATCTCCCCGGCAGGGTCGCTGACGAGCCTCTCCCCGCTGACGAAGAGGAATTTGGAGAGCGGGAAGTACTGCAGCCAGTTATCCAGGTGCTTGGCGTAGATCCCGATCCTCACCGCGCTCCAGCTCGTGTCGATCAGTCCCGTGCTGAGGTTTTTGAAGGCCAGGGCCTGGAAGCTGGGGATGGAGGGGTTTTTGGAGAGGGTCTGCGTGTAGTCCGAGATGGCGCGGGTGACAGGGTTCCGCACCACCACGATCAGCTTCGTGTCCCGGGACATGTTGTAGATGCGCCGCGGGGCCTCCTTGGTGACAAAGTAGCTGGGAGTCTTCTCCATGGTGATCTGACCCTCCAGGGTCCGTGGCATCAGACTCCTGAGGAGAGAGGGACACGGTCAGGGCTCAGCTGCTCCCATCTGATGCCACAACAGGCAGGAACGAGTCCTAAACCCAGCCAGAAATGCTCAGGGGCTTCCCAGCCACAGCCACCTCTCCCCTTTCCCTCCTGCCCCACCTTGTCACACCCCACTGGTCACATCCTCATCTTCAAAATCCTTCCTAGGAGCCCCTGTGCTCCAGTCTCTCTGCTCATCTCAGCATTCCCTTTGTCCCCTCCAGAGTCTGTCCCTGGGAGGGAACTCCCTGTCACTCCACCCCACCAGCAGCATCCACGGGGCACCTGCAGGCTGCTGTTCCCCCTTGGAATTCCCCCACTGGAACCCCTTCCCAACCCTGGAAATCCCTCCTGCCCCCTTCTCCTCCCCCCCAGTTTCCACCAGTGATGGGCATCTCAACACACACGTTTTGGGACAGGGCTGGTTTTCATCCCAGCCTCCAGTCAGATTTCATGTCCTGGAGGTTCCAAGTCACCCCGTGGGATTGCAGGGGAAAATCCCATAACAGAGGTGATGCCCAAGCACCAGCTGGGAATGGAGATGCCCACCAAGGCTCCCTCCTCCTCTGCCTCCAGACAGGGAGCAGTTAAAACCAGAAAAAGACTGTTTCCTTTTCAAAAGAAAGGCAGAAAAACCCTGAGGGCCCAGCCATTGTGCTGGGTAAAATTCACTGCTCTGATTGTTACCTCGTGCACTTTAATGAGGCATTAATTGCCACAGAAACTACCCAGCCATGTCACCCCGTGTGACAGAGTGGGTCCTCCCTGCCACCAGCACAGGCACCTGCCCCACTGCCCTCCACATCCTCCTCTTCCACCTCCAAGAAGAATCACAGAATCCTGGAATGTTTGGGAAGGGACCTCACAGATCATTCAGTGCCACCCCCTGCCATGGGTAGGGACACCTTCCACTACCCCAGGTTGCTCCAAGACCCATCCAGCCTGGCCTGGGACACTTCCAGGGACCCAGGGGCAGCCACAGCTTCTCTGGGACCCCCATCCCACTGCTCGGGGGTCGTGCCTGGCAGGGAGCTGGGTCCCCACGGTGGCTGGGGACAGGGACAGGGCTGTGCTGGGGGGAGTCAGGGCTCTGCCCAGCAGCATCTGGTCCTTATGTAATGGGAAAAGCTTGAGGTTTCTGGGATTTTTCCCCTGGACTCAGGAAAGAACACTTTATTAAAAGCATTTGCGAGTGACGCTGGGCTCCCACAGCTCCTTCCCCCGAACAAGAGGCAGAAGCCACTTGTGGCTCCCCCCCCACACCTTTTATATTTTAATTTTTGCACTGTGCCAGCATTTTTACAGCCACTTCCTGTCCCTGGTGTCCTCACCTGGCAGCACAGCCCCTCTCTTTGGCACCAGCAGGATGCCCTTCAAGGATCCATGAATCCCAGGGCAGCCATGGATGCTTTTCCCACCCTTTCCAGCACCTTTTCCCTCCCACCCCAAATAACTGCGCTTAACAGAGGCTGACAGAGGTCCTGCCAGGAAGCACCTTCCCAGACCAGTATTAAACCCATGCCTGTCCCCTCCCGGTGCATGTCCAGAGCCAAGGAAAACCCAACAGCACAGCACCAGATCCCCTGGGAGCACACCCCAGCCCCACGCTCCTGCTGGGGCTTCCCAGCCAGCCAAGCATCCTTAACTTTAATTCCATTCACAAAGTGCCACAGGGTTTTCCGAGCTGCTTCACCAGCTTCTCCTGGCAGCTTCCTAAGGCATCCCCACAGCATTTCCCTGGCTGCCACTGTGATTTTTGAACGGCTCCTTTTTCATCCTCACCTGACCCCAATCCCCTCAGCAAACCTGGGCCAAGGGCCTAAACCATCCCCTCAATAATAAATAATAAATTGTTTATTACCAACAGCAAACACCTGGGATGGGAGGCCCTGGAGAGCCCACGTTAAACCTCAGCCTGGCCCTGGGCACTTCCAGGGATGGGGCCTCTGGAAAACCTCTCTTATTCCCCCCTTCCTTCTATCCTGCAGAGGGATATCGGGGCCAGGTTGAACCCCCCAGTGCCAGGGCCACCCCTAAGGGGTCTGTGGGGCAGAGGGACCCCCACTCACCCACACCAGCAGTCCCTGAAACCATCCCAGGGCTCCTCAGTACAGGTGAGCTGCCCCTCATTAATTATGACCAACCACACCACCCCCATGGTCTAATTACCATGTAATTGGAAGTTCTAATAAAAGCCCAGGTTGGGGCAGGGACCTTCCCATCCCAGGGACATCCCAGGATCCTGTTTAGAACAGCAGCTTTCAAGCAATAATTCTGCAACACCTCCTCTTCCTCAGCAGCCCAAGCACTTCCAGCTCCTTGCACGATAATTACGCATTTCACATTTTCATTAACTCCCTAATACTTCCCCTAAATTACCCCGGTTAATTATTGATAACACCCAGCTCCCTCCAGATCTGGCTTAAACTGGCAAAGAGCAGAGCCGGCTTTGTTATGCTCCACTTTAGCACAAACATTAGGAACTTTAATTAAATTTACAGTTAATTCTTATTGACCTTAAGAGAGCACCGTGGGAATGCCAAGCAGTGCCTGCAGGTACAGGCCACGGCAGCGGGGGAGCCTTGGAAGGAATTGGGATTTCCAGAGGAGACTGTGTGCCCGGGAGGAGGGATAAAACCCTTTTACCTCTCTATTAAGCTGATAAATTTTCATTTTTAATTAATAAAACAACTGGCACTTGAGAGGCATCAGAGCTGGGGTTTCCTCTGTGGAGACATTCAACATGTGAAAATGCTTCTTCGGTTAAGGTGACACACCATAAATCACAGCAGATAAAATGATAATAAAAATGCAGAAAGCTGCATTAAGTAGTGATTAACAGCCACAGCAGGCAGGGAATCAAAGCAGACTTCAAAAACTGGGCCAACATAACTTTCCAGACTTAATTGGTTCATGATTCCTGATGATTTTTGGAGTAGAACTCCTCCCAGCACCGAGCTGAGAGATCAGGGGATGCACTCTCAGAAGATAAATAAGTCTCCAGCCCAAAGCATCCCTGAGTTATCACCCACGGCAGCTCCAGGAAGAAAAATTAACTCTATCCCAGCCCAAGCCAGGAGAGCAGGACAGGCTCTGCCTGCAATTCATCCCCCCTGAAATGCCAGGCAGAAGTTTACACATGGATGCAGGTCCAGCCTGTGCTGGGAGCGAGATGGGAGATCCCAAAAACCCAGACCAGCCACGGGTGGAAGTGATGGGTGACATCGGGTCAGACTGATGGGTGCCACGGGGCCAGGGCTTGCAGGTTTTATGTTATCACCAAAAAGAGAAAAAAAGAGGGAAAGAAAAACCCCTCTCCATCACTATTTTTAAAAAATGAGCCCTGAAAACAAAAAGCCCGGACAAAAGAAGTGAAAGGAAGGGATTTCTGCCGGAGGGGGGACATGGTTGAGAGCTTTCTGCAGGGCAAAGAGAGTGACTCTTTCAAGGCACCGAGATGGGCCATGGGGCGCTGGGGACAAAACCAGCGCGGTGATGGCTCCGCCAGTCCCAGCCCGGGCAGGGGACACTCCAGGGGACACCCCCCTCCGTAGGCAGGGTGACAGGCAGCCGGGACGGGGCCCGAGGGGGTGACAGAACCGTTTTTGTGTAAATGTAAAATAGTTTGGAACCGGGAGAGGGGGCCAGGACTCGGGACAGATTTATCCTCTGGCGGCAGACACCCGGTACCACCCGGATCTGCATATGAATCGTCCCTCGGGCTTATCTCAGCCCGGGACAAGGCTGCCTTTGTGGCCCCACGGCAGCTCTCAAGTTGTCAAACTGGAACCAGTTCTGGAAACTCGGAGATAGCGGCCTTTTCCTTCCAGGCAGCTCAAATAGCAGCACCTTCGCTGGGGAGAAAGGTGGGAGAAGGCAGGGAGGGGGACGGGATGTCGGGAGGGGCAGATCCAGCCCCGCACCCCTGCTCCCGACCCTGCCGAGGAGCTCCCACTGCTGCGGGACATGGCAGACCCCTATTCCCCCAAAAAGGGGTGGGCAGCCGTGCTTACCCCACCCCAGGCCTCTCCGTGACCGCTCCTTCCCGGAGGAATCACCGGGCATCTGCTGGATCAGCGCAGGGCACGGACGGCTGGGCTGGGAAGGATGAATTGGGAAGGATGAACCGAGAAGGATAAACTGGGAAGGCTGGGCTGGGAAGGATGAACTGGGACGGAAGGATGAACTGGGCAGGATGAACTCCCCAGGCCGCCCGGGACCAAATTAGCCCGTGTTCCCTTTTAGTCCTAATTACCTCGCTATTCCCCCTCTCCTTCCCCGGCAGGTCCTGCCAGTGCCCCCCAGCCGGCAGAGCCCCCCCAGCTCTCCCCATCCCCGAGCTGCCTCCATTATTTTTGATTCTTTCACCAATTCAAAAATGTGCAAATGAGGCCGCGGCTTCCCAATCAGGCCTGGCCGGGAGCTAATTGGCTTTAAGCAGGAAGCCCTGAATATGCTAATGACTGCAGTAACAAGCCTGTGATGCGCCTGGAAGGGGAGCCGAGCCCTGGGCTCCACCACGGGCTGACTGAGACACGTCAATTAACAACCAGGCAGATAATTTATTAATGCTCCTTTGCACCTCTCTGCCCTCTGCTCCTAATTACAGTTTGATACATGAAACAGCGAGGGGGTTTGGCGGGTCGTGCTCCCAGCTGGAGCATCCCCAGGGGCTCCTCCTGCCCCCCAGAAGCTCCTAATTCCCCCCCAGCAGCCCCTCGCCCCATTGAGGACCACGGCCGGGGGGTCTCCGGCCCACACAAAGGACTCCAGAGCTCTCCCACCACCAGACCACGGGGGAAGGGGTCCCGGGGCTGGGATTCAGGTGGATAAAGAGGCTCAGAGGAGAAGGAAAATGCGATGGATTGTGCCATCGCTGGTCCCTGGAGGGTCTGAGCCCTCAACACTCCCCTCCCCCCGAGGTGTTCCCCCACCCTCGGGACTGCAGAGCAGGGGGAGGCAGCACTGGGGTCTAGGGGGGCTCTGGGAAGGGCCGGGAGCCGCGGGGGTTTGTGTTTGACGGGCATCAAGATCTGGGAGATGTGGAGTGAAGGCAAGGGGAGAAGCTGGAGCCAACATTTGCATTTCTAATGGCGCGGCTGCTTTCAGCAGTCACCCGACACCCAGTTATTAACCCCCACAAGAACAGGGGGCCGGGAAACACGGCTGCTTTTCCCATCCATGAAGTCTCTCAGACCCCTTGGTGTCCTAAGTTTCCTGGTAGGAAGGTGAGGAAAAGGCCGTGTCCCCACACCCACTCCAGCTCCCATACCCCCCAACCCAGCGTTTCCATCGCATTTCCGTGGCCATCCTGCCCGTGTGGATGGCCAGAGGCTGCAATTATGGGTAGCTCCGGGCCCTGGAGGGTGTTTTCCTTGCACGGTTATTCCAGCAGGAAGGGTGGAAGGGATCTGGTGGATGCACGGGATTATTGAGAGCAGGAATCAGCCTTAACCAGGGCACAGCTCCTTCCCTGCACTGGAGAAGAGACTCTGGTCCCTTAATGGGGTTTGGAGATGGCCCCTCCTCACCCTTCTCCACTGCGGAGCAGCTACAATATATGGGGTCACCCCAAAAATGCCACCTGAACTCCCTCTCACAGCCAGCACGGCTGGGTCTCTCCCTGATGGAGTCCAAAAAGAGCACCCAGGGACTCCTCCTCCCTGACGGAGTTTGAAAAACCGCGAGTGAAAAAGCAGCTGAAGCCATTGCTTGGGTGAAAAGAGGTGGGAAACAGAACAGCTCCATGAATCCTCAAAAACCCTTTAGGAAATGGGGGCTCACGTGCTCAGCTTGGTGGGACACTGGGCTGGGGCTGGTGTCCAGTGAGGACAGGGCTGCCAGGGGCACTCACAGCTCTCCATCCCTCTGGAATGAAGCCCCTCTGCGTGGCAGCAATTAGAAATCTCCTCTCCTGGCCGGCTCCCCAGTGTCCCTTTGATTCCCAGCCCGGGGGCGAGGGGACAGCCTGTGGCAGGTGTCCTGCGTGTGACCCGGGTCAATCGAGGGCTCTGATCTCCAAATGACCCTTCCCAGCAGTGCCCGTGTATCCCGCTCAAACAGCTTGCAGATGAAGGAGCAACAGACTGGAGATGATTTATTCAGGAATTAAAGGTTCAGTACCCCTTCTAAAGGCTGCGCCTCGGCACTGTCAGCCTTCATTGCACACAATTAAAGGGCTTGGCTGCCCCAGCCCCCGCTCCTGCCTTCCAAGGGAAGGAAATCAAACAAAACCAACCCCCCCGATCGCCCCCGCCAAGCCCTGGCCCCGGGGGGGGACACTGCTGAAGGACTCGGCAACCCGGAGCAGGAGTGGCCCTGAGCTCCAGCCTGGGAAGCTGCTCCAGCTCCTTTCTCTGCTCGGGATGGGGGATGGAGTGCTTGGGTTTGGTCCCTGCTCACAGGAGGGGATGCTCAGGGCTGGAGTCCTCATGGCTCCCAGCGCAAAGCCTGTTCCTGCAGCTGGAGCTGCATCGGAGAGGATTTATCCTTCCTCCTGGTTATCCCTCCTCCTGGTTATCCCTCTGGACCTCCTCCAGCAGCTCACCACCTTCTGTGCAGTGAAGGCGCTGCAAACTCCATCCGAATTCCAACCCAGGCTCCAGTTTTCCTCTCCCACCTGAGAGGGGAGACTGGGATAACACCCAGTGTGGCCGGGATGAATTCTTCCCTTCCAAGCTGTGAGAGCTGCGGTGGTTCGGGGGAGCGGCTCCCGCGGGCTTGAGCAGCAGGAATTCAATGAAAAACTTCCTTCCTCTTAGGAAAGAAAGGGAAGAAATCCTCTGGCAGCAGCTCTGGGATAATCCCTTTCCAAGGCAGTAAATTTTCCTGCAGCTCCCCCGGAAAGTAATCCGGCGGATTATTGCACCTTTCAGCACAGGCAGCCTTTAAACACCCTCTCCCCTCCCCGTGGATCTGGTGCTTTATGACCTGACCTGCTGTCTGAGCAGGGGGAAACACAAATTACCCTCCTCTGAACCTGGAATACAGACACTGGTGACAGATTTTATCCCCCTGGTAACTGGGATCCTTGGGAGCGCCAATAAATAAGGAAACATTGCTCTCAGAGCTGCCGGGGAGGGAAGGGGATCCCACTAACTGTGACTATCCCAAGGTTTTATAAAAAAATCAGAAAAAAATCTCTGAGACTGCTCTGTCTAAAGTCCTTGTTTTCAATTACAAATAAAAAAATTACACTCATTAGTTCTCACTAAATTATCCCCTCACAGCAATGGGCTGGTCCTGCCTGGTTTCCCACCTTGATGGAGGAGAGCACAGGAAAGGCCTAAAAAGGTCACAAAAACCATTGAGGTTTTCAGGTTTAAAGTTACATGGACATCAGAAATAGGAATTGTTTCACTTCCGGATGCTTGGTTGAGCAAAAGAAAAAGGAAGGAACCCTTTCCATTATCCCAGGTTACTCCAGCCTGGCCTTGGACACTTCCAGGGATCCAGGAGCAGCCACAGCTTCTCTGGGCACCCTGTGCCGGGGGCTCCTCACCCTCCCAGGGAAGGATTTATTCCCGATATCCATCTATCCCTGCCTGTCCCTGTGAAGCCATTCCCCCTTGTCCTGTCACTCCCATTCCAAGTGCATCCATCCCCTCGCTCCTGCATCCCGCGGGACGCTGGTTGCAGGCAGTCCCAGCCCACGGGCAGAGCTCCCGGAGCCACAGGCTCTCAGCTAATTAGCCCGGGCTAATTAACCAGGGCACATCGCAGGGGGCAGGACCCGCATCCCTCTCTGCGGGGATGTGTCCCTGGGATCCCTCCTTGCTCCGATCCCGGGGTGCAGGCGAGGGGCACCCCAGAATTCCTGCCCATCCTGCCATCCCGGTCCCAGCCCCGCCGCAGGTGCAGGAGCAGCGGGAGCTCGGGAGGGAAGGAGGAAGGGAGGAAGGAGGAATCCACACATGTCTGCCAGAGCCAGCCCCTCCCGCCGCCGGCCAATTGACAGCTGCCCTGATTTGATCAGCAGCTGCTGACGGGGCATCAGACAGGTCCCCAGAGCCATGAATAATTTCAGGGTATTTGTGTTTATTTGATCTCAGTATGGGGCGGCCCCGCCGCCAAGCCCGGACCCTCGCGGAGCCACGCGGAAGGGGCTGCCGGGCTCTCCAGATGGTCGCTCCAAGGCCACCGCGGGCAGGGCTGGCTGTCCCCTCCGGCACGGCTAGCTGTCCCCTCCAGGGAGCTCTTCGTCCTACTCCTCACCCTCCTCCTGCACAGCCAAGGGGATGAGGAGGGGACTCCTTGACAACTTTCAGGGAATAGAAAAGATCCCCCCAGCCTCACGATTCCTAACATGACTCATTCCAACATTTTCAAGTCATTTATCCAGTTTCTCCTCTTTCAAATGGACCAAAACGAGCACCTTGTGCTTTCTGGGCTCGGGTGCCACGTACCAGGGCCACCAGATCCCACTGGCACCACCGAGGTTCAGATGCTGGGAAGGAATTAATCATGGTTGGATGTGATGCTGAGAAGTGAGGGGTGAGCCCATCCCCTGCCCTCAGACCAGCATCTCCCCCATCTCCATGAGCTGATCCATGCCTACATCTCATGGGAGCTTCTGCAAAAATACTTTCCCAGTCTGGCTCTGCCCTGCTGAACAAGAACCAAGCCCTGTTTGAAATCCTGCTTGAAACTTCATCTTCAAACCAACCATGAGTTGTTCTGAAGCGCTTCCAAATCTGCCTCATTTCTACCTCAGCAAATATAAATCAGCCCTCGCTCGTGAGCTGCAGCCAGGGCTGGCAGCAGAGCCGTGAGGATCCATCAGCACCAGTTCCAGGGACAGTTTTAAGCTCTCTTGGCCAGATCCACAAAGGAATTTGGGAACACTGACATCGCTGGTGAGTCTGCAGCTCAATCCCCTCTTGAGGGGATCCCCCTCACCACCACCCCTCTGGAGAACTCAGCCACTGCCTCTCTCTGCCTCAGTTCTCCCTCCCTCTATTCCATCCTGCCAGGAGCATCCCCTGTTTGAGGACACCCTGTGCCCCCCAGCACCCAAACCCTGCAGCACTGGACACCCAACAATGGGGTCTGAGCAGGAGGTGCCCCGCGGGGGACAGGAGTGGGGACAGAGCCAGCAGTGCCCTCGCCACGTGGTGCTGGACCAGCCCAGCTCCGTATGACCAGCAGCAGCTCCAGAGACATCCCAAAGTGATGCCAGAGCTGTGGGGCTTGGCCTGAGGGAGGGAAAGCTCCATCTTGGGACAATTCCCTGAGTTCAGACAAACCCCACGGATGCCTGGGCTGGGTGCCAGGGCTGGCAGACAAGTGGCATCATCTGCAGCCCCACTCTTGGCTGGGCACAGGGACCCTCGGGGGGGCTGCGGGGGGCCAGGGAAGGGAGCAGATGTCCCACAGGCCCCGTTGGGCACTCAGGTGTGGCACAGGGCAGGACAGGAGGGGGACAGGGACAGCAATGTCACAGCTGCACATGGGCAAGAGGGGCTGCAATGTGCTGAGGCAGCAGAGGCAGAGCCCAGGTCCCCAGGCACGGAGGATCCAGGCATTCCCATTTTCCCGGTGTTGCTGTAATGCCTTTGACAGCTCGAGCAGGTGACGGACGGGCTGCTGCTGCCTGGCCCTGGCAGGAACCTGATGGCCTGGAAGTAGCAGCAGCTCTGCAGAGCCCCAGCTTGGCCCCAGGTTAATGCCCCTGAAGGTGACAGCTACCCCTGACCCCTTGAGAGAGTCACCTGCAAGGATACAGGGATGGAGCAAGGACTGCCCTCACCTCTGCCAACTTTCCAGAGCAAGGAGCCATAACTGCATCTCAAAGGAGAGAGGTTTTTGGTCCCCAAAAGCCCCCAGCTGAGAACAAACCATCCCCTTGTCCCCCTCCCCAGCATCCATCAGCCAAACCCCTGCATCCCACAGCTCAGAGCCTCCTCCTTGCCTTGGGGGCTCAGAGGGAAAATTTCACCCTAAACCCCCTGTCCTGGCCACCATCTCCCCACTCGGCTGCTGTGTCCCCCCAGAGCAGGTTCTGGCTCTCCACAGACACATCCTACACATGTCCGAGCTCAGGGTGGCTCTGGGCTGGAGGAGCTCATCCTTCCCCCCTCCAAAACCCCAGAACTGGGTTTTTGTGGTGTTTGTCTCGGGTCCGACACTGTCGTGCTGCTCTGGTTGGGACGGAAAATGCGTCCAGTTTTCCACAGAAACAACAAAGATTCCCCATCTGTGTCAAATTTGTAATCCAGCCTGGGGGAAGATGGGAAACAAATTTAGCTCTTTTTTTTTTTTTTTTTTTTTACTATCAGAAAAAGCCTCATTTCCTGGCGAGGAGCTTCGCCCTCAGCATGGCAGGGATGGGAGCCACCATTCCCAAACTTCTCTGTGCCATCCCACCCAGCAGCTGGAGCCAGGAGAAGGGAACTGGGAGAGGAGCCCCAGCACTGGATGGGAAGGCAAATGGTTCCTGTCTCCACCGACCTGCTCAGCCACTGCCGTGCGTGTGCAGGGCTTCCCTGCCCTGCTGCAGCCCCTCACGTGGGACCCACAACTGCTGCCTCCACAGATAAGGGAGAAGTCCTCAGAAATCCAGCCAAGCCCGGACAGCGAGGCTTGGGAATGCTGGGGATGCTGCTGGGAGCCTCCTCCCCCTCGCACTGGGCTCAGCTGGTCCCCAGGCGAAGGAAATCCCCCACTGAGGAAGGAGCCGGGGGTGGATTATGCACTTTGCTGCAAAAAAAAAAAAAAAAAGGAAAGCTGTTCCTCCAGCTGTGGAAAAAGGGGCTGTGGAGATGTTGGGAAGGCTCAGGAATGTCCCAGGAGAGGTTGGACAGGGCTTGGAGCACCCTGGGATAGTGGGAGGTGTCCCTGCCCGTGGCAGGGGGTGACACTGGATGAGCTTTAAGGTCCTTTCCAACCCAAATCACTCTGGAATTCCATTATATGGATGTTTCTCCAGCTTCCAGAGCCATGGGCAGCTCTCAGAGCTCTGGGTGAGCCCCAGGTGACAGAGATGGGGGGTTCCATCCATCCTGTCACTTCTCCCTCCTTCCCACCAGCAGGAACAACTGGGAATTCTCTAACAAAAAACTTTTTTCACTGGAAAAACTTCAGTTTGTGGCAACTGGAGCTATTTGTGGGAAAGAACTGGATTTTGCTTATTTTTAGCCTGGTTTCCTAAGGAAGTGTGGCTTGAGCAATCACGCTCTGTCTGTCCAGCTGTCTGCCCGTCTTCCCCAGCCCTGCTGGATCCTACCGGCCCGTTCCAGCCGGATTGGATGGAGGACGAGAATCAAAAATAGGAATTTTTGCACATTTCCATGGAAAGCTGCAGCTGAATGGTGGCCAGGACCCCGAGCACTGCCCACAGCTCAGGGGGAGGCAACTCCAGCACAGCCCAGAGCCAGCAGCCCCACCCACACCAGTCCCACCAGTTGGCCTTCAGGCTCCCCAGTTCCCACTCAGTACCAGGTGTCAGTGCAGGAAGCATTGTGGAGGGAAGAGAGATGCACCCTTTGCACCCATATCCCCTCTGGAGAAGCTGGAAAGACCTCAGTGCCCTTCCCAAAAAGCAGCCCCCCCAGGCAGACTGTTTGGGGAGTCCCTGCTCCTCAGGCAGAGCCTGTTCCCAAACAGGAGATCCTGCCTGGAGCCAGGGGCTGGACTCTGCCGAGTCTGGAGCATCCGATATCCATCCCACATCCTGACCCACATCCCAGGAAGTGCCAGTCTCCAGGCTCTCTGCTGGTTTGTCCCCAGTCTGGTTTTTCCATAGGGAAAACAAGAAGGAAGTGTCCCAGCACATTCCAGCCTCACAGTGTGAGCTCTTCCCAACAAGGAAAACACCTCGGGTTTGGGCAAATCCGTGTTCCCATGGGCTCCTCACTCCCCCTGAGCCCAGCACAGGACATTCACTTCTTTACTTGTACAGCACTGGGAGTGGTTTGGTGAACCAAAATTCCAGCAATTCCAGGAGGCTGAATCCATTCCCTGTCTCCCACAGCACCTCCATCCTTAACTCGACACCTCAGGCCCTGGCGCTGATGGATGAGCAGAGGGATGATGGATGGGAGTGTGACCTGACGGGAACATCGATCCCAGCAGCCCTGGGCAGCAGAGCCTGAGGAATCAGGGAGCCAAGGCCACAGCAGGGCTGGAGCCAGCCTGACAGGCTGCAACAGGAAAATTCCTTCATGGAAAAGGCTGCCCAGAGCAGGGGTGGAGTCCCCATCCCTGGAGGGATTGAAAAGCCACATGGATGTGGCACCTGGGGACAGGGGTGGTGGCCTTGGCAGTGATGGGGAATGGTTGGACTCGGTGATCTCAGGGCTTTTCCAACCTCAGTGATTCCATGATTCTGTGATTTAAAGGACTGGAAACACCAAGGCTGCAGCAGCTTTGAGAGCAGCCTCTGGTGAGGAAAAGCCCCGGATATCACGGCCATGGATTTGGGAACGGCAGCACAGTTTGGGTGTCTGATAACACCCAGCCTAAAAACATCCACAGGCAGCCAACAGCTCCCTGTGCCTGCCCCTGGATCCCTGGAAGTGTCCAAGGTCCCCCTGGGATAGTGGAAGGTGTCCCTGCCCATGGCAGGGATGGCACTGGATGGGCTTTAAGGTCCCTTCCAGCCCAAACCTTTCCATGATTCCATAATTCATTGGTCCAGAGCCAGGAGCAAGGCGATGATCCCACACTTCTGTGGGATCTCTCACCCCACAGGGAGCTGAGACAGTGCCCAACCAGGACCCTCGTGAGCTCTGTGTCCCTGGGATGTGAGGGGGAGGGATATTCCCAACCCGGCAGTGCTGCAGGACCACAATTTTCCCTTTTTTTCCCCTTTTTGAATGCAAGGGAAGGAAAATCCAGGGCTGTAGGAGCTCTGGGAGCGGCAGGAGGCCAGGAGGCGTTCCTGCCGCGGCGCCACGCCGGGACCCTGGCTGCCCGGGAAAGGCAGGCAGGACACTGGGAACTTGTTTGCCTCTGGAGCCCCGCAGGGTGGGATGTTCAGGGCTGACAGGAGCAATTCCCAAAGCCTCCCCTCCACTGGTGACAGCCAGCACAGCCCCCCCTCCAGGGACATCTCCCACCGGTGTCCCCATTCTCATCCCTGGGAATGGGGACACGGGAACATGCTGGGATCATCCCTTGATCTCCACATGTTTGGACCTGGGCTCTGCTCCCCCCATTCCAGGGCTGGTGGCAGCACAGGGAAGGGAGGCTGGGAGTTGGGAACTGCGCTCGGGTGCAATGTGGCTCCCAAGGGACTGATCCAGGAAAGCCTCGGGATCAGAGGGGCTGGTGCAGGGTACTAATCAGAATCACAGAATTGTTTAGGTTGGAAAAGCCTTCCAAAATCAATCCAACCCTTCCCAGCCAAGGCCCCATGTCCCCAAGTGCCACATCCACGGAGCTTTAACTCCCTCCAGGGATGGTGACCCCACCCCTGTCCTGGGCAGCTGTGCCAGGCCTGGACAGCCCTTTCCAGGAAGGAATTTTTCCTCGTTTCCCACCTAAACCTCCCCTGGCACAACTTGAGCCTTGTCACTTGGGACAAGAGAGGGACACAATGCCACTCTGTGCTCCAGGATGGAGGGAAGGAATGGAGCCCTTGGCAGAGCCCCACACCCCTGGGGACACGGGACATCCCTCTGTCCTTTATGATGGAACTGCCCCTCCGAGGGATGGATGGACAGATGGACAGCCCAGGAAGTGCTGCTGGCTTCTGTTTGAGGGAGAAGTGGTCACAGGGATGATCTGTCCTGGGATTTGGGGCTTCTCCCATGGGTGTTTACCCACCAGCCAAGGCTTTCTGCAGGGATCCCGGGAATCCCAGGGACAGTGGCACCACAGTGGGGTCCCGGCAGAGCCCCCGGGCTGGTGCCAGGCTCGGGACACACACACTGTGCCAGTGGGCACCGGGATAATGCTCCACTGGATCCCCCCAAGGAATGCCAACCGGGGACACACAGGCAGCCAGGAGGAATTCTGCTCCAGGATTAAATTTAATATTGGGGAATAAAAGTAGTCCTGAAAAGTGACCTTGCAGCAAATTGCTTTTTTTCCTTGCACAGCAGCAGCTTTAAAGTAAAACAACACAATCCCAACCCTTCTTTAGGAATTCCCAAATAGTTTTTTTTTTTTCCCAGTGATTGTGAAAATTTAGATCAGAAAACGTGTTGGGTAAAAATATTCAATTCCCCACAGCCTGCAGAGCCTCATCAAAAATCCATTTGAAGTATTACTCTCAAATCCCTCATGGCAATGGGATATTTTAAGGTCAGTTAAACTTATTATTCACTCAAGATTTGCTTTCAGGTCCCTGCATATTTCAAACAGATTTTCCCTCATCTCTAACCCAACTGTGTTACAAAAAGCCCTTTCCTCCCCCTCCTTTTTTTTTTTCCTGAAAAGAAAAAAAAGTTGTCAAAAGAAAAGATCCTAATCAGAAACAGCTTCTGAAGCCTTAAAAACCGCTACAGTTTGTACTTGTTACCCAAAAACACTGACGCTATCTCCAGATCCCTAAATCCCCTGACTCCCAAAACACTGAATGGAGCCGTGCTTGGAAAAGAAGAATTAACTCGAATTTGTTTTTCTTATTTGCAATTCATTTCCTCGCAACAGGGTTTACACACAGGTTTATTTTTTTCTCCCTCTCCTTGTACGTGGACAGAAAGCAACTTCCAAACCTGCAGTCTGGGTTATTTTTGGATTATTTAGGATTTCCAGCTCGATGGAACTGCAATTTCTGCTCCTACCATGCCTTTCCCCTCATAGGTACTTTTGGTTGGGTTTTTTTACATAAAGATCACCTACAAAATACAATTTAAAAATTTCCCCTAAACTGCAAATCCCTATTTTCAGCTGGAGAAGGGAAGGCTCCAGGGAGAGCTCAGAACCCCTTGCAGAGCCTGAAGGAGCTCCAGGAGAGCTGGAGAGGGACTGGGGACAAGGGATGGAGGGACAGGACACAGGGAATGGCTTCACAAGGACAGGCAGGGTTAGATGGGATATATTGGGAAGGAATTCCTGCCTGGGAGGGTGGGGAGGGGCTGGAATGGATTTCCCAGAGGAGCTGTGGCTGCCCCTGGATGCCTGGAAGTGTCCAAGGCCAGAAGCAACCTGGGATAATGGAAAGTGTCCCTGCCTATGAGACTGGATGATCTTTAAGGTCCCTTCCAACCAAACCAGTCTGGGACTCCCTGATTCCATGACCAGCCTCCCCCAGGGCCTCTCTGAGTTCCTGTTCAGACCCTGTAACACACAAGGGATGGGGCCACTCCCAAATCCCCACTTCCCTGGGATGGAGGGGTCATCCTTACAAGCCATCCCCTGCTCCCTGCGTGCTGCTCAGCAGTTATACCCTGGATAATAATTCCCCAAATCCCTGGAGGTCACAAACAGCATTAAGAGCTCTGCCCAAAGCCACCACGGGAGGCAAATTGAGCCGAGAGGAGGAGATTGCAAGTGCCCTAATCTTGCTCCGGAGAGCAAAGACTTTGGGAATTATTCCCCATTCTCAGTCCCTGCAGCCATCTGGGCTGCATTTCTCCACTTACTCCATCAGACATATGCTGCTTTTATCCCTACCCCTGCCAGCTCTCCCCTGTTCCCTGAAAACATGTGCACCCTCCACTCTCTGCTCATTCCCAGCTCGGCTCTGAGCAGAGGCTGCAAGTTCAGCTTCCAGCAAGTGAGCCTGGCCCTCAGAGCTGCTTCCACCCGCAGATTTCTCCCTAAAAATCCCTGTTTGCCCAAAACAAGGCAGAGTGAGATGTAATTCTAAGTTGGAGCCCTGCCGCTGCAAAGCGGCACCGCTCCTCCGAAGCCAAGAGGATCCTACTGAATCCTGGCAGGAAGGGCTGGGAGGGGAGATCTCATCCAGCTGGGAAGCCCTGGAGGACCAGAGTCTCCAGAAAGAGGTTTTCCTTCAGATCCCACACTGCTCTCCATCATGACACCACACAGGCTCTGCTGGACACTGACACATGGGATAAAACATGGGATAACACACAGGATAACATGGGATATAACATGGGATAACATATGGAACAACACATGGGATAAAACATGGGATATAACATGGGATAACACATGGGACAACACATGGGATAAAACATGGGATAACACATGGGATAACATGGGATAAAACATGGGATAACACATGGGATAACATGGGATAACATGGGATAAAACATGGGATAATGCACAGGATAACGCACAGGATAACATGGGATATAACACGGGATAACACATGGAACAACACATGAGATAAAACATGGGATAAAACGTAAAACATGGGATAAAACATAACACATGGGATAACCCACGGGATAACATGGGATAACGCATGGGATAACACATGGGATAACGCACGGGATAACATGGGATAACGCATGGGAGAACACATGAGATAACACATGGGGTTAAATGGGATAACACATGGGATAACACAGGATAGCATGAGTTAAAACATGCACATGGGATAACATGGGATAACACAGGATAACACACAGGATAAAACATGAGATAACACATGGGATAACACACAGGATAACATGGGATAAAACACAGGATAACACATCCAGGCTATCCCAGTCAAGGTGTGGGACCTCACACCACCTTCTCCCATCAGCTCGCTTTTCCCACCTTCCAGTTCCAGCCTTCTTCCCTCTAACAAGCAGAACATCCAAAGGGAGACCAGAAGCCAGAACTGCAAACACCAGGATGGAAAGGGAGAAACGGGAATGCTGCCCTGCTCCAGCAACAAAGGCTCCCACCACCTGACCCAACAGGACCTGGAGCTCTACAGACTTCCAAGGGCAAGAGAAGGAGATCTGACAGTCCAAGGGCAGCCAGAGCTGTCACTCCAGTGCTGGACATGGGAACAGACCCATGAGCCGTGACGGCTCTTTTGGAGCTGCTCTTTGGGATCAGGCTGAGCTTCCACCAAGCAGGAAGATCCCAGCCCTGGCTCTTTCCCTACTGGAGATGATTTCCTTGCCCTCAGTAGGACCCTGCTGCCCACAGCCCCCAGCAAAGCCCATCTTCACCTCCACAACCACTTTGGCTGCACCTTTGTCTCCCACGAGGCTCCGGCCATGAGCGCCTTTCCTGCAGGAAGAACCTCTCCCGGCCCACAGCAGGGCAAGGAGGGAATTACATTTCATTACACATGGTCCAGGGGCTTTAAGTATCAGGCCAAGCATTACCAGATGTGCAGGGCTCTCCCTCAAAGCCATCCCCAGGCTTCAAGGCCTCCTCAGATATTTAATCTCTTGGTATCTGGGGTGTGAGGGTCAGGGACGGGGTTTCCATGCAGATGCTACAAATCTTCTCTACTTTTACCATCACCTTTTAATAACACCGTAAATCACCAGGCACTTCTCAGGTGACCCACTAATTGCCCATTTGTGTCTCTGAGCAAAACTCAGGCAGATTCTTCCTCCTCTGTGCATCGAAGGAGCCCTGCTGGGAGCAAACTCCGGGGGGCTGCATGCCCCTGCACTCCTCCAGCAAAGTCATCTCCTGGCATCTGTGCTTCAGCTGCAGCGTGGCAGCATGAGGAGAGGGCGAGGAACTGATACAGGAAGATTAAAAAAAGGTTGGATGGGTCTGTTCCTAATGCGAGCCTTGCTGCTCGCAGCCTTTGATTGCCGCACAAATAAAAGATGGAAATTCACTGGAGGCAAAGGAATTAATTAACGGGAGAAGAAAGCAGCATCAGTCTGTTGGAGGCCTGGCATCAATTCCGAGCTGAGTTTTGAAGTGGCAACAGTTTTCCTTGCTCTTTTAAGTTGTTCTCCTCCGTCCTGCACGGTGACTGGGGGAGCTGACAGCACGTGTGGTGTCTCATTCTGATCATCCTGGGATGAGGTGACCCTGCTGGCACAGGACAAACCTGCCTGGCTGTGGGGGCACCCCCAGCCACTGCCCCAGCACCTTCCACCTCCTGCTGCTCCCAGCTGCTTTCATCTGATCCACTGAGATACTCAAACCACATGGAGCCACCATCCTTCACGGGGCTGCCAGCACTGTTTGGAGGCTTTTATGGCCTGGGGGGTGGTTTGGGAGATTATTTGGGAGATGTTTACATCTCCAAATGGTTTCATAACCTTTGCTGATGAGGTTTTGCTGCAGGTGGCAAGAACATGAACCACCCCCAGCCCAACTCCAGTTCAAACTGGGATTCTGTTCAAACACAGCTGTGCATGTTCACATGGGCCATGGTTCTCCTGGTTCCTGGGACAGTTTTCTTGTCTTCAGAGCATGCTGGCTTCAAGCAAGAACTGTGCCTGACTCTCCCTGTGCCAAGGCTCCATGACTTGAAAATCATCAGATCTCTGGGGATTCCTAATAAAATCAGAAGAGCTCCCACCCCATCCTCCACCCATATCATGCTTTAATTTACCTTCAACTGCATGCAAAAAGCAGGATCTGTCCCCAAGAGCTTCCCAGCTGAGCTCAGGGGGTTTCACAGCCAGATTTCTTCCCAAAGGGCACTGCTCACCCCTTCCCTTCATCCGTCAACTCAGCTCCAACCTTACCCAGCAGAAGTGGGGCTTTGGGGGCTGTTCTGGGGTCAGATCTGGGTACATCACACACACAGAGCTGAGGGTGGAAGTCATCAGCCCTCGGTGTCAGGAAACCAGAAACCTCCAACCACCAGGTGTGCATTGACACTTCCAGCAGCTTGTTGGGCTGTGACGCTGACATGAGGCTCACACAGCTGGACACAGCTGGAGTTAGGTGGTCACTAAACCTGTAAGCCTTTGTTTAAAGACATTTTGCCTAGAAAAAAAAAGTGTTTAAAAAAGGTCTTGCACCGCCAGAGTGATTAATGCTGAAAGGCATCTCCCCTTCACAGTTCCTGCTCAGTAATTCAAAGTTTATGAGCCTTTAACATGACAGAGGCCTGGGTGTGATCCCTGCTCAGCCCCGTGGGTGCAGGACACCCTCACACGCTTCCTGATACTCCTCAAAGCAGTGAAATATGAATTTTTAATATTCACACCAAGATCAGAACTGAACAAGGCTGTCCCTCATTATCTGCCTTGTAACGAGACGGGGATCAAACGGGGCGAGGACGTGGTGACTGAGTGACACTGGCCCCACACGTCCCTTCCCCTACACAGCGGGTAATTAACTGGCATGTCACACTCAGGCTAATGAGGGTAACCCACTGGGGCCATACTGGGCTCCCAGCCCTATTCCCTGCCTGGGGCTGGGGGCTCTGAGGCTACCTCTGCTCCCCTCCGGGCTGAACTCATCATCAGGGATGAACTGGATCGACAGATCCCTCCCAACTTCTGTGGCTCTGTGAGCTCTGAGCTCAGCACAGGCAATGTCCCTGCTGCCATCACACTGGGGAAGATGGGGATGATTGTCCCTGGTGGTTCCCTAAAGCAGCCCAGGGACTGGAGGGGCTGGGGACACCTTCATCACTGACTGGGAGAAAGTGAGGGATGTGATAGAAATGCCTGGAGAGACACAACCACAGCCCTGGGGGACACGAGTGACCTGGAGCCATCTGCCAGGGGTGACACCAGGACAGAAGTGTGACAGAACCAGAACCCACCATGCTTCCATCCATCCCACACCATCCAAAGTGAGTTCCAGCGACACAGAGCCTACCCATCCTTCCTGCAAACCTCCCCGTTCACACCAGCTCCAAATAAACACCAGAGCACCAGTTCAGCCAGGATGCCAGGAAAACCCGGGAGGCCAGGGCAGGACAGTGCCTGACCTCAGCAGGTTAAATCCCAGACCAGCACAGTGAGCCTTCCATGGGTCGGGGCTCCGGGATGCTCCCAGCCCCGCGTGTCCCAGCCGGATGCCGCTCCAGAGCAGGATCGGCCCTTGGGGACGCCTCTGTCCCTTGTCCTGCTGGCAGCAGCCCAGCCCTGCCCGACGGCTCCTTTGTGCAGGAGAGGCTCCGGCGGCGGCCGGGCCCGCGCGGGTGGCGGGGAGCGGATGCAGGTTGTCACGCTCGGGGCTCCGACACCGCGGGGGGACGTTCCGCCCGTCCCTCCCCCCAAAACCGGCTTTTCATGCAGACAAACCATGCCTTCCCTCAACAAAACCTAAATTCTCAGCTGAAAGTACTTGGCAGAGGCCCCTCGAAATTTTTCTCAGGCTTGTGTGGCTTCGGAAGATGACTTTGGGAACCAGAAAAGCGCCGGAGGAAGCGGCCGATGGCTCTCGGGGAAGAATAAACTCCCCGTCCCTCCGGCTGCGCGTCCCGCTGGGCTGGCGCTCCCGGGGATGGAGCTGCTGGGCAGCTCCGAGGGGCTGGGAAAAGCCAGCGGCAGCCCTGGAGAGGCTCCGGCACGCCGGGGACCGCAGGGACATCAGTGTCCCCCCTCGCCGGCTCCAGGTATTGACAGTGGCAGCGATGAGCGATCGCGCTGACAAGCGCCTGATCAATGGCACATATCGAGCCCCTCCGCGCTGCCGGTAATTGGAGGATTTCTTTCTTTTCCACTTTATCGACATTTCCTCCCTGGCAGGGTGTCTGGGGGTGGGGGGGGGAGGTGTTGTCACTTGGAGTTACCGGGGAGCTTGGCAGCACAGGTGGGATGGGACAGTGGGATGAGGGAGCTGACAGGTGGAGACAGAGAAAACCTTTGGGCACAATCAGCACCTACAGGAGCCCCCAGAGAGGGGGAAATAAAATAAAATTAAATAATCTGATGTAGGGCTGCGGAGATGGAAGCATTTTGGGATCCTGCCCTGATGGGGGATTGATTTCACCTGCAGAAGGAATTATGGAATTGTGGAATCGTGGTTGGAAAAGCCCTCTGAGATCATCCAGCCCAACAATCCACGATCCAAGTACCACATCCACACGGCTTTGCAATCCCTCCAACACTGCCCTGGGCAGCTGTGCCAAGGCTGGACAGCCCTTTCCAGGAGGAAATTCTTCCAAACATCCAACCTGAGCCTCCCTTGGCCCAGCCTGAGGCCATTCCCTCTCCTCCTGTCCCTGTTCCCTGGGAGCAGAGCCTGACCCCCACCCCAGCTGCCCCCTCCTGTCAGGGAGTTGTGCAGAGCCACAAGGCCCCTCCTGAGCCTCCTTTTCTCCAGGCTGAGCCCCTTTCCCAGCTCCCTCAGCTACTCCCAGAGTTCTAGCCCTTTCCCCAGCCCTACTCCCTTCCCTGGACATGCTCCAGCCCCTCAATGTCTTTCCTACAATGAAGAGCCTAAAGCTGACCCCAGAGCAGAGCTGAGTCCTCCTGCACCCCCAGCAGGTCCCTCCTGCCCTGGGCTGGGGGTGCTGTGGGGAGCAGAGGGAGGCAGGGAGTGCCCCCCACAGCCCTGGGGTTTGGGATGCCACAGCTCCGGAGCAGCTGGGAAGTTGCACAAGGCAGGAGGCCCAGGCAGCCCCCGCTGAGCAGTGCCGGGATGTGGCCTCCGGGGACAGGATCTGTCACTTTCCTTGGGCCTTCCCATCAATCACGGGAGCGTCTTTTTATTTATTTATTTTTTATTTGCACAGCGCGGCTGCGAATTCCCGGCTGAATCAGCCTGAAGGGTGTGGAAGGAGCAGAGGAGGAGATGCCAATTCTTCATTCCAGCTACAGAAAGCCCTCCAGGTGTGCCCAGGGCCAGATGTACCCAGGGCCACGGCCACGCACGCACAGTTCAGGGGCTAAGTGATAAATCAATAGCAAAGCGGTCAGTCAGCCTTTCCCTGCCCAAGGACGAGAACAAGGTCACATCCTTATTCTCTCCACACTAATGAGTGGAGATTCCTAATAAGACCTCAGTGACAAGTGACTATATTAATGTAATTCTCTCCTGCTCCTGATCAATTTTGTGTGTTAGGATGCAGAGCAGCCCCAGCGGCTTGGGATGCTCCAGCCACCCCCTCACTATGGAGCTGCTGACTGGGAGAGGGGAGTTCATTCCCCTCGTGGCCCTGCCTGCCGTGGGGTTTTCTTGGTGGAGCACACCTAAATCACTCCAGGAGGAGCTCAGCAGCTCATCCCACTCCCAAAGTGCTGCTGTTCTCCCAGGCCACCTAAAACATTCCATGTTGGTGCTTTAACAGCCCAAATAGTGAATTTTTTCTGAATTTAAGCCATTCCTCCCCATATTTCAGTCTGGGACCAGCACTCCTGGTGCTCCAGGTCAGGGCTGTCCATGTCACCAGCAGCACATGGTGGAACAGGGATGCTCTTTTTGGTCCATGGCTCTGGACCATCTCAGCCATGCAAACCCTGGCTCATCCCTGCTCTCCACAAGCCCTGGAATCACACGGAGCTGGACACTGACCCCCGAGCCCTGGGGTGACCTGCAGTATCCCACTCAAGGGGTACAGCTGCCCCTGTGCCCTGGTCACTGTCCCAGTGCCCTGCCTGCCACAGCCACATTTGCATTTCAAACGAGTCTTCAGCTCGAGAGTGACTCACTTAAGGGATGCATGAATAATTTTGAAGATTCCTGTGATCTCCGAGCTGTCTCTGAGCAGAGGGAGGAGGTGAAATCCAAGCAGCTGCTGTGAATTTTCCACCCAGGACCATCACCACAAAAGGTGAGTGTGTAAAACCTCACCAGCACAGCAGAGCTGAGCCTTCAGCCTTGCCACGGGGAAACTCAGGGCTGCAAACACCACATGCTTGTGATGGTGTGACTGGGGGGCTGGGGCTGTGCTTCTCATGGGGTGAATGTGGGGAGGCCCTGGCACAGGGTGCCCAGAGAAGCTGTGGCTGCACCTGGATCCCTGGGAGTCTCCAAGGCCAGGCTGGACAGGGCTTGGAGCAGCTGGGGATAGTAGAAGGGGTCCCTGTCCATGGCACAGGGTTGGAATGAATCTTTCAGGTCACTTCCAACACAAACCATTCCAGGATTCCATGGATTCCCACAACTTCTGCATCCTCTTGTAAGGGAAGACTCATCTTAAAGCACTGCCCCGATGTGCACAGTGTGGACCAGCCCTGGCAGACCAGGCTTCCAACCAAGTCCCGCAGAAGCCTCTCAGAACATCCCTGTGATCCTCACTTTAATATTTTGGCCATCTGAAGAGCTGGGGATGTGGGGAGGGAGCTGCCAGGTTCAGGTCCCACCCTGCTCCTGGAGCCCTGTCCTGCAGACATGGAGATCCATCCTTCCATCCATCCATCCCTGCCTCTGACACCACCGGCTCCCTAAGCAGGAGGATTTCCACAGCCCTTTGAAAAGCCATTTAGAGCTAAGTCTTGGTATTAAACCTGGCCTTTCCTTGGGCAGGTTTTCAATCTCTGCCCGAGCCTGTTGCAGTAGAAAGTTTTTGAAAAGGTCAGGAGAAAGCTTTTAAGCATCTTTGCCAATTAAGTGCTGTAACCCCCTCCCCACCGCCAGAGCTGTCCGTCTCCATCCCAGGGGAAGGTAATTACTGTTTTATAAATAAGCTTTGAACTCTCTTAAGTAATTGTCTCTCCTTGCATGAAAGCACCCTCTAAATCCACCGGCCTTTTCCACCTTCTGTCACGATCTAAAAATAATCGAGAAGAAAAACCCCACATAATACCTTTAAGGAGAAACTCCCAAACTTTCCTTTACACTGCAATGATTATTCCTCCAAGCTTTCAATAATTCCACTAACAGAAGCCTTGCGGGTTTCCTGGCTCTTTGTGAATTTTTTGGCAATATTTGACATATTTTCAAAACTTCTCTGGAGTTACATAGATTAAAACCCCCACACACATTTCAATATTTCAGTTTCTAGCCCCTGAGGTTACAACAGAGAGCACAAGAGAAAGGACAGGAATGAAGGAGCCTTTTCCAAAGGTATTTATTCCCATCATATTAATTTTTCTAACCAGCCCCATGATTTCTGGGTGTATTTAAGCAATCTGGGATGGCAACACTGGCAGACCTGAAATCCTTTAGAAACTCAGGTTACTTCTGCACACCCCCTGCCCAGCCCGGGTGTAATCCCCCCATTTATTTAACAGAGACAGAGAAAGCATTCCTCAGCTGGGAAGAGCACGGCTCCTTCCACCCTGCAAGTCGCAGCTTTTATCCCCAAAATCCTGGCCAACATTAACACGCAGCTCCAATCGCTCGAGCCTGACGATATCTGAGCAACAGCACAAGGAACAACCCTACTTCATTTCACCTGGAGGCTGAGCCAGGCTCAAATTCAGGCTCCCAAACCTGCTTGTATCAGCAAGAAGCATTTCATGGCATCGGGAAGAAAACCCGGCCGTGTGGAAATAAGGGAAATAAGGGAATAAAGGTGGGGGGCAGGAGGGTTGAGTCGCGCTCCTCACCCCATCACTGACCCCCCAAAACAGGACGAGCACTCTCTGTCTCCGCCCGCAGCAATCCCTGTCTGGGAGCCCTTTAAATGGTTTCAAATGTTAATTCCTCATCGTGGCAGTAAAAGCTATTTTTAATCCCACGTGAAAGCAGTTTGCAGAAACCCAAACTTTGCACGTATTACGGATGGCTTCCCAAGCCCGGGCAGCTCTCGATGTGTGTTAGGGAGCATAAAACGGGCACATCATCAGGGAGACCCGTCCGACTGCCACGGGGGCACCCAGAGCTTAAGCCTGGTCCTAAGTGTAGGGCTGGGGCTAAAAAAGTGCATAAAAGCCAATCCAAAACGCTGTGCCCTAAGTAAAGGCTTTAATGTATCTTATTCTTAGTTGAAATCAGCTTTTTCTCAGGTTTCCCCGCTTGTTTTCTTTGTACTTGAGGTTTCATTTCCCAAACACGGGGGTGAGGATCCGGGAAGCTGAGACAGAAAGGTCTCACTTGTGAATGGAAGTGAAAAAAAAAGAAGAGATTTCACAGTAATAAAGGCGAGAAGCTGCAGGGCTGAGTGTCTGCAAATGCCCCGGGAAAACAAGGGCCGCTCTGAGCTGCCGAGCGCTGAAACCGAGTCCATCAGGAGGAGAGATTAGCGGTGCCAATGAATAAAGATAATGTCCCGGAGCAGGTCTCCGTGCATCGCCATCTGACTCCGGACAGATTCCTTTGTCTCTTCCCACCTATGCGCTTCTCAAACGCGCCTGTGAGAAGCTCGCCCTGGAAGGGGACACAAGCGCGGTGCCAAAACGCAGCCTGGTGGCTCCAGAGGAGCTGGTTTTATTCAGCAGCTCGCGCTATAGAGTGTCTTGATCTGTCTGTACAATCACAACACGCACAAAAACCCCTCAAGGCACCTACTTAGCTCTACTTTTCAACTGCCAATAACACTCCCGGCAAAAGTCAAAAGAGCAGCGCCGGAGCCGCGTCCTTCCCCTGTCGCTCAAAGGCGTCGGGGTTGCGAGGTTCCAAGATAACAAAGTCTGGCTCAAGAAATCCTGGATGCCTTTCAAGAGCGTTATTAGCTCCTATGAATGGGGCTGAGGAAGGGGAGGGGGAAAACCCCACATCCCAGGGAGCGGCTCTCTGCTCCCCATCCACCTTCCCAGAGATGCTCCCAAGCCGGGACACCCCAGCAGAAGCACAGAGGGATGATGAACCCCACAGAAAGTTCCTCCCCCCTCATGCCAACTTTTATGCTCTGCATTGGATGGGATGGGAAAACGACGATGAAAAGCTAAATTTGGCCTCGGAGAGTCTTGGAGCTCTGGGAAGGCTCTGCAGGGCCAGAGGATGTTGGGTGGGGATTCCAGCTCCTCGTGTCCCTCTGGCTAGAGGGCTCCAGCCTGGCCACTCACTAGACATCCCACTGTACTTTTTACTACTTCTGGTCCAAACTATAAGAAAATAGGGAGCTCTTTACAATTCCCCCAAATCCAGGGTGTGCAGCTTCCAGAGTGCAATCCCAATGGACACATGGCGTGGAGGGAGCCTTGGCCCAGCACCATTCCTGCCTATGTCTTCCTTTGGCTCTTGGAAAAAGCAGGAAAACAAGATGGAAAAGAGGGCCTGGGATCACAGATCACGCACGGAAACATGAGACAGAGGAAAAGCGTCACAGTGAGCTGATGTTGCCGCAAAGTTTTGGCAGATGGGGATGAGGAGACTCTTCTTTGGATGAGCTGCGTCAGGCTCAGAGCTTTCCACATAAATTCCCTCAAAGCTGAATTCCCTCAAACTCCCTTTTATGCAAACCAGACCCCTCTCCCGGCACTGCTGTGCTCCCCAAAGCTGCTGTGCCCCCGTTTCCCTGCTCCCCACAGCCCCAGAACCCCCGAGGCTGTGCCAAACTCCGGCGCGAGGCAGACAGAGCGGCCAGAACCTCTGCGTGGGAACCAAACCAGCTCTGGCATCTGAAAAGGGAACAATCCCACGCAAAGATTCTGCTACGCCCCCAAACTGTCCCCAGCGGAGCAGAGCAGTGACACTGCAGAGCCCCAGCTCCACCATACAAGGTGTGGACATGTCCCAAATGTCACTTGTGAGCCCAAACCTGCTCCCCTCACACCCAGGGGGTTCCAGCCCTTGAACTCCTTCACCCCACAGCGACTCAGCCCACAAATGTTGTTTTCCTCAACCCTCACAGGCACCCAACACCATCACAGCTGCCCCAAGTTTTGCAATGGATTTCTGAATATCACCCCAAATGTCTTTTTTATCACCACAAATCAGTTTTTAACATTTGTCCTCACCTACCTTCCCACAAAACAGATAGACAGTCCCAGGCTCCCAAAGAGGCCCCACATACCCCCCAAACTGGCAGCAGACACGCCAGCATCACCTCTTATTTTTATTTAAGTTTCCTTCAAGCAGCACTGAGCACCAATAAAATTAAAATAATATTTTACTTGAGGAGAAAACATCCCATCATGCTTGGATTAGCCATTAAACCATTTATGCTGCAGCCTAGAAAAGGTGTTTAATCGTCTTAGAATTAGCTAAAGCTGTAGTCACTCAAGGAATTCTGTAGGAGATGCTTTTGCAGAACATTTTCTTGTCACTACTACTCCAAAAAATAAAAGAGGCTTTGGGCTATTTCAAATTTAAATTAAATAAGACAATCCAGTAAGAATAAATTCTTTCAGTCAATAACTTGTAACAAACTACTAATCACCCATGAGGTGATGCTCCTGCCAGAGGAGGGAAATCACTGCGAGACTGAGCTACTAAGAAAGAACAAAATAATTCTGGAGTGATATTTCCAAGGGAATTTTTTTAATCGAGACAAGCAACAACCTACAGGTGCCTTCGGGCCAAATATCTTGGCGTGAGAAGCGGTTGGTGTAATTTTGGTTTCCTAGCAAGTTCAAATATTTTAAAAATGTTTACACCACTTTTTAGATATCCATTGGAAAAACCTGAATTTCCGTCCAATTTCTCTTTCCCTCTGCTCCAGCACATCCCAGCTTTAAACATTTAGCTCTGTCTGGCTTTCCCGGGGATAAAATCCCTCGGTACTGCAAGGTCTTGGGAGAAGACAAAACAAGAGGCAGAGAGGAGAGGAAGCGAAGGGAAATAGTTGTGTGTGTGTGTGATTAAAACCACACTTACTCTATGCAGAGTTAAAGCAAAACATCTCCTGATTTCTGCCTCGCCCCAAAAGGATGCGGCTTCTCCCCAGCCCAGCGGCCGCTTCCCCATGCCCAAAACCTTCCCTGCTCCATTTCTCCAAATTTACCACAACCATATGCGGGATCATCTCGAAACTGGTGTCAGGCCAGGCTCCCTGCAAGCACTTACAGCACTAAAAACTCGCAACAGAGCCATCCAAACTAAGATTTATTTCCCCTTCTCTCTGCGGTCCGTCCTGCGAGCGCCTCGCTGGGCTCCGCCGAGCGATATGAAAGCGTTCGATCTTCCCCGCTTTAATTATGTGCTCGCAGTCATTAAACTCCCATTCTGCCAAGTGAGAGCCATCTCGCAGTCCTCACCCCAAAAAGATTAGTGATCATCATTATTGTTCCTCGAGCAGCGCAGACCCAAACGGAGCTGAGGAATGAGCTCATAAATCAAGGGGATATTAATGCAGCCATAAAAATAAGCGCCGCTACTTACTGGGTTTTGAAGGTGTGTTAAGTCATAACTTTACAGCCCAGATGTGGGCTCAGAGAGCTGAAACTCTGAGGGTAAAATTACCACTAAAATTACTCTTTCCGTTAAACACGCTGATTTTTCACAGGTTGTTACTTTGACGAGGATTGGGAAGCTGCAACCTCCCCCAAAACATTAAGAGCACGTAAGAAATCCGGTATTCCCGCGGGGCTCGGGGAGAAGGGGATGGAGAGGCAGGAAGGACAGGGAAAGCTACTCCTTTTATTATTTTCAGATGTTTCCCCGAGAACACCACGGCGCTTTTATACATCGACACGTTTGGATTCCCTTCAAAACAACGGAGCAGATTCCATCCCCGGCTTCAAGGGACTTATCGCTCCCGACTCCGCTTGGCCCGGCTGCTCCGGAGCTGGCCAGGAGACGGGAGTTTAATACACTCCACATGCACAGTAGCTGCTCTTCCGAATGCTTTATCGCCTGAAGAGTTCAATTCCATCGAAACCCTCAAAAAACAAACTTCCTTGGCTCACTCCAGCTCTGCCCTTCGCCACAAACCCACCGAGGATCCCGCTGATTCACCCTCCCCTGCTTCCTGTTCCACGCACAGGATCTAGCCCGAGGTCCTCTCTCCCTTGTTTTTTAATAAACCTCACCAATAAAACAATTCCTAGGGAAACGGGGTGACGGCTGAGGATAAAGAGCGAAAGGTTAAAATCGCAAAGCCTGGGGAGTTAAACAAGCACATTTTTGCTGCCGGCTTCGTCGCCGGCCGGGTGTGATGCGGGATGGGAGGAGCGGGGACAGGAGCGACGCGGGGACAGGGAGGAAAACGGCGACACGGGGACAAGGGGGACACGGGGACCGCTTTTCACACTGACAGCGCTCCCGACTTCAGCAGCAGCCCCGAAAAAGCAGCCCCCAGCCCCTTCCCCAGGCCAGGTGAGGGTCGCAGCTGCCGCCCCCCTCTCGTCCCGCCCGGAACCCGCACCCTGCCCCCGCTCCACTTCCCTCGGACCCCCTTTCTCTCCCGGGACCCGG
>VZRF01013002.1:203928-223813 GCA_013396875.1 Vireo altiloquus | reverse complement strand
GCACCGCCGGGATCCCCGCGGGGACAGGGCGCCCCCCCCACCCACGAGTGGGTGTCACCCGGACGGGGCAGCCCCCACCGAGGGCAGCGCTCCCGGACCTGCCACGCAGGGGAGACACATTTCCCCACATTTCCCTGTTTTCCCAATATTTTCCTTACCCCCCACCATTTCCGCTTGTTTTTTCATGTTACTCCATCTTTTTACTTTTTCTCGCGTTTACCTCTATTTTCCCAAATTTCCCCAGGTTTTCCCATGTTTTTACATATTCCCCCATATTTTTCCTTGTTTTCCCATATTTTTACCACACTTCCCCACATTTCCCCGTGTTTTCACACTCTTCCCCACATTTCCCTATGTGTTCACACGTCTTCCCACGATTTCCCACATTTCTCCATACTTCACCACATCTTCCCATCAATTTTTCTTCTTCCATATATTCCCTCCTCTTCTCATCATTCCCGGGGCTCCAATGGGTGTTTTTGGAAAGGGTCTCACCAGGGAGGCTCCGGCAGCAGTGCAGAATCCCAGGCAGGCACCAGGCTGGTGTCTTAATCAACCTGTTAATATAATTAACTCCTTTTATAATTAGATCCCCCGAGTCTTCCAAGAGCCGGAGGGTGGTGGGGAGGGGGATCTGCTGCCTGGGATGGGGAGGGTGGAGCAGAGCTGGACTGGGGGTCAGTGATGATCCTGTAGGGCCACTGTGGCACCAATGGGGACTTGTATGGTGGAGCGCTGCAGGGTGACAAACCTTCAGGGTGACACAGGGACATGGCTGTGGGGTGACAGACCTACAGGGTGACACAGGGACATGGTTGTGGGGCGACACACCTACAGGGGAATATGGGGACAGGGCTGTAGGGTGACAAATCTACAGGGAAATATGGGGACAGGGCTGTCGGGTGACACACCTGCAGGGATAAAGGGACAGCTGTAGGGTGACAAACCTGCAGGGTGACACGGGGACAGTGCTGCAGGGTGACAAACCCGCAGGGTGATATAAGGACAGCCCTGCAGGCTGACAGGGTGATACAGCTTCAGGGTGACAAACCTAGAGGGTGACATGGGGACAGGGCTGTGGCATGGCACAGGGTGACAGGGCTGCAGGGTGACAGTGTGATACAGCTGCAGGGTGATACTGTTGCAGAGCTGCAGGGTGGCACGGTGACAGTGACAGGGCTGCAGGGTGACAGGGTGATGTGCATGCAGGGCTGCAGGGTGACAGGGCTGCAGGGTGACACGGTGACAAGGCTGCCTGGCAGCAGGGCCAGGGCTTTGTGCCCTCTCGTGGCTGGCGCTCGCCGGCTGCTCAGGCCCCGTTTGTCCCGCACCGGAGCTCTCCAGCGGGAGGGAACAACCAGAGATCCCTCCCTGCTCCCAGGGCGAAGTTCCCCAGGGAAAGCCGGGCAGGAACGATGACACCGAGGAAGCGGAGCTGTTATCAGAGCAGTTTGATAAATACAAACCCATCCAAACCGTGGCACTTGCCAGCTCTTCTTGGGCTGACGTCAGCTATTGGAAACGGCAGCTGTTCCACGCCGGGCGGGAGTGGCTCCAGCTCCCTGTTTGGGTTGGGAGGGGGAATGTTGCTGTTGGAAAATGCCAATTTGTCAAAATGGAAACGTTTGGCAAGAACAGATCCATTCTGACAAACTCCTGTCCAAACACAGCCAGGGAGACTCCGGGACGGCGGGAGGGGGGAGCACGGGGCACTCACCCTCCTCGTCCTCGGCGTGGGGGGCTGACAGGGCTGGTGCCATGGGGCCTCTTGGCACTGCCAGCTCCCCGCAGTGCAGTCAGAGGCTTCCTTTCTCACCTTCAAAATTTAGAAAAAAGGCTTAAAAGGCGAGTTTGCGGCTCGGGCCAGGCGCCGAGGGCTTGGGATGTACCCAAGGTCACCCTAGCCTTGTGTCTGGAAGAGCTGGGGGGCCCTGCGGGAGGGTGCCTGGATTCAGCCCAGACCCCACCAGACAGGCAGCTCAGGCAATTGAGGACAGGCAGCTCATACATAAGTTTTTAGCAAAATCAGGGCATTTTGGTTCAAATAAATGACTTCTGCAACATTCTCCCCGTGCTTGGTGTCCTTGGCTGGCAGTGGCCACTCTCACACCTCCATGGCCACCCAGGGCAGCTGTGCCAGGGCCTCAACCCCCTCGATTGTCTCCACTGAAGCACAACAAGGGCTGTTCTTCCCTCCCTGGGTCCTGGCAGGAGTGAGAAGTCCTCGGGAAGTCCCATGGCAGGGCTGGTGGCTCCAGCAGGGGAGCTGTGGCCACATGGAGAGAGATACTCCAAGGAGGAGCTGGAGCGTGGCCAAATCCTGGTTAGAGCAGGGGGGGGCAGCTCTTCCCATCGTGGGCTGAGCTGGTCCCAAAGCAGGGGAAGGTCCAGCCTGATCCAGGACAGGTGACAAGTCCCACCAGGAGCCAAACACAGCAACATCAGCACAGCACCACGTGAGCCCTGTGCTCCCCTTGGCCGCCCTCTCCCCCACCCCAAAACCAGCAGGATGGCACCCTTGCCACCCCACTGATCCCCCCAGCACCGCGACCCTCCTCCAGCCCCCCCTCTGCCTACCACCACCACAGGCAGGCAGGAGCCACAGCGTGGCTGCTCTGGGATTTCTGGGATTTCCCCGAGTTTGTTATTACAAAGAAAGAAAGGAAAGGGCTCAGGGGATCAGCGGGGATGAAAAATGCTTTAGAAACACGGGGGATCATTTAGCAGGTCACCTCCACGGCGTGGTTTGCCAGGCTGATAAAGGCGAGCAAACTTATTAAAGGCGCGCACAGCTTGATTCGAAACGGCTGCTCCCAAACAGCCAATTACCGCAGGCCGTCCCAATCCAATTAGGGAGGCTGTTTCCCTGATTGCAGCCGAGTGTTGGACAAATACAGCACAACTGCTCGGGTTCAAAGAGCAGCCCATAAAAGGCAGCTCGGGGAGAGGCGAGGCAGGGAGGTGAACCCCGTCCCGAGGGGTGTGGGATGCCTGAGCCTCAGGCACGGTGACACTGGCTGGCAAAGCAGCACTGAGACTGTCCCTAAAGCAGCACAGCCCCACCAGGCAATGGGGCAGGGTCACTCTCCACTGAGGTCACCACCATGAATCTCCATGGGGTCATCCAGGCAGAGATGTCACCAGGAGCTTCGGCAGTGCCATCCCCCTGTAGCCTCATCCAGGGTCTCAGCAAAGGCTTTTCCCCAGGGACCTGGCAAGCTTTGAGGTTCATCAAAACCTCAAAGGGGTTTTGGGGAAAAACCCCATCATCAATGTCATGTTGCAGTGGGATTTCTCCTGATCCTGCAGTGGGGAGAGGTAAGATGTAGAGGGAGAAACCCAGGTGGGACCATCAGGGCTCTGTCAGAGCTCGCCAGAGCAGATCACAGAATCAGGATGTGAGCAAGGAGGAGGAATGGATCACATCCATCATTCCACGTGAGCAAGGAGGAGGAATTCAGATCATGAGTGCAGCACACGGAGCTGATCCCCTCCACACGCAGTTCCCTATCACCTGGGGCAAAGGAGACACCAAAAACTCATCACAAGACACAAACCCCATCCTCGCTCCAAGAGGCTGAGCTGGGCTGAGCTGCAGCTCCAGCAGCACCACAGCCATCCCAAGGCTCACCGCAACCGCTCCAACGGGTTCGCTCCAGAATCCTGGCACGCGGCCACCGCTGGGGTGGAGCCCAGCCCCTGTTATTAAAATGTGTGACAGCAGCTCAAGATGGAAAGTGAAGTTGTACATTCTCCATCTGAAACTCCGGGAGGAATTTCAAGCAGGGGAATGCAATTTCCAGCCTGGAGGAGAGCCAGCAGCGCCAGGGCGAGATTTTTCTTAATATGGTTTTGCAAAACTCGAAGGCAGAAAATTGCCCCTAGCTACAGCGATTCCGGGGAGCTGCAGACAGCCCTGTTCCTGGAGGGGGAGAGGGCTTTGCACAACAAATACACCCCCCAGCTCCAGCAAGCTGCTGTCCCTGTCACCAGCAGGACCTTTGGTCACCTCCAGCCCCATCTCCACTGGGATTTGGGGGCTGAGCCACGTGGAGCCTGCGTGGACAGGACAAACCCATTCTCCTGGCTCGGGAAGGCAGCAGCATCCCAGGAGGAAGGGTTTTGGCAGGGGGGCCTCCATCAGCCCATAAAGGATGTGGGTGCAGCAGCTCCGTGTTATTCTCCTGATGGCACTTTGGGACAGTGACCTGCAGGACCACAGGACCCCTTGGCACCCTCTGGCTCCAGCAGCCGTGGCTGGCTTCCATCCAGCTGGAGTCACAAAAGGAGCCTCCCCCCAATTTCTGCTTTTGATTTAAATAATCCCAATAAGGGGATAAAGCAGCCAAAACCCACTGGTTTGGGTTTTTTCAAAGCTTCAATTTAAAAAATAACATACATGAAATGTGCAATTTTTATTGGGGCAGGCAGAGCCACAGAGCTCGGAGCAAACCCCGTCCCTGGGATTGTGACATTGTCCCAGCTCTGCCCTGAGCCCAGTCCCCTCCTCAATTCCCATCTTATACACACTGGGACCAGTTATTCTCTCAGTGGTGCCCTCATGGGTGGAGACACAGGAGTGACACAGATTTCACATCATCCTGGGAGTGAAAAAATTACAGGGATGGGAGGAGGCACAAAAGTGACTTTTTTTGTGTTTAATTTGCTGTAACCCAGTGACTGGGCATACAGGTCTGTGGAAGCAGAGGGATTTCTTTATCCTGCCTGGATGTGTGGAACAGCAAGGGCATTTTCAGTGGAGAAAATCCCCTTTGGAAGAAGCCAGGGGATACCATACAGTGGGATCAGTGTTGGGAGTGGGTGATGGATGCAGCCAAAGGTGACGGCCTGGAGCCTGTCCAGCTGCAGACCACAGCTGGATTGGAAATTCTAGGGTGGTTCCTAATGCCCTGGTGGGTGTTACAGCCCCAAAATCCCAGGGATGAGGTGGATTCAGTCCCTGAGGAGTTACTGGAGCCACCTCTGTCTTTCCTGAACAAGGGCTCACCATTGTCAGCCTCTCCCAACACCTCTCACATCCCATGGTTATTCCTACACCTCTGCTCATTCCTCTGCTCCAGGAGCCTCGGCAGGTCCTCTGTACCTGCTCTTTAGCAGCTCAGTGACTCCTGGAACCATACTGACACGTTCATCGCTGATCTCATTTAGAGTTAATTACACGGCAAACAGACATCTCCCTGATGAGCTTGGCAGCATCCCAATAACGGCTGGAGCAGCCTGTCAATACGGATGGGAGTGCAGGAATTCCTCCTGCTGGAGTTCCAACACCCGGTGCTCACTTGAAGGGCTAAATCAATAATGTCATTTGGGGTGGGGGAATGAGGCACCAGCTCAGCTCCAAGGGAGGAGGGGAACATCAGGGAACCTCTCCTGGCCACAGCAGGGGAGAACCAAGGCCAGGCTGGATGGGGCTTGGAGCAGCCTGGGATAGCGGAAGGTGTCCCTACTCATGGCAGGAAGTGGGACTGGATGAGCTTTAAGGTCCCTTCCAACCCAAACCATTCTGGGGCTTCCTGGTTCCCTAATTTCTTGCTTAAAATACCTCTACAACATGCTACCAATAGGTCACTTCATGCTTTAATGCATGGTCACTATAATAGGTCACTACATAATAGGTCACTGCATGCCACTTTTTTGGCCTCAAACTATGCCTGGGGCATTTTTCCCTGCTGTTGGGCTCAGGACTGTGCCAAAGGCACTGGGACAGCACCAGTGTGGGACGGGGGAGCCTGGAAGCTGCAGCAGCACCCTCTGAAATGAGAATGGCAAAGGAGGGGTGGCAGCCCTGAGGATGCTCTCCCCAGCACTGTGGGGGGAAAGCCAGGAGGGCAGGCAGGCCTGGCTCTGTGCCCTAAGACAGGCCCATTTCATCACCTTGGAGGGCAGGGCTGGAGAATCCTGTCCTAAACTCTCCTCACACCAGCCAGGAATCACACAGAGCTGTTCCCAATCCAGCAGCGAGCAGCTGGGACTCATCCTCCTTCCCCTGAGTCACAGCCTCGAGCTCCCTGTGGCCGTGCCCAATCTCTGTGGGAAATGGCTTTTTCCAAGCAAATAATTTACCAGTTTCCTCCTTTTTTTTTTTTTTTTTCCCAGAGGGAAAAACTCAACCCATTTAGGATCATGTGGTGTTTTCCTTGTTTGCCTTTAAAAAATCCTGTTGCCAGGTGCAGATGGCCACATTTACGAGTCCATGGAGCTCTGGCATGCCCGCTGCTAATTCCATGCACAGGTGGGGGGTAGCTTTCATTTGGCTCTGGTTCAGCCAAATATCCAGTGGCCAAAGGGAGAGAAAGGTGTGGGATCGAGGGCTGGAACATCTGGAGCGGAGCCGAGCAACAATGAAATGTAAAGTGAGGTTTGAAGGAAAATGTCTCAAATGGATGGAGGTGGAAAGGGGGATTCAAAAGGCTCCCTGAAAGCAGCAAGGAGGCTCCCAGTGTCCTTCTTTCAGGTGTTGGTGGGGTTTGGAAACAGGAAAAAATGTGGTGTCAAAGAGGGACACAAAACCCAGCACTGGATCAAACACTGGCCAGCTGCACTCCCAGTCAAACCTCCTCTGTGGGCAACACAGATTCCAGAGTTTAATGAGTTAAAACCTGAATTTCAGAAGTAGCAACAGCAGGATCAGGCTCCCACTTTAGGCCAGAATCCTGAATTTTCACCCCCACCAGACAGGGATGGTCCCACTCCCTGGGCCAACCTGGAACTCTCATGCCTGGAAACGTCCAAGGCTAGGCTGGATGGTGCTTGGAGCAACCTGGGATAGTGGAAGGTGTCCCTGGCCATGGCAGAGGTGGGACTGGATGGACTTTAAGGTCCCTTCCAACCCAAGCCATCCCAGGATCCTCATCTCCCCAAGCAGTGAATGCAGCATGAGCTGCCAAACCAAGGTCTGGGAGGCAGCAGCTCCTGCTGGAGCCAACACCTCACATTCCGGGTGAAAAACACCCACTTCCCAACCACTCCTCGGGTCTCACCTGGGTGTGAGGAGCAGAACGGGAGTGCCAGAGAGAAGGCAGGGTCCGGGCCCAGCTGCAGAGCCCCACCCATCCTATGGGGGCCGATCCCGCTCATCTCTCATCATCTGGGATCCACATGCTGGAGCAATCAGCAGGGAAAGGCTGGAAAGGCTCCAGTGGGAGAGGGCGTGGGGCACGCTCGGCTCCCCAGCCCCAGGGCTGCAGTTCCTCGTGTTCCAATAATCCTCAGGTGCCGGGATTGCCTACACACCTCCTGGCACCGGGATCTGCCTGCGGGCATCCCTCACACCCCCGGGGAAAGCTCGGGGGGAAAAGCCCCATTTAGGAACCGAAGCCTCCCGGTGACAGGGATCCCCTTCCCCGGGGGCAGCTGGCATCGAGTTCCCGTAGCAGAGGGACCCACACGTGCTGTGTGACCTCCGGGCCCTGTCCCCTCCCCACAAAGGCAGGTCAGCGCTCGCCAGGGCTGCGGGAAGGAGCCAGGGATTGTCTGGAGCGGCACTGACGACAGGAGCTTTCAGGAACGTGAGACGGGAGCAAAGCCGCGGGTAACCTGAGGCTCCTCAGCCCGGGACAGCCCCAGGGACCCCAGAGCAGCATCCCGTGGCTTCCTGGCACCCACCAGCATCCCATGCCTCAAATCATCCAAATATTTGGGTGCTGGTGCTCCAGGGCTCTCCTGTCATTTCACACTGGAGTCAGCTGGAGCAGAAGGTCCCATCCCCAGACACCTGGGACCTGTTCCTCCCCCTCCTGCCAAACACGTCCCAACAGCACCAGCCCCTGCATCCATGGAATCTTCATGGAGAAAACCCTGGAGCCCCGTGGAGAAGGAAAGAGCTAACAGCCCTCTCCGGAGGGAGCACAGGACCATGGAGATGATTGTCCCCTGGGTCTCACTCTCCACCGGATCCAGCTTCTGAGCATGGATAAAAACAGGAGAGCTCATAAATCCGAAATGCTGGGAAGAGATTTTAGGATCACACCTTTGGGGTGGAACCCAGGCAGACTCCTCTCCACGCCATAATTCCCTCCTGGACCAGGACTTGAGTCCCCAAGGGCAGCCTGGCACAGGGGGCCAGGGTGTTTTCCAGGTGCTTCCTCAGGATCTCATGCGCGGAGGGACAAGATTTGCATCCCAGTGCTGGAGTGCTTTGGAGACAACAACCCAAAGGCAGTCAGGGGCTTAAATGCAGGGCCCACTGCTTGTCATCCCTGGAACTGGGACAAGCCTTTGGGATCTGCCCTGATGTGCCTCCCAGGGCACCCTTGTCTCTCGTTCAGCCCCATCTTCGTCTCTCATGGCTATCTGAGCTCCTCGGAGCATCCTCTGCCTCCCCAGAGCATTCAGGCTGCCTGATAGGGTGTCAGGGGGCTCTTCAGTGCTAGGAGAACCAAGCAGAGAGCCAGGACACGGGGCCAGCCCCTCTCCCACCGTCCCCCAGCAGGCCCAGCCCTCAGGCCCCACCATCCCGGGGCTCACGTGAACGCCCCGTGGTCATTTTTAACCTCAGATCTTTGGCGTTATTAACAACACACGTGTGGGTCTGGCCTCCCCTGGGGGACAACATCTGGGTGAGAACATCTGGGGGATATTCATCACGGCCACCGCGGGCTGCAGCCCCCGCCCCCCGGCCGGGGATGGGTCACATCTGAGCGCTGAGCGCTTGATGTGGAGTCATTACCATCACAGACTTCCAGCCCAATTACTTGACAGATGAAATCAAGATCCGCTGGACTTATTGTTCTCATCTGGAGCGCTGCATCCGCAAAACACTCGGCCTCGTCCCCCGCCCCGGCCGCGGCAGTGCCGGCGGTGGCTTCATCTGGATGTCATTTCCCTCAGCCTGACACACGGGAACATATCAAACACACCCTGATAACGAGCCCTGTCCCCCAGCCGTTACCCACAGCACCTCCAGAGAGGAGGGGATGCCCATTTCCCATCTCTCCACCGGAGGTTTGCTCTCCCTGACATCCCAAGCCCAGTTGGGTCCCACCCCAAACCTGTTTGCAGCTCCAGTTTTGCAACCAAACTGCCTCGATTTTCCCCGACTGACTTCACACAAAGGAACAATTATGCTTCGTTTCTACCCATTAACACATCGCGTTTGCTTTAGGAGGGGAATAAAAGGAATTGCATCAGAAATATTCGAAGTGCTGAAGTCAGCACGCAGGTGTTGGGTGACTCTGCCAGCGCCAGCCCGAGCAGAAAGCTTCTAATCCCGGTGATTACGGTACATAAACACGGGGGTGGGGATGGGGTTCACACCCCGGGCATCCCCTGGGGTCGGCCGGAGCCTTACCGGGAGCTGTTGGTTGGAGGAGGGGAGGTTTATCTTCCTCACGTGTCCCTCGCGTTGCTCCACTTGAGGAGCTGCTCCACTGCGGGATGGGAACCAGGGAGATCCAGAGAAGCCCCGAGTCTCCCAGGGCCATCAGGATCAGTTGGAGATGGCCCGGTGCTGCAGGAGCTTCATCCCCTGAACCCAGTTCTGATGTCCTCACGGTGGCTGTCTGGCATGAAAGATGCCCATCCATCCATCCATCCATCCATCCATCCATCCATCCATCCATCCATCCATCCCTCCCCTCAGCACAGCTACAGCGGGGACAAGGCAGTGCCCTGGAGGCAGGCACCGAGCAGCAGAAGGAATTTGGGTTTCTTTTTTCCCCTCTAACCCATCTGTCCTTAATTTCTTTGGGGGTTTCTCTCCAAATTCTTCAGATTCTGCAGCAAATGCTTTGCAGTCCTCGGCCCCTCCGCGGATCCCCAGCTAGGGGATGCCTGCAACAGGAACAGAGGGAAGGGAAAATCCCAACCCTGAAATCCACCAACAATAACCTGTGTCCAGGGGTTATTTGTTGATCCGTGGGATTTTTTTTGTTTGGTTTCTCTTGGTTGGTTATTGGTTGGTCCATCCCCTTCCCTCTTCTGGGGGCTGTGCCAGCCCGTCCCTCCGTGCTGCAGCAGGGGACAACAGATGTGGTGGCAGGGGACACCAGACCGTGTTCCAGCCCACATCCACCCGTGGCTACATCCCGTGCCCGCCTTCGCCAACTGCTGGATCGAGGCCTGCCCGGAGGCGCAGCCACGGCCGCGCTGCCACTCTCCCTTCCCTCCTGGGGACCGCAGCGCTCGCAGGCAGATGTCGCCTTGCCAGAGCTCTGCTGGGAGGTGTTTCCACTTCCTCTTATCATTTGTAGCAACAAATCCCTTGTTTTGCCCTAATTTTGCAATTACAAGGTGGTGGCTCAGGGCTACGGGCGCTTGCGAATGTCTGGGGCTGGGGAGCGCAGCCGGCCCGCGGTGCGATGTACCCTGCAGTCGCTGCTAATTAGCCGCTAATTTTACAGACTCCTTTATGGTTTGCAGTCATTTCAGCTTCCTCGTGGGCTGGAGCGCCGCGGGCAGAGCTCTCCCTGGAAGCAGCAGCGCGGCTCAGCCGCAGGTCCCCAGGGAGAGCCGGGCTGGTGAAGCAGGACCCCGGCGCCAGCCGAATTATTTGCCCAGGATGCTGGGAACAGCCTGGGAAGCATCGGGAGACGCTCACAGCCTGGCCGAGGCTGAGTTCAGGTGGTCACAGCTCCCTTTGGATGCTCTCTCTTCCCCTGGATGCCGGGATCCAAAATAACCCCCTCATCCCGCTGTCGCACAAAGCACAAACTCAGACCCCGCACAACCCCGGTTGAAAACAATCCTGCCCCAACAGTGACCCACACAAACCACATCGGCTCAATTTGAGCCAAATTTGGAAGATTTAAATTATGCCTTGGATTAACAGGAGAGCACAATTCCTCCCCGGAGCCTTGGTCCAAGCCCCAAGTTTGATAAGCATCAGGACACGGCGCTGGCCTCAAATGGAGAAATTAAACAAATACCTCACATATTTGGGCGACTCACACACGTGAGCAGCTGCAGTTGAAGACAGGATCTGTCTCGCCCTGATCCCTCTCGCCCCTTGGCAGGTATTGGCAAATCCCAGCCTCTCTTTGTTCCCGTTTAATCCCTGCCAGGACGGAGGTGCCGGTCTGGCACCGCCCCTCGCTCGGCTCCGAGGGGTCTCCCTGGCTTCTTCAACCCCTGACCCTTCACCGACCTCACACTGCACGCCTGCACCAACAAACTCTGCTCCTTGCCAGCCAGAATTCCCGGGAAACCAGCACAGCATCCCAATTCTGTCCCACTTCCCGGGGTTAGCTCATGGGGACAGACAGCAGGGAGCTGCGTGGATCAGTGTCCCACACCTGGACGGATGGATGGACGGACAGACATGGCATGTGCTGGGAGAGGCAGCACCTCCTGCCTGTGTTGCATCCCTGCCAGAGACTTGGTGCTTCACCCATCAGAGCAAGCATCTTAAATTAATCCGAGATTAACTAATTTGGAGCCTTGCTTTGAATCGGATGCCTGCGAGATTGGGTTTAAAGCAGGGAAGTTGATTTCCAGCAGAGCTGTGGCGCTGCTGGCAGGAACAGCCCCAGCTATAAAATCCCAAGACGTCAGAGGGGAACAAAGATAGACTGTGATGCAGAAAAGATGCTCAAATTCGAAATAATCTGGGAGGAATGAGCACAGCCCTGCAGACACATGGCCCCAGCATCGCTCCTGAGCGCAGATTTTCCTCTTTAAATAGACTCCACCACTTATTCCCTCCCGGTGGCTTTCAAGTCTTTATTTTCCACCCAATAATGATGCAGTTTAAAATCCTTTTACCCTCCCAGGTGTTCTGGGAAGCTCCCACCGCATCCCAAACATAACTTGGAGGTGGCCTCCGAACACCCGGAGCCAGAGCCTGTGGTGCCGGAGCAAATGTGGGCTTTGCAGAAATTCTTGGCAGTTTTCCCACAACTCCCCTACTCCTGGAATTAAAGGATCAAGCCACAACAACCCCTGCATCTGAATTAAAATGAGCACTATTTACTGGTCATGCTAATTGAATTAGATGAACTCCAGGCTGGAGGATAAGCAGAGCCGTCCCTCACAGTTCCTGGGTTTGTTCTATTTAATGTTCTGACAAATGCTCACCAGTGGGGCTTCAAAGCAGAGGAACTTGGTCCTGGACTGTTTTCATCCTGCCCTGACAAAATTAGGTGGGAATTTGGTGGGGGTTTTTGGGGAATTGTTATGTGGAAGTAGTGGTGGATCCAGTGCAAATGTTGTTTCCTCCTCTGGAGCTGGGAAGCAGAACCCCACAGCAGAGCCAGGTTGTGATGGCAGTGCCCAGGCTGATGCCAGCGCCACAGAGGATGGTATCAGGCATGGGAGCAGCTTCTCACCCCAGTCCATACCTCACATCTCTGTAGGGCAGGACCCAGCCTCACCCTCTGGCTGCTGCAGGATCCATTCCCCCAGTGCCATCCCCGCTGTTCCCATCCTGGCAGGGGCACAGCCAAGGAGGAAGGGCACAGCACGCACCCGAAATCTGGGGCAGCCAAGGGCTCCGTGAAGGGACAGGACAGAGGTGTGGGTGGGGAAGGAGAACACACCACCCTCCCAAATGCCATCAAGACAAACTTAATTCAAAAAATTCAGGCAGAAGGCTTCAATAAGCCCAGAGGACCCTGCCAAGAGTCACACTCCCTATATCCAAGCGCACAAAAGCTGGACATGTAAGACATGAAGAAAGCACTGTCAGGGCAGGCCAGTGCCAGCCAGCAAATCTGTAACAGTGGGAACATGAAATATTAATCACTGGTGCACAAAACAATGGGAAAAACCTGCCTTTTGGGGCAGCCATCCATCCTCACTCAGCAGGGAACATCAAGAGACACTAATGCCATACAGGTTCTGCTTAAATATTTGCCTGCCTTAATGCTCACGCAAGAAGCATTTGCTTTGAAGTTGAAAATAGACTGTAAATGTCTTTTGTGTGAGATGAAACATGATAAGACATGAAACCAGGAGGCTAAACTGTAGTTAATCACGGCGGCTTTACAAGCAACAAATCATTACTGCAGACAGTCAAGTGGATTGTTTGAAAGAGCAGCCACGTGGGGAGAGAGCCCCAGACGGGCATCGCCCTCCTCCATGGGGGTTTGGGGTTGTGGCACATCGGGGTGGCCATGGGAGTGGCCACAGGGCTGGATGGATGCTCACAGGACTGGAATGGTGCTGGTGAAGGGCTGGACCAGTGCTGGGAGGGCTGTGATGCTGCTGGGAGTGCTGGACTGATGCTCACAGGGCTGGGATGATGCTGATGTGAGGTTGGACCACTGCTGGGAAGGCTGGACTGGTGTTGGTTCAGAGCTGGACTGATGCTGGCAGGGCTGGACTGATTCTGGCAGGGCTGGGATGATGCTGGCAGAGCTGGATTGGTGCTGGCAGGGCTGAACTGGTGTTGGCAGAGCTGGATTAATGCTGACAGGGCCAGACCGATGCTGGCAGAGCTGGACTGATGCTGGCACAAGCCTGACTGGGTGCTCCCAGGGCCAGACCGATGCTGGCACGAGGCTGGAGTGATGCTGGCACAGCCTAGAACGTCATTCCGTGGTGAACCCTTCCCCAGGGCCATGGGGATGATGTGGTATGACTCTGGAGCAGGGGGAGGGCAGATATTTCTGTGCTGGCTCTGCCATTTCGGGGCCACCACTGGCTCCACAGCACCCATGGCATGTGGGGATCAGTCCCACCCCAGGGCAGAGGCTGGGGCACCTGGAAGGAAGTCACCCTTAAAAACTTGGGATGCTGTTGGCATGAGCATGGAGCCTGTGGCGGGCACAGCTCTTCAGGCATGGAATCACGGAACTGTTAAAGTTGGAAAAGACCTTTAAGCTCATCAAGTCCAACCAGCACCACCACCACAGTCACCACTAACCCACGTCCTCAAGGGCTACATCCACATATTCTCAAACACTTCCAGGGCTGCTGACTCTACCAGCAACTTCCAGGGCTTTACAACCTCTTCCACGAGAAAATTTTCCTAATATTCCATCTAAACCTCCCATGTGCTGCCCTGGTGCAGCCGGTGCCGAGCTCAGGAACACGCCTGGGACAGGTATTTCCCACATCAAAAATAAAGCTCATGATTAGAGGCGATGCTCACTTGGGAGCAGGAGATAAGACCCCAGAGCAAGTGTCTAAGTATGACTGATTAACAACTAAACCCTCACTAATTGCCTTTAAAAGTCGGATCTCAACAAACAGGGAAGGGGGGGAAAAAAAAGGATTAAAATTTTCCTTGGGCTAAACATTTTTCCGGCGTGCTCAGACGCGCTCTGGATGTCTCCAGTCATTATCTCCCTCATTAACACACACCACCAACCGAAAACAAATTTCCCCACCTTGTGGCTTGGGGAGGTTCAGTCGGATTAACCAAAACTTCGGGAATGGGATCAGCCAGTGCCCAACTAGAGGTGGGATTTGGGATAGGGAGGTGAAGGTATTATTGGTGAATTAAGTGGAATAAGCCTTGGATTTTCTCCAGCTGCAGCTGGAGGTGCTGGGGGACAGGTGAGAACTGGGATGGAGCAGGTGACATGATGGGAGGCTGCTCTCCTCTCCTCCTGCCAACCCTGAGTCACCAGGAAATCATGATGGGGTAGGATTTTTAAAAATTTCCATCCCTTTATCTCCTGTAATTAACACAAATCCTGCATTTTCACAGCCCCAAAAGGAATCCAAACAATCCCTTTGAAGCAAACTGATGCTCCAGAGGCCACCAAAGGATGGGACCTGGCACAGCTCTGGATGAAGGTAACGTTTATCGGGACCAACGGTACCAGAGCACCCCAAATCAGGCTGTGCTCCCTGTCCCAAAGGATGTGCTACCCCCCAAAAGTGCTGCTTTGGGGCTCTGGGCTTTTATAGTGGGGAAAACTGTGAATCAAAAGGAAATACAAAACAAAATTACACAAATATTAAAGGAGTCATCCCTGTGACGCTGGGCAGCCACTGGAAACATGTCTGAGAATTCCAGGGTGCAGGAGGAGCAGCCAGGCACCGGCTCCAAGGAATAGCGGTAATTAGAGCTTCCGAGTGCCTCCAGGTCATTTTCCTTTTCCTTGGATAACATAATTTCTATAGCGCTTGTTGTTTTATTAGAGAATTAATCTAAATCTCGGCGGGCTCTGGATGCTTTGCCGGCGGCTGGAGCCATCCCGAGGAGGGTCAGGGGCAGGTCCTCTGCGTGGCATGTGGGGAAAAAAACGACGAAACTCAAAAGGGAGGTCAGCTGGAGGCTACGGGGGAGGAAATGAATGATTTCTTAAACAATCAGGGAAGTTTGTGTCGGCCTGGAAACGTAATTTAATTTGTGTCGTTAAAGCCGGGCCGGGGCGGCTGCTCCCGACTAAGCAAAATCCTCTCATTAAGGCAGAATTGTCATTAGTGGGATAATTAAATGAGGAGGGATGGCAGAGGGAACGCCCGGGCCACGGAGTGAGGGGGGGAAGAGGAGATTTCCGAGTGCCCCGAGCAGCCACGGCGGTCCGGGGAGGGACAGAGACCCTGGGGTGCCCTGGGCTGAGGGTGCTCGGGGAGATGGGATGGGATCTGTCCTGCGGGATTGCATCCTGAATCCTCAGCATCAGGCGCTGCCTGGAGCTGTCCACCTTCAGGTCTTTAACATTCCTACTAAAATCCCATCTCCGGCCAGATTTCCATGAAAATGTCCCACCCCTATTTAAACCATCTTGGGGTGGGGTTGGCTCCGGGGATATTTCCTTGTTGCTGCAGGGATGGATGCACGGGATCCCACAGGAGCATCCTCCTCCTTCCCTTCCCTCCCTGCAAGGGTTCGGAAAGGCACTTGCACCCTCCCGTGCCCGCATCCACGAACTGCAAGGCAGCGGAATCCCGGCTGGATCTCCCCTGGCACAGGCTGCTGGGCAGAGCAGGCGGTGGAATCCCGGCTGGATCTCCCCTGGCACACGCTGCCCACGATGGGAGGAAGCTCTGCCGTCCCCTCGCCTCTGGCACTCCCAAGGTTTCCTCCCACTGCAGTATCTCAGGGGAAACCACTCCAAAAATCCCTTCTTTCCACACTTCCAGCACTCCGGGGCTCGCGTGGATGTCACCTGATCCGGGAGAATCCTGGTTTGGGTTGGGATGAAGCTTAAAGCCCATCCAGTGTCACCCCTGCCATGGGCAGGGACACCTTCCACTGTCCTAGGCTGCTCCAAGCCCTGTCCAACCTGGCCTTGGACACTTCCAGGGATCCAGGGGCAGCCACAGCTTCTCTGGGCACCCTGTGCCAGGGCCTCCCAACCCTCACAGGGAAGAATTTCCCCTTAATATCCTGAACTCCAAGGATTAATCAGTCAAAAAGCAGCTTGGACCTTCAGACTGGAATCTGGTGAAAAATTAGAGCTGGAGGTTGACCCGAAGTGAGGGCAATGGGGCAAGAGCTGGTTCCTGTGTTCCAAAGAGGACTTTACTCCCTCGGAGCAGAGAACTGGAGCCTGGAACAGCCCAGCTCAAGCCTGCAGGTTCCAAGGATCTGGTATCCAGCTACAATGGGATGAGGAGCCCCTTGTAAGGCCAAGGGTTGTGGCTTGCAGCCCTGCAGACAGCTTTGTGTGGGGAAGTTCTGGTGAGAAACTCAGCTCCCTGTGCCCAGAAAATCCTGACAAGCCAGGAAGTACCAAGAACACACTTGGAACAAGCTAAAACCAGCTTCGTTTGGGAAAAAGTGTGAAGAGAAAAGAAAACGTTCCCAATGGAGCTTCGGCCCTGGGAATTCCCAGAGGCCTCCAACACATCAGCAACTCCCTTTCCCATGGCAAAACTTGGGGTAACGGGAAAGATTCTGGGTAAAACCACAAACATCCCACTCCCCCAGCCTCCCCATCCCTGCAACCACGGAGCAGAGAAGGAACCCACGGCACTGGGATGCCATTCCCAGCGTGTTTAACACTCCAACACAGTGAATCAGTGCTTTATTTGCAGTACAGAAAGAGGTATGAGACCAGCAGTGAGCTCCAGGGAATGAGCTGGTGTGGCAAACTTCCCCTGGTGCCCTCGGACCCATGGGATTGAGGCAAAACACACGGAGAGAAAAGCGCCCAACGCGTCCCTGAGTGCAGCTGCACCAGAACAGCACCGGCAGCGTGGCCCCCTTAAACCCCATGGGTCAGCAACAGCCTTCCCCATCTATAAAGATCCTTGTGTATCGATTCCAGAGGAGGATTTGGTTTCTGGGACAGGGAGGGAAGGCCACGAATCAGGTGCTGAATTAAGGAGAATCAGTGTGACAGACCTTGGGAGCACTGAGGCAGTGCAGACGCGACTCCCGGAGCCTGAGCGGTGCCAAGCGCAGCCTGTGGGCCCAATTCCGGCCTCCCTTCCACCAGGGCACAGCCAGGAGGAGCCTGAGTGCCACTGGAATTTATTGCACAGTGCTAAATCAGGTGTAAGGCCAGGGCAGAGTCGAGGATGTGGATGCAGAACCGTCTGTGCTGTGTGCAAGGTGGGCAGAGGGAGAAAACACCTGGCTGCTGCCCAGTGGGACCATAAAACATCCTTGCCCCAGCACCTGGAAGGGTTTATATAGGGCAATTCATACCATGATCCCAGCCCAGAATAGCTCCAGGGATTAACCCACACTCTGACCTCGGCTGATCCCGCCTTACTCCCTGGAAGTGCCAGCAGAGCAGCCCTGGACTGCATCAGTGCCTGGCTGGGATCCAGAGACTGTCCTAGCTTGACTGAAGTGAGCAGCAAACCCTCCCCAGAGCTCAGCACAGGCACAGGAGCTCCTTGGATGGAGCTGGAACAGCCCTAAGGACGAATTGGACCAGGGAAACTAAGGGGGAACCAGATTAGGGTTAAAAACCAGGGGATAAAACCTTGACAGGGAAATCAGGGGGGAACCGTAGTAGAGAAATCAGGGGGGAACTGAACAAGGAAAACAGGGGGAACCATGACAGGAAAATCAGGGGAGAACCGTGGCAGAGAAATCAGGGGGAAACTGGAACAGGGAAAACAGGGGGAACCATGACAGAGAAATCAGGGGATAAAACCTTGACAGGGAAATCAAGGGGAAACCATGACTGGAAAATCAGGGGCAAACTGGAACAGGGAAACCAGGGGCTTCCTTGGGATTCCTCCTGCTGTAAGTCCCCTTGGCAGGACAGCGCATCCCAAGGAGTGAAGGCAGGATCAGCCCAGGGCAGATGGAGCAGCTCGCTTACTTCTCCTTCAGGTCGTTGTCAGCTTTACCTAAAAAAGCAGGAGGAACAATCAGGGCTCGTGTCCCTTCCTTCAGAACCATCAGCCTTTTTTATTTGGGGGTTTTGCTACACAACATCACCACCATCACAGCCTGACAAGCAGGACGGCAGCTCATGGCCATGTTGCTGCCTGAAATTTGGCCTCCTGAGGCCTTTCCTCAACAGCCTTTCCTTGGACAACTTCCCCAAGGAGTGACCTGCAAACTCCCAGAGCCCCTCAGTGCCACCACAGGAGCTCCCTGCCCTCACTTTGCCCCCCCAGGAGAAACCCTCCCAAAACTCAGCCACCTCTCAAACCCACGGAGATCACACCCAGGAGCTCCATCGGGAGGTTGGGGATCCTGGAGCTGAGCAGGCTGAGCCTGATTCAGTCCACCAGCAGCTCCCCGGCGTTATCAGCACGGCCAGGGCCACCCTGCCGAAAGCACTGCAGCGCACAGAGTGTGCCCCAAAAATAACTCCCTGGCCTGGGACAGCCGCCAAGCCACAGCTGGTACCTTTCGGGACGAACTTCAGCGAGCTGCTGAATATTCAGAAGCGGGACTGGCCCCGCTTGGGCCCATCGTTGAGGAATTCGTGGCCCAGCCCGTTGCCGCACTTGCCACACGTCACCTGGAAGAGCAAGGGGAGGGTTGGCAGCAATCCCGCTTTCTCACGGGCTCATGGAAAACAAACCCTGGGGGGAGGTTTGTTACATCCCAAGGGTTCGGGATCGGCACCTTTAAAGCCCCCGGGCGCTCCTCGCGCTTGGCCACGCTGTCCCCGCGCAGGGTCTCGGTGAAAGCTGGCCACGGCGACGAGTGCTCGTATTTGGCCCGGCTGGAGAACAGCTCATGGCCACACTTGGCACACACGTAGATGCCTGGAGAGGGGGCAGGAGAGCGGTCAGTGCAGGGGACAGCGGGGGGGACACGTCAGCGCGGTGACACGGGACACCCGCGTGGGACTTTGCCCACGTGGGCCGCTGCCAGCTGCGGCTGCCGGACCCCGTGGAACCCCCAGGGCCAGGCAGGTGGTGCAGGGGCAGGACCCCCATTCCCCATAAGGGTTCCCGCAGGGCGGGATACCCCCAAGGGGCTCCTACAGGGACCGAAACCCTGGGTCCCTATCAGGACCCCCCTCACCATCGGGAAGGATTCCCCCACCCCACTGGGAGGACCCCAAAAAGCACCACGGGGGGGGACTCCCAGCCGGACCCACCGGTGAAGGATGCTCCGCAGAAGGACACCCCCCTAAACCCCCCCCAAACGCTCACCCGGGGGGTTCCGCCTTGCCGGGTGACACCCCCTGCTCGCCCCGCTGGGGATCCCCCCGGCCGCACCCCCGGAGCCCGCGGGGAGCCCCTCACCCGGCTGGAAATGGTCCTTGAACACCTCTCCCCCCAGGAAGGAGCAGAAGGACATGGCTGCGCCGGCCGCCCCGGCCCGTTCCGCTGGCCCGGCCGCGCCACGCCCATACACCGGGCCGGCCCCGTGTCCCTCCCCTCCGCCGGGCCGGCCCCGTGTCCCTCCCTCGGTCACTCCTCCGGCCCCGCCCCCGCGGCCCCGCCCCGCTGCCCGCAGAGGGCGCTGCGGGACCGGCGGTACCGGGGGGGTCCCGGTACCGGGGGGCTCGGCTCCGACCCCCCTCCATCCCCGCGGGGACCCCGGCCCGGGCCCGCAGCCCCTGCGCGGCCTCCCCGGGGCGGCGGCGGAGCGAGGGGCAGCCCC
>VZRF01013002.1:101547-203854 GCA_013396875.1 Vireo altiloquus | reverse complement strand
ACATCAGTCCTTGGATCCCGGCACCAGGACCGACCGGCCTCCGCCAGCGCCGGCACCGTCACTGGCACTGACACCGGCACCCTCACTGGCGCTGGCACCGGCACTGGCACCGGCACCGGCACCGGCTCGTCTTCCCTGGCACAAGGTCCGGTCCCCCTCGGCACCAGGACTGACCCGCACGTTATCCTCCTCCGGCTTTGGGGTCACTCCGACTCCCCGGCATTGCTCGTCCTTCTCCATCACCGGGACCGACCGACCCTTCCCGGCTCCCCGGGCCCCCCCGCCTGCCGCAGGTACCGGCGCCGCGGGGCCCCGGGGCGGGCGGCGGGCCCGGGCAGCCCCGGTTTCCCGGCAGGGTTGGTGGCGGTTGGGTCCCTCAGGTACTCCCAGGGCTCTGAGGATGGGTGCAGGCGCGGGCACAGCAGGGACCACCCTGCCCCGGGAGCGCAGAGCCGGGGTCACCCGTGGGAACCCTCCCACGGAGGGATGTGAGGTCTGACCGGGGCCCGTCGTGGGCGCGGGGGCTCCCGGAGAGGAGGAGGTGACAGCCCGGCATGTGGCAAGGTGAGGGCTTTGAAGGTGAACCTGGGCAGGTTCCAAAGGGGCTGAGCTGCTGCAGCTTCCTTCTCCTTCCAAAAATCAGCACCACAAATCCCTTCTTTTGTAGTTTATCCAAAACCTCTCGGATGAGTCCCCGGGCTCAGGCTCTCGTTGAAATGGCACCTTCCTTGGTGCAAGAGGAAAAAATTTTGGTGCTCTTTGGACAAAAACTGGGATCTGGCTCTGCTGCCCTGGCCCTGCGGCCGCAGCGACGCGCTCGGATGGATCCCCATTCCCTAATGCCAAGGGACGTGTCCAGCGTCCCCGGGAGCTCCCCCGGGGCTGCGGGACCCTGGCGTGGGGCCGGCGCCGGCGGTGAGGCTGCCCTCTGCGTGCTGCCGCTTTGAATTAGGTCAGGCTTCATCCCGGGCGGGCTGAGCTCCCGCTGCAGCCCCGGGGATTGATGGCTCGTGGCAGGCGCCCGGGCAGGGGGAGGAAGGGGCTCCGCACGGCGGGGCGCGGGGAGCCGGGAACGCGCCGCGTCACCGCACGGGAGGGAGGGGGATGCGCTGCTTTGAAAGCGCCTCCCGTAAGATCCACCGAGATCAGAGGAGCGGGATGTCAGAGAAAGCTCCAAATAAACTCCAGGGCCCCGCACACCTTAGAGGTGTGGATTTCCAGGCGATGGAAGGAGCCGCAGCAGCCCGCAGGTCTTGGCAGCATCATCCATGCGATAACTGCTGCTCCGTGGAATTTCGGCAGTGAGGCTGTGCCAGTGTGAATGGGATGATGTTGGAACTGGCTGGATCCTTCCCCATGGCTGAGAGAGCTCCTGTGAGCTGCAGGGGCCATGCCATGAGGGATGTGAAAGTCTCAGGAAGAGGAGCAGAGACTGGGAATGGCTGAGACATGGGAGCAAAGCAGAGTCCACAGAAAGGCAGGATGAGGCTCAAGCCCTGGGATGCACAGGGTCGTGTAGAGGCTTTGGGACTGCCAAAGTTAGATTCTGAGCTTGCAGAATTCCCTCAAAGCCACCTCTATGCTCCCTGATGTCGGGATAATGCAGAGCGCTCCGGGGACAGCGTCACAGCCGGGTTCTGTCACGGTCTTTTGTGCAGATAATTAGAGAGGGATTTCCAGCTCCTTTGGCTGGGTGAGGAAAGCGCTGCCGCGGTGCCACGTCCCTGCCAGCAGTGCCACTGCCACCCTAATTAACCACAGAGGACTGAGGGAAGTTAATGAAGTTGATATTTCAATTAACTCCCTGATTCTACAACCAAAGCAAACACCAGGCAGGCAGTGCGCCCCTGGGAGCTCCCCCCTGTGCCAAGCTGTGCCATTCCACCTCCTGCTGCCTTGGCCATGTGAAGGAAACATTTTAGGAGGAGATGCCCCAAGACACTGGCCCAAGCTAGGTCGCAGCTTGTCTCTGTCAGGTCATGTGCAAGATCTGAATTTGAACCAAAGCTTGGAGCAAGGAGCAGAATTTTGGAGCTGGAATCCAATGGATAGGCTCGCTGATGGGTATGGCTTTGGTGTGTCCACACACAGCGAGAGGAGACACTGTCATTAGGGGTCTTGTGCCCCTGCCCTGCAGAGATGTGACCATTCTGGGCTGGGTGTCCCAAGCACTGTTCCTCAGTGGACATCCCACTCAGCCCTAATTTCTCTCAGGGATGTCCCAAACAGGAGGGATCACCCCCTGAGAGCTGTTTGCTAGCACCTCCAAAGCCACCATCATCCCCATTGCCCCATGATCCCACCAAGCCCGCCCAGCTGCCCCCATGAAAACACTTGCAAGGACCTTCATATCCAATCTATCCTGTAAAGAGCAAAAAGATCCCCCCAATCCTGCAGGGACACAGGCTGGGGACAAGGTCTAAGCTGGGAGGTGGTTTAGTGCTGGGCCACCTCCACACTCACTGTTGACTCTCTGAAGCCTGAGGCAGCAGCAAAGCCTCTCCCAGGGCTGCACTTCCTCTCGGGTGCTGATGGTCCAGTCAGGGCACCCAGTGGGGTCTATCCTGCTGCCCCCCACCTCCCCAGAGGTGGCTGCAGCAGCAGCAGCAGCAGCAGCAGCAGCAGCATAACCCCCGCTGTACTCGCTGTCCCTGCCAGAGGAGAACTCCCATACAAGCCCAGGCTATTATTATCCCCGTCTTCCACCGTGCTAATGGTCTCTCAGGAAACAGACTTCTTTTTTTTCCTTATTTTTTTTAGCTTTTAAAACCCACGAGTACGGGAGCAGTGGGAACGGAGAGCCGGGCACGGCGGAGTGGAACACGGGCAGCACTGAGCCCAGCGCTGGGGAGACACTGTCCCCTTGACCTGGCAGGGACACGGAGCAGTGGCCGGGCAGGACCCACCAAGGATCAGCCCAGGGACGTTCTGGTAGGAACAGCCAGGGGTGATGGGCAGTACTGGGGATACTGGGAGTGGCTGTGACACTGAGAAGCCTGCATGATGAGGGGCAGGGGGTGTCTGGGCTGCAGTGCTGGGGTGGGAGGTGGACAGGGCCCAGCAACATCGGGGGAGGGATCCCTTGGAATCACAGAATCATGGAAAGCTTTGAGTTGGAAGGCACCTTAAAAGACCACCCCTGTAGTGGACAGGGATGCCTTCCACTGGAGCAGGTCCCCTCTGAGGCCCAGCTCCACTGCTCATTTCCCTCTGCTCACTCCTCGTTTGGCTGTTTTGGTGCTTTGCCAAGTGCCAGTGGTGCCAGCAGTGCCGCAGCCCTGCTCATGGGCTGGACAGCACCAGCCAGGCTCTCTGCAGGGAGCTGGGACCACTGGGACAATCACTCATGGATGATTTGGGGTTAACAAGTGGCTTCTGTAAAGGAGAAGCAAAGCAAGAGCTGAGATTATATAAAGGGGGCTGGAGGCAGCTGCGGCACAGCCTGTAATTAATTCCTGGCACTGAGGAGCTTTGAAGATCCAGGGCAGCACGGTGCAAGTGTGAGGCAGCTCCAGGGTCCCTGGGATGCATTCCTGCTCCTGCTGCAGGTATGCTGTGAGGGGAAGAGGGCAGGAGGGGCTGAGCACTCCGTGGACCCGCTGGGAGCTGACTCAGCGCTGTGGTGGCCCTGCAGAGCCCTTCCTGCAGATCCCTTCTTCTCAAAATCACAGAGGAGGCACAGCTCAGAGTGGCTTTGGCAGGAGTGCAGCAGTGAGGGCTGGTGGTGGCTGGCGGGGACAGGACACCACTTTGTTGAGGCCAGGGACCCCCTCAGGACAATAGAAACTTTGTGTTAGAAAAACTTTTGTCCCTCCCCGGTAAAGCCAGATATTGCTGACTGTGCTTACGAAGCATCCCCACACTGTACTGAGGCTGCAGCTTGGGCAGGCTCCATTTTGGATTCATGCAATGCCTGAAGCAGGGGCCAAAGCAGGAACATTTAGAGGAGTCAGGGAGTCCTGCCCGCTGGCCTGGCATCCCTCCTCGCAGCCCCAGCACTCGCACTGGGACCAGTGGAATGTCCTGGTGCAGAACATCCCCCTGCTTTGGCTGCAGTCCTGGCTGGCAGCTCCAGGCTCTCGGCAGTCCTGTTGCTAATTGCCTGGATGAGGTTTATGCTCGTGAGACAAGAGGTTTCCCACACGCAGCCATTGAGCTCATTTCACCACGGGCCTTCTGCATCCCACCCCTGCCGGGAAGCACAGAGAGAAGCACAAACTCTGCGCCCCAAGCGCATCCTGAAATAGGCTGGAAGGCGCCCAGCCCGGAGCGATGGTTCCCGGGAGATGCCCCCGGTGATGCCGATGTGGTTGGCAGGACCAGGGCAGGGATGTTCTGTGCCCTGAGGTGACGCGGAGCTCTTACAGCTCTGACATCTGCTTCCCTGTCCCTCGGCAGTGCTGTCGGCGATGCGAGCGATGGCAGACCAGGCTGCGGTGGCAGCAGACGCCTCCCCAGCTCTGGCACCGTCCCCGGGCTCGCCTCGGCGTGGGGACACCGAGGGACCAACGCCCCATCCCGGCGGCACCAGGGAGGACACCGGCGGCCGGGATGGCTGCGGGCTCCTTCCCAGCGCGGACGGGGACACGAAGCATCCCCCCTCGCCCCAGCCCGGGAGGATGCTCCTGGCTGACCTCCCGCGCGCGCCCCAGCCCCGGCTGAGCCCGGCCAAGTCGCGCACGGCTCCATCGTCACCCAGCGTGTCCCCGTCGGAGAGCCGAGCCGCCCTGCTCCGGCTGCGCGACGCCAGGCTGGAGGACACGAGGCGGCGGCTGTCGGAGGCCGTGCAGGAGCCCCTCAGCCGCCTCAGCCGCCTCATGGCCGAGGACAGCAGCCCCACGGCCCGGGCCAAGGAGCCGGGGGGCAGCCCCGGGAGCAGCCGCGGGGCCGGGGGCCGCCGGGTGCGGGACTGGACTCCCTGGGAGCCCACCCTGAACTGCCGCTACGAGATCTGCTCCTACGGGGACGTGATCCAGGTGGTGGAGGTGGCACAAAGAGACGCCGAACCGCCGCTCCCACCGCCCGAGGAGCCGCCGCCAGCGCGGTCCGGGGGCACCGTGCCGGGCAGGGCGCTCGCCTGCATCGCCCTCCTCGCCTACGGGTACCTGGTGCTGCCGCTGCCGCCCTACGCCGCGGGGCTCTGCGTGGGGCTGCTCTGCGGCCTGCTGCTGGGCTTCCTCGCCGTCCTCCTCCTGGTGCCCAAGGCCCCGCCGGCCGCTCGGGGACCGTGGGGCCGCCTGCGCCCCAAGCTGCTCCCGGGGGAGCCGCGGGAAACCCCCCACCTCCAGGTACGAGAGGCCCGGGATGAGGGGCTGGAGGGGATCCCAGGGTTGGAGGTGGCCGTGGTGAGCAGGAAGCAGCCGGCTCCCTCTTCCCTCTTTTCCAGGGCTGGATGAACCAGCTGCACGTGTACGACCCCGAGCTTTTCCACCCGTCGCTCACGCACTCGGTGCTCGCCGTGCTGGACGGCTCCACCCTCAAGCTGTCCTACCCCAAGAGCAACATCCCGCGCCGAGCCACCTTCGAGGAGGAGATCCTGGACGCCGTTTTCATCAGCCACCGCTGCTACGACCTGACCGACGCCAAGGTGAGCCTGGAGGTCCCCAGGACCCTCCCGCCGGGACCCGCCACGCCTGGCCCGGCCTCACCCCGCTCTCGGTGCTGCAGGTCTTCCTGTGCCCCCCCAGCCTGGCCCGAAAGCGGACGTGGAACAAGAAATATCCCATCTGTGTGCTGCTCCCCGAGACAGCGGAGGGAGAGGGCAGGAGCAGCGAGGAGCACGACACGGAGCTGCAGGGGGATGAGGGGACGAGGAAGGTGGCAGTGTCCGGGCAGGACATCCCGGGGGACTGCAGGGAGAGGTGCCTGTACCTGTTTGGAAGGACGGGGCGGGAGAAGGAGGAGTGGTACCAGCACCTCGTGCAAGCCTCCCGTGGGACACCCAGCAGCCATGGTGACACCAGAGCAGGTGAGGAGCAACCACCACAGCCTCTGCTCTGTGCCGGGACTGATCCCGGAACACAATGCCTTGGTGGGCAGCAATAAGCACAGAGGGACATGGAGGAGCCCAAAATGTGTAGCCAAGAGGGTCCACCTCATCAGCATAGGGTGGGTGGCATGTCACTGTCATCATGGACAGGCATCATGTCACCCCTGATGCTATCCTGACTTAACAGACTGGATATTAGGAAAAATTCTGTCACTGAAAGGGCTGTCCAGGCCTGGCACAGCTACCCAGGGCAGAGGTGGAGTCCTCAGCCCTGGAAGGAGTTAAAGCTGTGTGGATGTGGAACTTCGGGACATGGGTTAGTGGTGGCCTGGGTGGTGCTGGGGAATGGCTGGATTGATGACATTAGAGGGATTTTCCAAGCTAAAAGATTCTGTGATTCCGTGTCCCCAGGCATGGGATCAGCTCTGCAGAGCAGTGGCAGCAGCAGCGGGGGCAGTGCTGAGGACATCCCATCCACGGATTCAGCCAAGGATCTGTCGGGAAGTGTTGAGGAGATTTACCTGGATTACAGCACCTACATGGCCCGATTCGTGCCAGCACAGGGTGCACCCAGCCCAGAGCGGAGCCCCTCTCACGGAGCTCTGGGCAGCCCCACGCCCACAAAGGTGAGTGGGACAAACCCAGCACTGAAAGCGGGACTCAAGCTCTAAGCAGAGGCTGATGGACCCTGCACAGAGCCACTTCCAGTCTGTGGTTTGTGTGAGTAGCCAAGCCCTGGGGCAGGGGAGTGCCAGGACAGTAGGTCCCACTGCTCACAGGGCCACCTCACTGCAGGGGGTGGTGGCTGCTGTCCCCCCACAGCTCGGCGAGGACACGGCGAGCATGGCCTGGATGAACGCGCTGGTGGGGCGCATCTTCTGGGACTTCCTGCGGGAGCAGTACTGGGCAGAGCAGGTATCCAACAAGATCCAGAAGAAGCTGAGCAAGATCAAGGTGAGAGGCAGGAGCATCAGATCACTCGGGGCAGCTCTATTCCCGAGGCCCCACGGCGAGTGCTGGGCTGTGGTGACCGTCCCTCATGGGGTTTCCCTCCATCAGCTCCCGTATTTCATGAACGAGCTGACACTAACAGAGCTGGACATGGGCACATCCATCCCCTCAGTGCTCAGCGCCTCCAACCCCACCATCAATGAGAGAGGTAACAGCCCCACAGAGGGACAGGGACCCCAGGGCTGGCTCCAGGATGGCTTTACTGAGCTGCCAGCCCACTCCCCGAAGCTGGGAGGTTTTGGTTGCGCACAAACAGCTCTGTCCTCTGTGGTGCTGACCTGATCTCACCCTGTCCCTCTCCCTGGCAGGACTCTGGGTAGACATGGAGGTCACCTACAGCGGCTCATTGCAGATGACGCTGGAGACAAAGATGAACCTCAGCAAGCTGGGGAAGGAGAGCTCTGCAGAGGAGAGTGGCCCCACAGAGGCAGGTGGAGAGGGGTAAGGAATCTGTCCATGGATGGGCTCATCCTGCTCCTCCTGCCCAAGTAAGGCGAGGCTGCTGTCCCCAGAGCACCCTGTGATCTCCTGGGGCTCACAGGGCCAGGCCACGGCTGATCCTGCTGGCAGACAGCGATGCGGAGTCATCCAGCGCCGGCTCCTCCGACGAGGAAGATGTCACCACTGCAGAGCCCGTGGGAGTCCCGGGGGAGCGGCTCCCCCCAGCTGGCACCGAGGGGTAAGGGGTTGCTGGGGGTCTGTGCCATGGGGGGCACGGGGAGGAGCTGGGGGACACACAGCACAGGGGCCTAGGGATGGTGTCCCCAGCAGGACACACACAGAACACGGTGGCAGCTTTCAGAGGGGATTCTGTCCCTGGGGGGTGACGTGGCAGAGGGCTGGGGGACCCCAGAACTAAGCAGAGCTGAGCTGGGGCTCCTCTTGCTTTAGCCACGTCAGCGGCAACAGCACGAGCCGGAAGATCCTGCGCTTCGTGGATAAGATCGCCAAGTCCAAGTACTTCCAGAAGGCCACAGAGAACGAGTTCATCAAGAAGAAGATGGAGGAGGTTTCCAACACGCCGCTGCTGCTGACCGTGGAGGTGCAGGAGCTGGCAGGAACCCTGGCTGTGAACATTCCCCCGCCACCGACCGACCGTGTCTGGTACCAGCTCTCCTTCCCCCCACGGGCACATCCTCCTTCCAGCTCCCCTTGCTCCCTGCGAGGAGCCAGCTCCAGGACTTTGGGCTCATCTGGGGCACCAAGTACCCAGGGCTGTTCCCCAAAGGGGCTCACAGATCTCAGGCTCATTTCTCTGAGTCTCCACCCAGGCCAACACAGGATTTGGGGACCCTGAGCTGTGAACTCCTCCCTAAAAGCCAGCAGTGGGGCCACCTGGGCTGAGCCACATCTTTGGGAGGTGATGCTTTCTGACTCTTTTCTTTCCCCTCACAGGTACAGCTTCCGAGTGCCACCGCAGCTGGAGCTGAAGGTGCGCCCGAAGCTGGGTGAGCGGGAGGTGACATTCCTGCATGTCACCGAGTGGATCGAGAAGAAGCTGAAGCATGAATTTCAGGTGCCTGGGCTGTTCAGGGGCTCAACAAACCCTGCTGAGGCTTGGGCATTGCTGCCATGAGTCAGCCTCAGTTTGGGCCAGTGGTTTCTGCAAAAAGCCAGCATCTGGTCTTGGTCCGGTCTGGCCAGCTTGGAACAGTGAAGACACAGAACCCAAATAACAAGCTCCAGGGCTGAGGAAAAGTGATTTCCTCCTGCCATTTGCAGACCTGTCCCAAGCAGGGAGGGTTTGGGGTGTCATGCAGTCCCAGGCAGACACCCCCCAGAAGGGCTGAATCCACTCATCTGCTGTGCTTTGGGGATGTTTGGGAGATTTACCTTCCCAAGGGTTTGTTTTCACCTCTGGCCAAGAGAAATGTCCCTGCAGGTATTTAGGGCCCCCCAAAAGCCACCCATGTGGATGGCTTCAGAGTGCTGGTCTCTGTCCTGCTGTGATGGCTCCTGAAGCCATGGAGGTGGGCAGGGCAGAGAAAAATTGTTCCTGCTTGTCCCCACCCTGATATGCAGGACTGGGACCCCCCTGAGGCTGCTGCTGTAGAGATGGGAGCCCAGCACCTCCCATTCACAGCCCTGGTCTCTGACCTGAGCACAGCTCCTACCAAGCCACTTCCAGGCAGTGTCACCATGGTGTTCAAACCCACTGATTTGTTATTCTGGATTCCTCTTTTCAGAAAATTTTGGTGATGCCAAACATGGACGATCTCATCATCCCCATCATGCGCTCTGGCCTGGATCCTTGGCCACCCACCATGGGACTGCCCTGGGACCTGCCAGCCAAGGGGGACAGGAGGCTCTGAAGCACAACTCCAGGGGCAGGGACACTGCCCGGAGCTCAGGGACCTCGCTGGGACATGGGGACAGCCAGGACCTGGCCACTGATTGCACCCAGGGCTGTGCCTGGATTCATCCTCACCCTCTGCTTCTGCAGATGAGCCTCCTCAAATCCTGCAAGCACACATTCAGGGCACAACCAGGCTGCTGGAGACACAGGAATTTCATGGCCACGTTCCCAGGACTCCTGGTCAAGCAGGCAGCTCTGGACAGTGGAGGGCTGGGCTTCCCACTGTCTGGTTCCCAAAGAGGGTGCAGGACACCTGGACCAGTTCTGCACCAAAGGAGTTGGGATCATCGCTGATGCAAAATTCCCAGCTCCGGGGCATCCCCCACTCCCTGCAGGCAGCTGGGCTGCAAGGAAAGCACGGCTGGGAAAGGAACCCCAACTGAATAAATCCATCGCTGCCCAGCCCTGCCTAGCAGCCCTCTTGTTGTACACAAATTCCCATCTCTACTGAGGATTCCAGCCGGGATCAGGGGGCTTTGAGCAGGGAGAAGCCCCCAGGTTGTACCTTCAGCTCGGCAGAAGCAGTGCCTGGGGGGGTGTGTGGGAGAGGCAGTGAGGGGAGAGACAGTCGGAGAGCCTGGGCAGAAGCAGGTCATGGGGAGGTCTTGTATTCCCAGTGTTCCCAACGGAAACTGGTGTAGAAGTGCTGGTATGTGCTCTGCTCTCTGCTGGATGAGAGGAAGGGCAGTCTTCGTGGTGGTTTGGTGAGTGGGAAAAATTCACTGGGCGAAGGAAAGGGAGGATCCAGAGGACAGAGCAGGCACTTGGCTGTCCCACTTAGTCCCTGTCCATGTGGGCCAGTTCCAAATGCCACTTTTCCCATCCCCACCTGCTGAGGAGCCTGAAAACAGGCAAGACACCACTGCAGAAGGAAGAGAGGGAGCAGGCATGGCTTGGAGCCCCTTTATTGGAACTGCTCAATCAGGCAGCCTTGGATCTCCATCCTTAGAGCTCGTCCTGCACACCTGGCTTCTCCTTCACCAAGTGTTTCTTCTGGGGGCCCTGGGAGAGAACAGAGAGGAGAGTTTGGGGTTAGGGACACAGACCTGGCCTGCATGGCTGTGTCTGGGCTGTGGGGACCAGAAAGGCAGCTCTGGCCAGCAGCTGAAAGATGGGGTTATCCCACAGCAAATCAACCCTGTGGGAGCAGATGGCAGGAATTACCTATGTCCCTCATCTTACAGACGAAGGTGATGTTTTACCACAGAATCCATGGGGGGAAATAGCAAAGAAAAGAGCTGCACCCAGGTCAAACTTCCTCCTGTCAGTCAGCTCCTCATCACAGCAGCTCAGGGCTGGCAGTGACACAACAGGCTCCTGACACTGAGCTGAAGGAAATCAGCTTAACCTCTAAAGAGCTCTGCAAAGGCAGTGCCTAACCAATCTCCCTGCCAGCACTAAGGAGGCTTAGCCAGCTTCACATGGCATTTCTGGCTGACAGGCCAGATCCAGACCCAGTTTACATCTGCGTGGGATCCAGGCAGTTGTTTCTTTCCCTTCTCCTTCTCTCTCTATTGGTTTTCTCAGTGCTTCCTCCACTTCAGACTTGCACCAGCCTGGTGAAGGCTGCAAAACTATTCAGGAAACTGCTATGTTTGGATTATTTAATTATATACTTTTTGCCCTGGATTTAACAAAAATACACTGCTTGGCCTTCTTGAAAACTTCTGACAAAAACACCACAAATTTGCATCTGAATTTGACCCAAACTTTTTTCCTCTAAGAACATTAAAGCTATAAATCATTCCAAACAAGTCAAAGCAGTGCACAATTCTAAGTGAAAGGGACCATATGGCCAAGACAGTGCCTGCCAAGTTAACTGCTTGTTTAAAACTTCACGTGGTAAATGGGAACTGGTTGCCCATATGGTCTATTATTTTCTGGTTGAGTTGTCTTGGATCACTCACAACCATCCTGTTCTTCCTTAGCATCATTTCTGCTGTGTGAGCTGAACTCGTGGCTATCTTTAGGCAAGAGAGCCTCAAACATTCATTTGGCTGTTGTTGTGTGGAGAAATAGATCATAGAATCGTGGAATCACAGAATCCTGCAATGGTTTGGGTTGGAAGGGACATAAAACTCATCCAGTTCTACTTCCCTGCCCATGGATACCTGGAAGCTGCTTGGTTGGAGTCAGTCAGTTGCTTTAGCCCCATGATGAGCTGGAGGCAGCCCAAGGAACTCACCATGAAAGCTCTCTTTTCCTGAGCTGTCTGGAAGCGGCCGTGGCCGAATTTGGAAGTGGTGTCAATGAATTTGAGCTCGATGGCTTCATGGGCCCGGCGGCTGGTGTGCACCAGGAGGGACTGGGAAAGAACAGTCACAACACATCAGGATAATTGTCACAGAAAATCAAGACAGCTGCTCTCATGGAAGCAGGATTGGAATATCCTCTAAACAAATATCTCCTCAAAAATCTGTGTTCTCAGAACACCACCCTGGTGCTCAGGTGGTGGAGAGCTTGCAGAGCTGCTCTTCACTCTGCATTTCCCAGAATCACAGAATCAACTAGGCTGGAAAAGACCTCTGAGATCACCAAGTCCAACCTATGACCTAACACCACTTTGTCAACCAGACCATGGCACTGAGTGCCACATCCAGTCTGTCCTTAAACACCAGTGACTCCACCACCTCCCTGGGCAGCCCATTCCAGTGCCCAACCACCCTTTCGGTAACAATCCAAGGTTTCATTTCTGAATTAAACCCCAGCTCTCAAACCTCTGAAGCTCTCCAGAGAGTCTCCATCCACTCCACAAACCCTCCACCTTCCAATGGCCTCAGCACCACACTCATGTGCAACGCAGCACCGAGGACCCTTCCAGTGTCCCTGCCCAGCATTTGGAGGGTTCTCCACGTGGGGAATGTGTCCCTGGGGAGCTGCAGTCCATCCCAGCCTGGTGCTCTCACCTTCCGGAGGGTGAGCACGCGTTTCCTGGTGCCCACCACGCAGCCCTTCAGCATGAGGAAGTCATTGTTGACCTCCCCGTAGTGAGGGAAACCACCCTGCGGGGAGAGCAGAGGGGTTGGTGGGCAGGAGAGCTGGCTGGGAGAGTCAGGAGGGTCACAGCCCTGTCACTCCTCAGCCCTTACCAGGGGCGTGATGGTCTTCTCCGTGATATCGTAGTGCGTCGAGGCGTTGTTCCTCACCACTTTGCCATCCTCCACGTGGATCCCGTGGCCAATGCGGTAAATCTGGGAACAGACAGGCAGTGGAGATGGAGACTCTCCTGCCCCTTGCTGAGGAGCTTCACAGGGTGACAGAATCCCCCACAGAATCACATGGTTTTCACCAAGGTGTGCCCTCGAGCAGTGGAAAAGCACCAGGAAAGACATGGAGATGTCTACGGAAGTATCTGGGAGGATAAGGGCAGCTGAGGGCACCATGGGAAGGAGGATAGGAGGCCTGAGGGAGCCCCCCTGGGCCATACCTTCTTGTTGATCTCGGTGCGGTGGTGGTAGCCCTTCTGGCCAGCCCGGGCGATGGAGTAGCCCACTCGGGCCGGGTGCCAGGCCCCGATGCAGGCCACCTTCCGCAGGCCCTTGTGTGTCTTCCTGGGCAGCTTCTTGGTGTGCCAGCGGCTGGTCACCCCTGGGAGCATGGGAACAGTGGGCAGGGTCAGCAGGGAGGGGCAGGGCTGGGGCTGGGGAAGGAGAGTCCTGTTCTCCTGAGGGAGGGTCCCATCATTCTCCTGCAGTTCTCAGAGGAGGCTGTGCTGGGAGGAGATCAGGAGCTGTTCTCACTTCCCAGGGCTCTGATCAGACTGGGATGTGTTCCCTGCACACACCCAGGAACACCCACACCCCTGCACATGTGGAGTTTGTGAGACATTCACACAATCACAGAACGGTTTGGATTGGAAGGGACCATAATGACCATCCAGTTCCAAGCCCTGCCACAGCCAGGGACACTTCCCATTAGACCTGGTTGCTTTATGTATTGACAGTGCCTCTGAGCCTCCTGGGAGGCCTCTGAGCACAGCAGAAAACACAGCTTTCACTGGCCTTAATCTCAGGGAAAATCTTTCCACCAGATGTTACCTTGTCAGCTCCTTTGTATCTACATCAGATTCCCCTGTTGCACTTTTCCCTTGCTGGAATCCCTGAGATTAAGGAAACCAAATTCTGCCACATCAGAGCTGGATATCACACTTAAGATCCCAAGGCTCTTTGCTATTCCCTCTACAAAAAATTGGGGGTTCTGAGTGTTGTTAACACCCTCCTACCCCAAAACCACCTGATGGGCAGAGCCATGTGAGAAGGGCAGACCCAAACCCGTGTACCTTTCATCCCGTGCCCCTTGGTCACGCCGATGACATCGATCATCTCGTTCTGGCTGAAGACGTTGTGCACAGAGATCTGCTTCTCCAGCCTCTCCCGGACCCAATCGACCTTCTCAGCCACTGTCCCCCCATTCAGCTGGATCTCCATAATGTGAGCCTTCTTCTGCCTCAGTGGGAGCAGCCTCATCTGCAGCACACAGTGTTTTAGGGTGACACATGGCCCCTCGCCCCACAGAGGCTGGGTCACTCACAATCTGTGAGGGGCACATGGGTGGGCAGAGCCATTGCTTTGCCACCCTCTCTGCCACAGTCATCCCCTTTCATAGCAGCCCTGGGTCAGCAGCTCTTTATATCTGGGATCTCATGGAGCCAACTCCTTGTCCTTGAGCCCAGAGATCCCATCTGGCCTTGAGCCAATTTAGCTCCCTCCTAGACTCCAAAGTAGCCCTTAACTCTGGGGATCACCGTGAAAATGGGCCCCTGTGTATCCAGCAATCAGCATCTGGCAAAACTGTGCCTGCCTGTGGGGTTATTTTTGCCCAAAACATTTGACACCAGTTGCTAATTTGAGGTGATCATGAGGCCCAAGGTCCCTTGCTGACATAAGACTTAGGACCTGCCCAGGCTCTGCCCTCCTCTTGCTCCCTTCCACAGGGTGTGTGTGCTCCCATCGGGGTATGGGGGTTCCCCAGTGCTCCCAAACCACAACCCCCGAGGCAATCCTGGAGCAGGGAGATCTGGGAGGGGACTGGGAGGTCAGGGGGCAGCTGGAAAGGTCAGCCAGCACCTCCCATTGCCCTGTCTCACACCCTCTGCTCTCTCAGCCTCTGTGACACCACCAAAGCATCCCCTGATCCCATTTCCAGGCCCTTCAGAGCTGAGGCAGCCCCTGAGCCCCCCTGCCCATGCCAGGGGGAGGCTCTGACCTGTGTGTGCATAATGACACGGATGACCTTGCAGTACTTCTTCATGGCTGCAAAATCCTTCTCCAGCTGCCTTTTCCCAGCCTCATCCTGCCACTTCTTGCAGTACTTGGTGAACGCCTTCTTCTTGCTCTTGTGCCTAGGACAGAAGTGGTTTAACATCTATCAGAGCTGGTAAAGGGCTTGTGACAGTGCAGAGAGGGGACAGATCACCTTGTCAGGCACCTCCTTGGAGGCACAAGGAACCTGTGGATACCTGAGCCTCACCTGACTGTCGGGACCTTGAGGTGGGAAGAGGAAAGTGGATAATGAGCCGTGAAAAGGGCTTGTTCAAGGGTAATTCAAACCTTTCTGCATGAGGAATGAAGTTGTCTCCCACTGACTGACTCAGCACCATCAAAATACAGGCACAAAATCAGAGACAGGAGAAAGCAGGGATCAGAGGCTTGTGGTGGGTGGGTCTCCATGGCACTCCATGTTACAGCAGATTCCTACAGCTAGGAAATCACAAAGCAGCCAGGCCCTTCCGTGGTACCTGTGAATACCTGAGCCTCACCTGACTGTCAAGGGCTTTGGGTGGGAAGAGGGGAGTGAATGAGCCATGCAAAGGGCTGACAGGAGAAAACAGGGATCAGAGGCATGTGGTGGGTGGGTCTCCTTGGCACTGTCACAGGAGACACAATTCCTACAGCGAGGAAATTCATGTTTCCACTTCCCTCTCTGCTGAGGGGTGTTGATATTTATGAGGGCCAGTAGGCACACCAACATTCCCCCAGGCCAATCTGGTTTCACTCCAGCTCAAAAATTCCAGTTAACTGGGGAGCCGACAAGCCCGACCTACAGGAGGAAAAAGGAACCTGCCACATGATATTGTGGAGAGAGCTAACTTGGTTCGACTATTAGAATAAATTTACATATGCATATGCTGCTCCCCAGCATCGGGCTGTTTGCAGTGTCTCTGTGCATGACTAAATAAGCAGCAGTTTCACTCCACAGCAGCTGAGCTGTCTGGGCCTCCTGGTGAGCCTGTTGAATTGCTGCTGGAGATGCCTCACAGGCAGCCCCCAAGGAAACCCCCTGCTCTGGGAATCCAGGAATCATTGAGGTTGGAAAATACCTCCAAGATCATTGAGTGCAACCTGTCACTGATCCCCACCTTGCCACCAAGCCCAGAGCACTGAATGCCACAACCAGCAGTGCCTTGGACACCTCCAGAGTGGTGACTCCAGCACTTCCCTGGGGAGTTCCAGTGTTTAATGACCCTTTGTGGGAGCACGTACCAGTTCTTGTAGAAGCGCCGCCGGCACTCGTCGCTGATGTGCTCAGCAAAAACAGTCTTGAAATTCCTCAAGCCCTTGGGTGTCTCGATGTAGCCCACGACCCCCACCACCACCATCGGGGGTGTCTCGATGATGGTCACAGCCTCCACCTCCTCCCGCTTGGAGACCTCTGCAAGGCAGCAAAGGGAAGTGGTGCTTGGTATCCTCTGGGATCACATCATTCCCTGGAGGATTCCGGCTGTCACAGAGAGTGCCAGGGGCAAGGTCTTGTTCCATCTCAGCCAGCCCCAGCCTTCCCGTCTCCCAAACGACTACTCACCATCCCAGTGTGGAGATTTCCAGGAACTCCTACTCAGCCCATGCTGAGGTGGCCTTTGACCATCCAAGACCTGGACAGCCAGGATTTAACCTAGAATCTGTGGACTCTACCACCCCTTTCCAGAAACAGCCTTTCCCAGCAAGCCTATCCCCTCCCTTCCCTCCAGGATGTGGCCCCGTGCCTGCTGCAGCCAAGCCTTACTGAGCCCAGGCCGGTGCACCTCCCGCACAGTGTGGGTCATCCCAGCCTTGTAGCCCAGGAAAGCCGTCAGGTGGACTGGTTTGCTGGGGTCATCCTTGGGCCAGGCCTTCACCTTCCCTCGGTGCCGGCAGCTCCGCTTGTGGGGCAGGAAGCCCAGGTGGCCGTGCCTGGGAGCAGAGAATTTGCGGTGGGACTGCAGAGAGGAACAGCAAAGGGCGGCTTCACTCTCAGACCCCGGGAAGTGGGGTGAAGGGAAAAACAACAAAAAGCACAACAGAAATTCCCCCTTTTACATGGGAATGCCTCAGAGATTCTGGGCTCTTCCTTGAGTCGTAACAGGGTGGGATTTTGTTCAAGCTTCTATCATGTACATGGAAAAATGTCACAGAATCCTGGAATGGACCTTGGAAGAGACCTGAAGGCATAACCCGTGCCACCCCCTGCCATGGGCAGGGACACCTTCCACTATTCCAGGTTGCTCCTAAGCCCTGTCCAACCTGGCCTTGGACACTTCCAGGGATCCAAGGGCAGCCTCAGCTTCTCTGGGAAACCTGTGCCAGGGTCTCCCCACCCTCACAGGGAAAGGCTTTCTTCCTAATATCCAGAGTAAATCTACTCTCTCTCAGCGTGAATTTACTAAATTTCTGGACAAATGATGCCACTTAAAAAACTTAACATGATCTCCCTCCTTCAGCTTCCTCTGAAGGACTTTGAAGGAGAAATACATTCTTTACTAGGTCTGTCCTTCTGTGCTCTTAATTATAACGATTTATTTGGTATCCTGCAGCACCAAAAAGGCCTGCTTGGAATTCCTGGGCTTTGTGTCATCAAGGGAAATGGCACAAAACAAGCACAGCCAAGGATCAGGAACACAGGGGAAAGGATGCCCAAAGGAATGGGTAAAACAGGAACATGCACAGGTTCTTAAAGGCATCTTGAAAGCCAGATGAGAAGAGATATATAAATATATAAACCTCAACCACCAGCAGCAAAGGGTTAGTCCTGTTCTGCAGCTCCTTCCTAGCTCAGGTCAGACCCAGCACCCGGCTGTGCTTTCCACCAAGCTCATTTTCCAGCCTGAGTAGAACTCTGAGGATTTGGACCCCATTCCAGCAGCACTACCAGGAGCACAACCCAGCCCTGCTCGCTGACCCTCCGCACACAAGCAACTCCAGCAGAGCTGTACCAACCATGGGACGTCTTCAGCCCGGGGCAGCAGCAGAGAGAGGCTGTCAGGAAGTGCCTCCCCAGATTAATACTTAAGATGGTTATGGGTCTGAAGACACAAATTTAGCTGCTCGCTTCACCCGCTGCGATATTCATTTCATTCCTGGCAGGTTGGACATGACAGTTGTGGTGTGATAAAGGTCAATTGCTGCTGGCTCAGTTTACATTTCTCCCTCCTGAATAACTCCAATGTGAATGGTAGGAATTAGGGCAGTTTCCTGAATTAGGGCAGTTTCCAAACGGGTACCACACACCCAGAGCTGTGAACACCTGTACCAGGTACCCCCAGCACAGACTGAGAATCTCTCTGTCAGCCCAAGCAAAAAGGCTTTGTGATTCTGACTGGGAAAGAGATGGAGACAATAGATCTTGGAATCACAGAATAGTTTGGATTGGAAGGGACCTTAAAAACCATCCAGTCACAACTCCTGCCATGGGCAGGGACACTTTCCACTATCCCAGGTTGCTCTAAGCCCTGTCCAACCCAGCCTTGGACACTTCCAGGGATCCAGGGGCAATCAGCTTTTCTGGGCAAACTGTGCCAGGGCCTCCCCACCTTCACAGGGAAGGACTTCTCCCTGATATCCCATTTAGCCGTGCCCTCTGTCAGTGGGAAACATTCCCAGCAGGTCAGGAGCTGTCCCTCTGCTCAGCCCTGTGGGCCACATCTGTAGAACAGTGTCCATCTTGGGATCCTCAGCACAGCAGGGACAGGGAGCTCCTGGAACGGGGCCGGCGGAGGCTGTGGAGCTGAGGAAGGGCCTGGAGCATCTCGGTGCCCAGGAAAGGCTGAGGGAGCTGGGGCTGCTCAGCCTCGAGAGGAGCCCTGGCTAAGAGGGGCCCTTAGCCCCTGAGTGTCCCTGTGTGGAGGGAGGGCTCCGAGCAGGGCCCAGGCTCTGCACCTGGGGCCCAGCAATGGCACTAGAGGAACGGGGAGATCCCAGGAATTCGCCCTGCACATGGGGAAGAACTTCATCCTTATGCAGTGACTGAGCACTGGAACGAATCCCACAGAGGGCGCGGAGTCTCCCTAACCGGGGGTATTCCAGAGCCATCAGTACACAGTCCTGTGCCATGTGCTGTGGGATGGCCCTGCTGAGCAGGGAGGTGGGACAGACGGGACACACCGTGGGCTCCTCCAACCTGACCCATCCCCGATTCTGGGATCCCCTTACGGAGGAGGGACATGGGCACTACAACTCCCGCTGTGCCCCGGGCCGCCGCCATATTCCTGAGGCCCCGCCCCCTCAAGGGTCATCCCCATATTCCCGCGCTCCCGCCCCCTCAGGGGGCGCCGCCATCTTTCCCCGCTGCCGCCGCGATGCCGGAGGATCACGACTGGGAGGCGTACAAGGTGCCCCCGACCCGCACCCCCGTCTCCGAGAGGACTACGTCGGTGCCGAACCCCGTCAACTTCTTCCAGAGCGCCTTCAGCTATGTCTTCGACGCGCCCGTCACCTTCGTCCGAGGTACTGGCGGGACGCGACCCCCGCCCGCCCTTCCTCCCTCCTCCCGCTTCCTGTGGGAGCTGAGCAGCGACCCGGGGACGGGACACAGGGACGCGCACACCGGGGCACGGGGCAAAGGCGTGGGGACGCGGGCACCTGGACAGGCAAAGGGCACACGCAAGGACATGGGGACACTGGTCCTGACAGTAACGGCACCGGGCAGACAGGGACGGGACACGGGACATAGACAAATACATGGCGTGGACAGAGGGACAGACACAGGGACATGAGACACAACATGGACAGGGGACACACAGAACACAGCATGGACACAGGGACAGACAAGAACACAGCTTGGATAGTAGGACAGACACAGGGGCATGGGACACAGACAAGAACACTGTTGATAGTGGGACAGGGACATGGGACACAGCATGGACACTGGGAGAGGTGCAGAGGCTTGGGATACAGGGACACAGGAACACAGCACAGAGGGACAGACACACAGGTGGGCATGAACTGGACACAGTAATGGACTCTCTGCTGCTGCCTGGGAAGGCAGCACTGGGCAGTGCCAGCACTGGGGCTGTGCTGCCCCTCGGAGCTGGGGTGTGTGACTGGGCTGTCCCTGCAGAGTGGATCGAGCGGTGGCAAACCAAGAACAAGTTCTACTACTACCACCAGAAGTTCCGTCGTGTGCCTGACCTGAGCCAGTGCCTGGATGGTGACTACCTGTGCTACTATGAGGCCGAGGCTCAGTGGAGGAGGGACAGGTATGGCTGCCCCTGGACTGTTCCCAGGCAGTCACAGCAGACCACACAGCTCTGGGACCTGCAGCAATTTGGTGGATGCTGGGGTGCTGAGGCAGCATTTCCAGCCCACCTCATTACACATCAGTGTCCTGCTGTCCCTGCAGCACACCTGGCATGGTGGCATTAGGGACCAGGACCCTGAAAATCCCAGAGCTGACATTCCACAGGGTGTCCTCACCCCTTGGGTTCAGCTTTTCTGTCGTCTTGTGGCTGCAGTTGCATTCATCACCATCTTTCCTACAGGATGGTTGATCAGGAAATCGTGGAGATAGTCCGGGAAAGAATGGCTGCGTGCAAGCAGAGGGAGGGGCCCAACCAGTTCCAGAACTGTGCCAAGGAGATGGAGCTGCTGGCACAGGTCACCAAGGCCTACCAGGACAGATGTGAGTGTGGCAGTGGAACGCAGGGAAGGGGGGTCTGAAACCACATCCCACACTTGTCATGGAACACAGTGGGAAGCACTGCTCAGACATTTTCTTTCTTTTTCAGACGGTGATCTGGGTTACCATGGCAATGCACGGACATGCCTGATGAAGCAGAAGCACAGGATGATGGAGGAGAGGAAAGCAGCACAAGAAAAGCAGAGCTAGAACAGTTCCTCCCTCCATGGTGCTGGTATCCAAGTGCATGTTGCTTCCTTGACCTCTGGTACCATTGGCCTCCACAATAAACAGGCATCTGTACAGTTGGGATCTGTGTTCATTCTTTGAAGAGCTCTGCAAGCCCTCAACAGGCCCATGGGGCTGCCAGTATTGAGATTTGCTCTCTGGACCTCGTCCTCTCCTCCGTGAGCCACCAGAACATTTCATGTTGCTATGCCCAGTGCTGGCTGAGAATTCCCTCAGCCCGGTTCAAGATGATGTGCCCCTCGAAGTGCCCAAGGCCAGGCTGGACAGAGCTTGGAGCAACCTAGCATAGTGAAAGGTGTCCCATGGCAGGAGTTTGAACTGGATGAGCTGCTTCTAGGTCCTTTCCAACCCAAGCCCTTCCATGACCCACCTGCGCCGTGCACCAACCCCCCATCACACCAACTACCAGTTCCTGGTTCTCTGATCACTTTATTCTCGTACAAAACCCACTTAGGTCGTGGCCACAGCAGCTGCTTGGGTCCTCTGCACCGACACCCTCGTGTGGGTCTTGGCCAGATGATCAGTGAACTCCTGCAAAAAATACATCAACAGCAGGTTATTCCCTCAAACCCCTCTCCTGGGTTCCTCAGCACCGCTTCCCATCCCTGGTGCTCCTGTGTGTAGGTCAACTTTATAGCTACTAATTTTTTGGGTACAGAAACCTGATTTCAGGGGCAAGAAGGGTAAGATTTGAGCTGCAAGTTACCAAAATGCTTTTACCTGGTAAGGAGACTTGGTGAAGACAGTCTCTTTCCAGAGGTCAGGAGTCAGGTAACTGTAGGTTTTGGAGATGGCATCAAAGGTGGCCTTAGCTGTGGAGAGATGTCACACACTGCCCATCAGCTGCTGCAGAACCAGCTGGCTGATCCCACCCCCAGCTCCAAAATATTCCCCCATGGCAAAAATGTGGAATTTTGAAAGGATCAGGAAGACCACAGGAGGGTCTCTCTGATGAACCCACAAAACTCAGGTTTCTCTCTCTCTCCAGTTACGACAATTACACTACGGCACACAAGTGCAATCGCGCAGATTGGGAGATTCTGGAGTGCAAATGGGTGTAAAACCCCACGTTCCTGTCATTAACTGTCACAGAACCTGGAGCAGGACTAACCTGCATGGTCAGCAGGCACACACCACTATAAAATGGAGCTGCTGTGCCCCATCAGTGACAGAAGTGGCTGTAAGCTACATGCCAGCCCCAGAGCTCACCGAAGTTGCCGAGGGTGGCTGTGCAGCCCCGCGCCGATGTGTAGCAGTCATCAATGCCAGCCATCATCAGCAGCTTCTTGGGAACAGGGGCAGACACGATCCCGGTGCCACGGGGAGCTGGGATCAGGCGCACCAGCACGGAGCCGCAGCGCCCAGTGACCTGCAGGGACACAACGGGTCACACCTCCAGAACACACCCCCTGTAATGCCCCAGGACCAGGCCAGCGAGGGGACACATTTACCTTGCAGGGCACCGTGTGTGGCTTGCCGATCTTGTTGCCCCAGTACCCACGTCGCACGGGCACGATGGACAGCTTGGCCAGGATGATGGCCCCACGGATGGCTGTGGCCACCTCCTTGGAGCACTTCACCCCCAGCCCCACATGGCCGTTGTAGTCCCCAATAGCGACAAACGCCTGCAGGCAGAAGAAGAGTTTTCACTGCTCCCTCAGTGGCATCTCCCACCAGGGATACTCCACAGTGTGTGCTCAGCAAGAGCTCACAGCTCACCCCCAAACCTTACATGCAGTTTGTGAAACCCATTTTTCCCCTCAGAGTTCATCCTTCAGTCAAAATCAGCCAAGGCTGAAGAACTGGGATTCAATTCCCTGCTGCAGCCTCACATTGGTCAGAACTCCCCATGATTTCCCAGCAGCATTCCCTCTTTATACCCAAAACTTGTCCCTGAAAACCCAACACTGTTATTCAAGAACAACTAAATTTTGCAGTCTCAGAATAGTTTGGTTAAAAAGAAGTTTAAAAAGTGCTGCAGTACAACTTTTGGGCCAGTGCTGCTTCAAGGAACATTTGCACGTATCACTAATGTTTTTAAATTAATACATTTAGTAAACTATTAATGGTCCTCACAGCAAAGTATTTACTAGGTATGACAGAAACAGGGATTTGGAGTGATTAAAATGACACTAAAAATGCAGAAGGGAAGTTGCGAATGCAAGGATCCAGAAGAACAGGATTACCTTGAACCTGGTGCGCTGCCCAGCACGGGTCTGCTTCTGCACAGGCATAATCTTCAGCACTTCATCCTTCAGTGAGGAGCCCAGGAAAAAATCGATGATCTCTGACTCCTGCAAAAGTCAGGCACTGAGCACACAGAAATCGTGGAATCCTGGAATGGTTTGGGTTGACAGGGACTTTAAAGGTCAGCTAATTCAACCCCCTTCCAAGGGCAGTGACATCTTCCACTACCCCAGAGTGCTCCAAGCCCGTCCAACCTGGCCTTCCTTGGATGCTTCCAGGGATCCAGGGGCAGCCACAGCTTCTCTGGGCACCCTGTGCCAGGGCCTCCCCACCCTCGCAGGGAACAATTCCTTCCCAATATCCCATCTAACCCTGCTCTCTGGCAGTGGGAACCCATTCCCTGTGTCCTGTTCCTCCAGGCCTTTGTCCACAGTCCCTCTCCAGCTCTCCTGGAGCCCCTTTAGGCTGTGAAAAGGGCTCTAAGGTCTCCCGGAGTCTCCCAGTTCTGCCAGGCTGCCTCCAGCCTTTGGAGCATATCCCTGACCCATCACTTCCATGTCCAGAACAACATACCTTGATGGGAAGGGAGAAGAGATAAATCTCCTCGAGAGACTTGATCTTCATATCCTTGACCAGGCGACCGAGTTTGGTGACAGGAATCCACTGGCAAAGAAATCCAGGAGCAAGAGTCACCAGGTGCCAGCACCCGCCGGGACCCGGCTCTGCTGCCCTATTCTCGGGGCTGGCAGCAACCCCCGGCCCCGGGTCCCGCATCCCCAGTCCCCACTCACCTCCTTATCCTCGGCTTTGCCTCCGCGGGCCCCGCGGCCTCTCCCACGGCCCCTCCCGCGGCCGCGGCCGCGGCCCCGCAGCCCGGTCCCGAATCCACCGCGGAAGCCCCCGCGGGCCGCTCCCGCTCCTCCCGCAGCACCGGCGTCGTCCGCCATTTGCTGGAACAAAGAGGGACGTCAGCCGGGCCCCGCCGGTGGCGGATGGGGCCGGATGGGCCCGGGGCCGCCCGGTGCCCGCCGCCATCGCTCCCGCCATACTTACGTGATCTCTCAGCGTAGAAGGCCGCGCCGCTGCTCCGCCTGCTATTTATACTGCGCGGGCATCTCGCGAGAGCAGCTCCTGGCAGTGGCAGCCCCGAGAGCTGAATGATGATCACACCGAAGGGTAGAATGAGCGGTTCACAATGAGTTATACAGAGCGCGGGGCGGGCGCGGCTCCCGCGGAAAGGCGGCGCGCACGTGTGGGGCGCTCAGTGCGCGGCGGGGCGGCGGCGGGTGAGTGTGTGTGCTCTGTGTGCGGGAGGGCACTGCTACATCTCCTCCTTCTGTGCGCCTTTCACCTTTATACAGCCCTGCTGGGAAGTGGTTATGGCGCTGCCCGAGCCGCAGCCCGGCTGGGTGGGGTGCAGGGAGCGTCTCGAGAAAGCGCTCCGGGAGCCGCGGTAGCGTCCGGCGCGGTCTGAAAATCACTCGGGGTCTGCTGTGGCCCCGGGTGAGATAACGGCGCCCATAGCATCGGGAACATTAAGCTTATTGCCCACGTCTGTGTGTGGGGAATGAAACCCATGTTCCCATAAGCCCCGTGCCTAGCGGGTACCGGGAATGAGGAGGCTGTAGTGGCTGTTTCTCAGAGCGCTTTTTTCTCTTGTAACAGGTGCCTCTGCCTGGGCGGTGAGAGCCGCGGTCCTGCCGTGGGCTGGGCTGACGCTCCCATGGCGATCCCTTTCGCGGAGGAGCTCTGAAGAGCACGGGGATGCCGTGGCGGACGGCGACACGGGAGCCACAGCTGAAAACGATTCGGTTTTTTATTTTTATGTGCAATAAAAGTTGAAATGCTTGAAAGATGAAGCGTCTCTTTTCTTTCTAATTGTCGAAAGTGTTGCTTTACGCTACGGGCGGACCAGGGAAGTCTCTTCCTTGGGGCGGGGAGGGAATGTTTCGCTCGAGAACGCTCTGGATCTCTGAGAAGATGCACTGCAGAAGCCGCTGCGGGCCGTGCTGTGGCCACTTGCACGCAGGAACGGGAAATTTTATCCCGTTATCCCGGACTCCCCCCTTGCCCGCACCCATCGTGGCGCTGGTGGCGCCTCTCGGTACGTCACTGCCGGGACCGGAAGTGCTCCGCGATTTCCGGAAGTGGCAGCCGGAAGCACGTGGGCCGCGGCCATGGCGGACACGGACCCGGCCGCAACCCCCGTGCGCTTCAAGAGCAAGTGAGAGAGCGGCGGGACCGGGCTGGGGCTGCGAGGGCGAGTGAAGGGCCGGGCCGGGATGCGCGGCTGGAGCCCTCGGGCCAGCGCCGCTCCGCTTTAACGGCGCCTCTCCGCGCGTCTCTTTCCCTTCCAGCTACGCCGCGACGCGGAAGATCGAGCCGTTCTACAAGGGAGGGCGAATCCAGGTAATCCCGGCTCTGCAGGGTTTGGGATTGTCACGCCTCCTGGCTCTAACCTTCCTGTTCCCGATCCCTTTTCTCCAGATAAGCCGGGATGGGAAGTTCATGTTTTGCCCCTGTGGGAGCAAAGTCAACGTCATCGATGTGGAAACGGGAGCTCTCCTGCACAGCCTCCAGCAGGTGACGGGGATCGGCCTCTCCAGAAGGTTTCCCGAGGCTCCCTGCGGGTTTTCCCACTGTGGATATGAAGCTCCCAGGAGTGAGGAGTGCAGGGAGGGTGGGAATCGACCCAAACGCAAGTTTTTGGATGGTCCCCGAGCTGTGCTCGGTGTCAGCAGAGCCGCATGGAGAAGGGAGCTCTGAGATGTCTCCAGGGATGGTTTAACGGTGGTTTATCCCTTCTGTTTTCCCAGGATGAGGAAGAGGATGTCACAGCATTTGTGCTTAGCCCTGATGATGAGGTGGGTTTGTGCTGGGGGCTGTCAGCAGCCTGGGACAGGCTGAGCCAGGAACAGGGGGGATTTTGGGGTGTCTGTGCAGGGCCAGGCGTTGGACTCGATGATCCTTGTGCATCCCTTCCTACTCAGGATATTCCATGATTCTATTCCATGCCCTCTGTGCTTCCTGAGATCCCCTGGAGCCTTCTCAGGCTCTTCCCTCTGGGTCAGACTCAGACTTGCTGAGAGCCTAAGCTCCAGCAGCAGCACCTCAGTGCTCTCTGTGGGACTGACAGAAACCCAAAGGCAGGCAGTGGATCCGTGGTTAATGGTGCTTCCCTTGCCCGTTGCCAGGTGCTGGTGACAGGGAGCCGAGCGCTGCTGCTGCGCCAGTGGCACTGGAGGGAGCCCAGCTGCGAGCGCACCTGGCGAGCCATACACACTGCGCCCGTGGCCACCATGGCCTTCGACCCCACGGCCACCCTGCTGGCCACAGGTACGAGCCAGCACTGGCACGGTGGGGGTGACCCAAGGGATCTTCTCCTGGGTAACGTCCCTTGGCAGCAACCTCCTGAGTGCACAGTCGGAAGAAGTTCAGTGCTCCAGTGCCCTGTCCGGTTTGGGGATCTGTTGACTGCCCACGTCTTTCTCCTTCAGAGGTCATTCCCAGGTGTCTTTCTTTTCCCAGGTGGCTGTGACAGCACCATTAAGATCTGGGATATGATCAAACACTACTGCACACACAACCTGAAAGGATCCTCTGGAGTGGTACAGTAAGGACAAGTCGTGTTTGTCAGTCCCTGGCTGTGGTGGGATACTGGGATTGATGTGGAATTCTTGAATTAATGGAACATGAAGGTCCATTTCAAGCAGGTTCTGGGCTCTTCCCGGTTTTTGAGAGCAGGGTTATGGCTGATTTTGCCCAGAGAGGAAACAGTTTGGTCAAGAATTCTCATGGAATCACAGAGTTGTTGGTCAGGGACACCTCCCACTAGCCCAGGATGCTCCAAGCCCATCCAACCTGTCCTGCTGTGGGATGTGCATTATTTAACTGTTAGGTGGTTTATTCCTGTCCTGTCCTCTCCTCCTGCCCAGCCTGGTCGAGTTCCACCCAGACATCTCCCGCCTGCAGCTCTTCTCCTCCTCCATCGATTACAAGATCCGCATCTGGGACCTGAATTCCAGCAAATGTGTGGCAGTGCTGGATGGGCACTTCAGTGCTGTCACCTCGCTGGCATTTGCAGATGTGAACACCCTCCTGAGGTACCTCCTGGCAGGGCTTGAAACCTCCCTCCATTTGCCTCCTGCAGGACTGGGGGATTCTGGGGGTCTGGGCAGGTTCTGCTGTGAGGGAAAGGGTTGGTGCAGGTGCTCAGTGTCAGCACCTGTACATTGGAATCACGGAATGGTTTGGGTTGAAAAGGACCTTAAAGCCCATCCAATGCCAACCCCTGCCATGGGCAGGGACACCTTCTACTATCCTAGGCTGTTCCAAGCCCCATCCAATCTGCCTGTGTGTCTGGGAATATCCTGTGCTGGCACAGGGAATTGTGGTGCTCTCTCTCCCTTTGATTCTCCAGAGAGGTGTTGAACTCCCACAGTGCCAGATTTGCACCCAGAGCTGAGCTGAATGGATTTAGCACTAAACTTGAGCTTTTCATTTGCAGCTCTGGCCGTGATAAGATCTGCATGCTCTGGGACCTGGAGACCAGGCAGAGCAAACGAACTGTCCCTGTCTATGAGGTGAAACTGCTTTTTGTTTCTTCCTTTTAGGTCCTTTGTAGTTTCTAGGCCATGCTCTCCCTCTTTAGGGTCTGTACATTGTGAAATCAGGTTTCTCTCCCTTCCTGGGGGTTTTCAGCTCTGGTTCTGTGCCTCTCTGACTCTTGCAGACTGTGGAAGCTGCTGTGTTGTTGCCTGAAGAGGGAGATTTCTCTCAGCTGGGTGTGAAGAAACAAGGGCTGCACTTTGTCACAGCTGGCAGCAAAGGTGGGTGTCACTGCCACGTTTGGAGCCTCAAGGGTGGCACTTCAGTCACTTCACTGCTGTTATTCCTGGGATGTGTGTTCTCCATGTGGCAGAAGCCCTGGGCTGGAGAGCAGAGGCTGCTCCTGAGTTCCTCAGGCAGGAGTGCATGAGCAGGATGGGGCAGGCACACTCTGATCCATTTAATACTCAAACACATTTATCTCTGTTTTCAAACTCGCTGAGTTTGATTTGCACTGAAGAAGGAAAACTTGGAGGCTTTTCCTGCCACTCCCACTGGATCCTGCCCGTTCCCGCCATGGAGCTCTGTGGCTTTCCCCAATGTGCTTTGGATGATGTTCCTTGGATATCCACTGTGTAAAGCAGCAGCAGCTCAGCTATGATTTCTGCTGTTTTTTTCAGGCATCCTGAGGGTGTGGAACGTGGCCACAGCTGCCTGTGTGCACACCCAGCCCGTGCCCTTCGCGCTGCAGGAGGAGCCCAGCGAGCACAGCCTCTCCCAGTGCCAGTTTGTTCCCGCCAGGAATGAGATCCTCACTGTGTCCATGGAGCACAACATCGTGTTCTATGATGCTCAAACCCTTCAGCTCAGGAAGCAGGTGACAGCCCTCAGCTTCCCTTTCCCTCTACCCATGCTCCAGAATCAGCTCTGCTTCTGGAAGAGCTTTGCCCAGGGGCACCCTTGGCTCCCACCTGTTCCGGAATTGTTCCATAGTGCCAGGGAATTTCACTGGTTTGGGGGAATTTTGCTCAGAGACCAACACAGGAACAAGAAAGCAGAACAGGCTTAGCCAGAAATCCCTCCTGGGTGTAGAAATTACACCCAATATTCAATGAAAACCAGCCATTCTCACCTTCTCCTACAGCTGCCTTTTCCCTGTTGGACTGTTTCCATTCCAGCTCGCAGGATACAACGAGGAGGTTCTGGATGTGAAGTTCCTGGGCCCTGGTGACTCTCACATTGTTGTGGCCACCAACAGCCCCCAGCTGAAAGTGTTTGAGCTGGCAACGTCCCACTGCCAGATCCTGTACGGCCACACAGGTGTGTGACAGCGCTGCCGGGGGGATGTGGGCAGCTCTTCCTTTATCCAGCTTCTCCTGGGACTCTGGTGGAGAGGAGTTCTTGAGTTCTTGCTGGAGCAGCATCACAGCAGGTTTGGGAGTTGTGTGGAGAAAGGGACAATGGGATTCATCCTGTCCCTGGCAGTGAGATCTGTTTAAATTGGAGCTGAAGGTGTAGGTGTGTGACAGGCTCAGTCCATAGGGACTGGGGGTGTCCTGTCCCAGTGTCCCAGACCTGTCCCCTACCTCATTAACTGGGCTCATCAAGCACTGGGCTCATTAACTCAGCCCTTTCTATTATCCCATCCCAATATTGCTCTGCACCCACCAGGTTTTATTTCTTCTGTTTAGAAACAATCCTGGCTTTGGACGTCTTCAGAAAAGGTCTGATGTTCATCACCTGTGCCAAGGTGTGTCACTGTTCTCAATTTAGTGAAACTCTTCATTCCTAGGGATCCTTGTAAGCAAAATTGTATTATTTTTGGAACTCCAGAAAGGGCTTTTTTTCATACAATCCCTGTCTGCTGCATCCCCCAAATACAACGTTCTCCCACTATCCCTTTTTAACATTTTCCCTGGGAAAACTGGTTGTATTTTACAGGCCTGAAGGAGACGTTTCCTTCTCCAAACATCCTGGTCAGAAAAGTTGTTAGTGTGAGTGATAGGGGAAAAGGTACCAAGAGCCCTGATACACCCCAAAATAAAGCTCTGATACAACCAGAAATAAACCCCCATGCTGGAACCCCAGAGTGGGGGCTGATCTTGTCACCTGCTGTGACAAAGATGGAGGTTCAGCCTGGAAAATCGGGGACCAGTCGGGCTCAGGGATGTGGTGAAAGCACAGGGGACTGATGACTTCCCAGAAAACTCCAGCATTTTCTGTTCTTCCTCCCCCCAGGACAGAAGCATCCGGGTGTGGCGGATGGGCAGGGCTGGCAGGGTGACCTGTGTGGCCCAGGGCCTGGGCCATGCCCACGGCGTGGGCGCTGTCGCCTGCTCCAGGTAACACAGACTGGGGGAGAGTTCCCTTTGTGACCACAGGGAGTGAGGGGAATGTCCTGGTGGGTGCTGCCCTGCTCCCAGCTGTGCTGCTTCTCATCCCTCCTCCCAGCTTCTTGTGGTGCCCGAGTGTGAAGGGATCATGGAATGGTTTGGGTTGGAAGGGGCCTTAAATCTCATCCAGTGCCACCCCTGCCGTGGTCAGGGACACCTTCCACTCTCCCAGGTTTTTCCAAGCCCCGTCCAGCCTGGTCTTGGGCACTTCCAGGGATGGGGGAGTCACTGTGAAATGAAACGAGCTTGGAATGCCATGAAAACACTGTTCCACAGCCCAGCAGTGGCTGAGTGTGGAGATCAGGGAGGAGAAACCATGGTTTCATTCCCTCCAGGCTGAAGGAAAGCTTTGTAGTGACCAGCAGCCAGGACTGTACCATCAAGATCTGGAACATCCCGGAATCCCTCACTTCCAAAGCAAAAGCAGCCTTGATCTCCAGCCCAGAGCCCCTCCATGCCAGAGTGACTGAAAGGGGCCATGACAAGGTACAGCTGCCCTGACCTTTTAGTGCTTCAGTCTCCTTGCTGTGCTGCAGCCCATGTTTGTTCCATGTCCCACAGCCAGAGCCAAGGTCTGACCCTCTTTCTTTTCCTCTTGTGGCTTCCCCAGGACATCAACAGTGTGGCAGTGTCCCCCAATGACAAACTGCTGGCCACGGGCTCGCAGGACCGGCTGGCCAAGCTCTGGTCCTGTTCCGACTGCTCCCTCCTGGGGGTTTTCTCTGGGCATAAACGTGGGATCTGGTGTGTGCAGTTCTCCCCCATGGATCAGGTCTTGGCCACCTCCTCGGCTGATGGGACCCTGAAGCTTTGGGGACTTCGGGACTTCAGCTGTCTGAAGGTGATGAGAACTTTGCCCCTTGCCTTGGGCAAAACCTTGGGGTTCATTAAGGATCCTTCAAAACCTTGAAACTTATTTCTTTGGCCTTTATGAGTAAATCGGATCCTTTTGTGTCTCTCCAAAGGCCTGGCAGTGGCTCTGGCACTGCTGAGCTTCCTCTCTGTTTTCCAGACCTTTGAAGGCCACGATGCCTCGGTGCTGAAGATCATCTTTGTGAGCCGAGGGGCTCAGCTGCTCAGCAGGTTCGTGCCTGCCCGGGGATCTGGGGAGATTCCAGAACTGAGGCAATATCTGAGCTCATCATCAGCACCAAGAGGGAACAGTCTTGTGTCCAAAGAATATTTGGAAAGATTAATAGGAAGGTGCCATGTTTAGGCCACACTTTCTGTAGAGGTTAATTTAATCTTCCTCTTCTCCAATTGTGTTATGGATTCCTTGTGGCTACTGTGGCATTGCTGGGTTGAGACAAACACAACTGACAGAGCTAAGGGTGTATCTTGTCTTCCACATTTTTGGTTAATTCTGCTCCTGTTTGGAAGGAATCAGAATGGGACAAATTCGTCTGATATTTGAGGTGGGACAGAGCAAGAATGGATCTGTCCAGTGATTCTTTCTGTTGTGTTTCTCTTCCAAAAGTGGATCCGACGGTCTCTTAAAACTCTGGACAATTAAAACTAATGAGTGTGTGAAAACATTAGATGGTCATGAAGATAAAATCTGGGGCCTTCACTCCAACAAGAAAGATGACATGGTCGTGACAGCCTCCAGTGACTCCTGCATCACCCTGTGGCAGGTACAGCACGGAGGGTTGGCTCCTCCCCGGGTTAATAATCGGGATATCTGGAGAGCCCAGCATCCCCCAGTGGCTCGTTCCTCATGTGCTGTGCTCCTTTTCTGCCATTTGAAATTAGGTCAACAAGGCTGATCTTGGGGTTTGGGGGTATTTTTTGGCCATCCTGTATTTCCCCAGAGCAGCAGATGGGCCCCAGCACTGGAGCTTTGGAGGGAGGTTGGGAACTGCTGGATTTAACACTTAAATTACTTAACCCCAAGATTTTGCTGCAGAAACTGGACTCCAAATCACTTGATGACTAAATCAAAATCCTTCTGTATTAAAGCAGGATTTGATAAAGTTTTATTCTATTTTTTTTTATAGGATGTGACAGAAATTGAGGAAAAAGAAGCACAGGCTAAACAGGAGGAGCAGATTATGAAGTGAGTTGATATTGTGCCATAAGGAGCTATGAAAGGCAAACTGTGCAATGAAACTGTCCACACCTGGCACCATCCAGCTCCACCTGATCCCAATATTGGAGTGAGGGAATTGAGGCATTTATTGACAAGCACCACAGACTTCATAACTCTTACTGCCAAATCTGCTGCTTTTTCTGCAGTGGTTTTTTTACACCATCCATAGATTGGTCTCACTCTTGGCCCTGCTGTGTTTTCCAGAGAGCAAGAGCTTTCTAACCTGCTCCATGAGAAACGGTACCTCAAAGCTCTGGGCCTGGCAATTTCCCTGGACCGGCCGCACACGGTGTTGACGGTGGTCAAGGGTGAGTCCAGAGCATGCTCTGAAGACACTTCCTGCCCTCTCTGCTTCCCAGAATGCCTTTTCCAGCTAGTTCAAGGCTACAAAGTCCCATAATTAGTCTGAAAGCCTCAGTTTTCCCTAAGTGAAGTCACCCATCGTGTCCCTGCTCTCATTTCTGTCTCCAGCCATCCTCAAGGAACCTGAGGGGAGAACGCGCCTGGAAGAGAACATTGTTCGGCTCCGCAAGGATCAGAAAGGTTTGTTGCAGGATGAAAGTGCTGAAAGCTTTCAGATCAGAGGCTTGTTTTAGAAATTAGAAATTAGAATCCTACAATCCTAGAATGGTTTAGGTTGGGAGGGACATTAAAGATTGTTCAGTCTCACCCCCTCTGAGGGCAGGGACACTTCCACTAGACCAGGAACTGGCCTTGGACACTGCCTCGGATGGGGAGCCTCAGTCACTGTGTGGGAGCTGAACCTCTCTGCAGGACCCCAGGGATGTTTTCCAGTGTGGTCTCTCTCGTGTGCCAGCCTGGACAGGCTTCCTTTCCCCACAGAGGCAGTGCTGGCATTCCTGGTGACGTGGAACACCAACTCCCGAAACTGCCACGAGGCCCAGGCTGTCATGGAAACACTCCTGAAGCACGAGGCACCAGACAACCTCCTGCAGTTCTCAGGAATTAAATCTGCTGTGGAATCCCTGCTGCCCTACACAGGTGAGGCACTGTGGGCATGGGTGTGAGCTGGAGGTGCTGACTTGGATCAGGGATCATGGAATGGTTTGGGTTGGAAGGGACAGGTCAGTTAATCCACCCCCTGCCATGGGCAGGGACACCTTGCACTATCCCAGGTTGCTCCAAGCCCCATCCAGCCTGACCTTGGACACTTCCAGGGATCCAGGGGCAGCCACAGCTTCTCTGTGCCAAGGCTTCCCCACCCTCACAGCCAGGAATTCCTTCCCAAAATCCCATCCAGCCCTGCCCTCTGGCAGTGGGAAGCCATTCCCCGTGTCCTGTCCCTCCATTCCTTGTCCCCAGTCCCTCTCCAGCTCTCCCAGAGCCCCCTTAGGCATTGGAGGGGGCTCTGAGCTCTCCCTGCAGTGTTCCATGCTCCAGGCTGGACATTCCCAGCCCTCCCAGCCTGGCTCCACAGTCTAACGACAGGTTCTGCTGCCTCCCCTGTGACTCTGACCCTTTCCCTCCTTGCAGAGCGCCACTTCCAGAGGCTGAGCCGGCTGCTCCAGGCTTCCACATTCATCGAGTTCATGTGGCAGAACATGAGGCTGGCAGATGTGGCCCAGCAGGACCAGGGGACTCTGTGAACCCCTCCCAACAACTGCTCTTTCCAAAGAGCTCCTTTCCCACCAGGATTAGTTCCTGTATTTTATAATAAATGTTTTAATTTCTAAACCAAGTCCAGCATCAAATCTGCTCAGGGCTGAATGAAAGGAAAAGGTCATTTCTTTGGCCAAGCCAGGTTTTGTGTTTTCACATCCCGAATTTTCAGACTCGCAAACAGCAGTTAGTTTGGAATTAAAAGGCCAAGAATCCCACCAAGCAGTTGGGTTTAAAGGATTCATGGAACTGGGATCCTGCTTGGGTAAAGCATTTGACCAAGGCAGGGGTCTCACCTGTGCCAACCTCAAATTTAGCACCTGGAAGGGAGAGAAGCACAATTTAAATTCCCCAAATAGCAAATTTTTAAAGCATGAAATGAGAGAAAGTTTCAGAGGTATTTACATGTATTTTATTTTATAGACAAAAATTTATAAAATACAAACACTGCAAGTTCTTTATAAAAATATTAACAGATACTTGGGAGAATAAGTACAATTAAAGCCATCAGTATAGAGAAAGGTCTTAATTTTCCTATAACTCTTTTTTTCTAACTCAATTCTAGCAAATGAGTTTAGGATTAGAATCGTCATGAGTTTCAGTAATTACCCAGCGCCCTGGAAAGAGGAATGTTTTGTCCATAAAAACGACCTCTGTCCCCATCCCCAGGTGGGACACAAGCTGTGACTCCCCTGGTTGTGTTCCTGCAGGGAACAGGGATGAGGTTACTCCCCAACAGATTTTTTATTGTCACAACCATTCAGCAGATCCAGGCCATCCCTATATTTCATGGCCTCTCCAGTAACCTATAAAAAAAACCCCAAACCAACACCAAAAGTCAAAAAGTTAAAAAACAATCTATAAAATAGGGGGTTCAGGTAACTGACATCACACAGGTGCATCATCCCATTCCTCCCCAATCCAGTAACTAGCTCAGGGTGCCAGGGGTGACTAAGTCACTCTGGTGCCACTCCTTTGCCACTCCACGGTGGCCAAGGCTGTGCCAGATCATCCTGGTGTGGGGAGTAAAACAGCCATGACTGTGAAATGCTCACGTTCTGCAGGGCAGGGTGAACACCTGCCTCAGGGAGAACTCACTGGCTGCCAAGTGACCTCCAGCTCTGGAGCTGCCGGATCCGCACCAAGTGACACCACTCGGTCCTCTCTCAGTAACTCCCCGATCCCTGTGGAAGCTGCAGCAGGAGGGGTGTTGCCCAGGGAGGTGACGGGTGTGTGTGTGTGCCTTGGGAAGGGACAGTCCCAAGCCCTGACGCTCTGGAGCCACTGCCCTTGGCTCGCAGGGGACTCCAGCGAGTGGGGTGTCAGGGCTGTCCCCGTGTCCCCGCCCCAGGGACGCTAATGCCGGCTGGGGATCGGGAGCAGGGCCTGGAGGGCCGGCCGGGGAGATGATTGCTGCACCGCGCGCTTGGTGACGGTGCTGCACCTCTGCAGGATCTCTTGGGCTGAGGGACGCGCCGGCACCTTGGGGACACTCGCGGCCAGCTCAGGGCCAGCGAGGGACGAGCTGAGCTCGGCTGCACAGGACTCCACAAAGCCGGAATCGTTCCTGTCCCGGGCACTGAGGTGTGGGGATTTGCTGCTGTGCGCGGCCAGATCGTGGCTCGGGGCAGGAGAGCTCCTGGCCTGCTCCACTTCGGGCAGGGATCGGGACAAGTCGGGTTTCCAGGCCAGCCGGGCGTCCCCCTCACTGCTGCTCCCCGAGCTCAGGGAGGAGCTGTCCGAATCCAGCTCCGGGGTGGAGCTGGCCCTGGGCAGGGACCGCGATCTGCTTCTCTGAGAGCTCCCGTCCTCTTCACGGGATGGGCCAGGCCGCAGCCTGGGCTGAGCCACGGCCTCCCCCCGGGGCTGCGAGGAGCAGAGGTTCGGGGTGGAGGCATTGAGGCCGCAGCTCATGATGGTCTGGAGCTTGTGGTGAGGGTTCTTGTAGGGCCGGAGGCACAGGGAGGGCATGTAGCCAGTGCAGCCATTGTACCTGAGGGCAGAGGTGGAAAGAACACTGAGAAAACCCTTTCAGCACCTTGGGCTAAGGGGAGGGATCAGAGCACTTGGGGAAGCAGACTTGTGCTGTACACGGGGTGTGAGGACAGGGAAGCCATCCCTGGCCAAGGACATTTAGCTCAGGGGGCTTCTGTGCATCCCACACAGGGAGGAACAGCAAGCAGCTCCCTCGCGGAGCCAGGACTTTGGGAAGGCCTCCTCACCGGATCAGCCACCAGCCGTTGTGGGATCTCCTGAGAACCTCCACGACCACCCCCTGGTTCAGCGAGAGCTCGTCTGCCTTCTGAGCCTCGTAGGCCTGCACCACAAAGTACAGGCTGCCTGCTGAGAGAGGGAGAGGTTGGATTTGCCTTGTGGGGAAAATGCTCCAATCCCAGCAGGGCAACTGTCCCTGAGAGTGACTGGTTTGCTCAGGGACCCCAATGGTTGAATATGAAGAAGTTTTTTTACAAAAAGGGTGGGGAGGCCCTGGCACAGGGTGCCCAGAGCAGCTGTGGCTGCCCCTGGATCCCTGGAAGTGTCCAAGGCCAGGTTGGACAGGGCTTGGAGCAACCTGGGATAGTGGAAGGTGTCCCTGTCCATGGCAGGGGGGGAAATGGGATGGGCTTTAAGGCCCTTTCCAAACCAAACCATTCCATGATTCCATGACCCACAGGTGGTGGCAGAGCTGACCACAAGAGTCAGAGGTCCGGGCAGTGGGTAAAGTGGTGGGGTTTTGCAGAACTCATGATTTGAAGTAGGAATAGACTTGCCCTCTTCGTTTGAGCTAAAAGCATTCTGGATGTCCTCACAGGCATCAAGCTCTTCCAGGTATGAGGCTGGGAACCAGGCTATCTGCTTGTCTGCATTTTCCACCAGCCACCAGCCTACAAAGAGCAAAAATACCCAGATTTTAACAGCCTGAAAGTCAAGACATGACCATAATCTCTGAATAGAGGACACAAGAGATGGGAGGGACACTCACTGTCCCCCCAGGTAAGCACACAAGTGCAAACACCTGCAACCCTGACTACCTCAGCATTTGCCAAGCTATGAATCCATCTGCCCATCCACTCCTGACACTGAATCTTCTCAAACCTACCAGTCATGTCCTTGATTAACACTTCCACAATCTCCTTCTGAGCCACTGTAAAAGGTTTGTTCTTTGTGTCTTTGGTTTCAAAGGCCTCAATGCAGCAGTAGCTCTGCGATGCCTGAGGGAGGGTGATGGAGAGGGAATGGGGTTCCTTCTCCCTTCTGAATACTGATGGCATGATCACAACGCTGAAAAGTAAAGTTCCATGTCAAAAACTTATGTGAAAGGTTGAGTTCAGTATTGATTTTGGTAAAATAATTTCTGCAGTAGGCTGAGAAAAGCTTCAGGCATCAAAACCAAAATTAGCTGGGATTGAAGCACCCAGCTGAACTGCCCTGGAGTGTAACTGGTGTTTCCCTTCCATTCATATCCCATAACATTTCTGTCTCATGAACAAACAAATACAACTCAGATTTCATACCTGTTTTCAGGGAAGGAGGGATCAAGGTCTTGAGTCTGTGCCTTGAAAAACTGATTCACCTCTTCACCCCGGGAGATTTTCACATCTGTTTTCAGCAGCTCCTGGGAATATGCTTCCAGCAGTTTCAGAATCTCCAGGCACCTGTTCAGCTTCCCTCCCTTCCTCTGCTGCATAATTATACCTTCAAAATAACAAGGGCACAGTTGGGATAGGACAGCAATGGATTTGGATCCTTGGGAGCAGCATCTTTCCCCTAAACACTGGGGTGCCCTCACCCACCACCCTTCCTGCCCAAGCCCAAACTGGACAAAGCCACTGGCCCTGCCTCCCTGTCCTTTTAAACAGCTCCTGATACAATTTTTTAACATCTAAAATTTCTCTTTTTTTCCACATGTAAAGTTTCAAGAAGCTCTAGGGCAATATTTGAAGTGTAATATTAATCTACCAAGTGCAATTATCTATTCAAAAAGCCTTTCTGGGTTATGTTAGGTCTGTACTAGACCCAAACACGTTGATGTGACCCAGTGGTGCCATGGCAGGAGCAGGAGTGAGGCCCTAATCTCTTCCAGAGCAAGGTCAGACTCGGAGACTTCAGTCTCTGTCATGGGTTATGACTGTCCTCGACCACTCTTGTGTTTGTTGATCCATCAGAGATTTTTCCTTACCTTTAAACCTGGGTAAACTCCTGAGTGACCCACTCTCAGTAGGGAATTTTCTCTTCAGCTCTTTCTAAAAGCAAGGAGAAGGAGAGAACAGTGATTCCTCACAGCTGACACACAGCTGGGCTCCTTCCCCTCCCCAGGACAGGAACCTCAAAATTTCAGGAATTGGAAAGTCACTTACATGGAATTTCTTAAACTCTTCAAACGTCCTGTAGATGAGAATGTTGTTCTGATCTGACCAAGACACAAACATCATGTAGTTCTGAGAAAAGAAAAGCAATTTAATCACAATGTTCAATTTTGGATGCTTACAGGCAATTAACATTTGCTTTGGTTTAGTTGTGGCTTCTAGCTGAAAGTGTCACAATAAAAACTAAATTAAACACTAAACCTACAAAAATATTTCCTTAATTCATAGCCCCAAATGGAAAATCATTGCTGAAATGAGGAGAATTTTATTGTGCTGTGATAGAAAGAGCAAAATCCAAGACATGAAGCCCATTAAAAAACAAGTCCCCTTGTCGTAGATCCCACGGCTCCCATGCCAACACTGTTGGGAATGAGCAAACATATCTCAATTTGTAAAATGTATTTAAGGAGGTAAAAAAAAAAAAAAAAAAAAAAAAGAGTAAGAACTAAAGTACCTTCTGTTTTCTGCATTGCATGAAGCCGACAGCCTTCACATCCACGGGGTACCTGTTGCAGCTCATCTTCCCCACGGCTGCTCGTCCTCCTTCACAGGGAGCTGAAGGGATGTGTGAGGGAAGGATGAGAGCTGGAGAGAGCAGAGATGCTGCTCCAGCCCAGGCTACCGAGTTTAAATATCCTGGAGCAGGAGGCAGGGCAGAGGTGTTCCCGAGCTTCCTCCTCCGCCCAGCCACCGGGCAGAAATTCCGTAATGTGGCAAACTACCGCGTGCCTTTTACCTTTCCCCCTGCTTTTAACATGCAAATGCTGCCGGGTGCAGGCGGGACATAGCTGAGGGAGCCGGGGAGGAGAAACACCTTCTTTTATCACATCCTCACTAACCAGTGCCGGGAAGTGAGAGAAGGGAGTTGTGGCTGTTTGCCAGCCCTGGGTTAAGGGAGGTCACAGGGGCAGCAGCACCTGCCCCGAGATATTTCCGGGACACACGTGAGGTTTTTATGGCTGTATTGCACAGACGGCTGAGCTCACTCTAGTCCCAAAACCCGATTTAGAACATGAGTTGTTGTAAAACACAGATCAGACACCACTTAATGTGACTAATATTTGTTCCAAATATTTTTTTACCTGCTTTGTCCCACCTGCTGAGTTACTTTAAATAGATTTCTGATAGTTTTATCAATATCTCCATGGAGATGCCGACGTTATGAACAGACACATCCCCAGGATGTAACTAAAAGACTGAAAGCTCCTCAGGTGTAAATACGTGATGGAGATTCAGCTCTGAGTGCCCCGTGCTCTGCCCTGCCTCCAGCCAGGTGTCCATACCCTCCCAGGGCAGCCACCGCTCTTCCCAAGGAGCAGATCCACTGCCCAGAGGCACAGCAGGAGAGGTAATTCCAGCCTTGGACAGCCTGTCCTCTCTCTGAACCTCAGGGCTGATGGGCACCGAGTGATCAAACCGCCTCTTCTTTGATAAAGCCTCAGTTGAACCATTATCACTATAATTATCTTTATGATTATCATTATTGGAAGCCAAACTGAGAGGCTCGGCTGTGTCTCCCTTTCATTTCCCAGCTACACCCGGTGTTTCAAACCCTCAGCAACAGCTGCAGGTGATTTTAAATCTACCAAAAAAAAAAAAAAAAACAAAAACAAACCCAGAACTGGAATAGGGATTCCAAGCGAGATTCCTTTTGGATGGCCAGAAAATACAGCAGGGAGGGTCTTGGTTTGTGTTCCATGAGCACAGGAGGCTGCTCCCACATATCAGGGTGGCAGTTTCTGGGAGCAAAGGATGTGGATTTATTGCAGTTGGATTTATTGCTGCTGGGTATCTGACCTACATTAAAAAGGGAAAGTTATCCAAGGAGCACTTTGGTTCAGTGTGGATTTTGGAGAGAAAATCTCTCCAACAGCATCTCCAGGACATTTCCTAGCTCAGGAAGCTGCACGGGAGCTACCCTGTGGAAAAGGGATGTGAAGCAGCTTCCTGCCCTCCGCAGCCCTGGAATCAGACCCTCCATTCCTGTTACAAAGGCTCCAGCCAAAGCATGTGCTGGTAAATCTCCCCAGATCAAAGTGTGAGGATTTTATGGAGTGAGAGGAAATCACTTCATCCAGCAAATTTATTTGGAAGGCTCCAGTCTCCAAGGTGCCAAAACTCTTTGCTGACTCCGTGTCCTCAAACCTGCAATCCTTGGCTTCTCCTTGGCAGCCAAGCTGAGGCCAAGCTCACCCTCACATGGCTCTGTTAAGTGGCTCTTGGAAATATCTGGGACCAAGACTCGCAATGAAGCACCTTGGCTTGGTTTTCTGTCTCAGAGCAAACACAGACCACTTTCCAAGAGTGTAAAGGTTTAAACATGTTTATCCTGACTGGGAAAAGCCAAAGACAAGGAAAGCCTTGGAGGAGCTGCAGGAGGAGGAGATGGCTGGGGAGGTTCAGAGAGCACCTTTGATCTGCAGATGCCATATAAAATGAAACAGCCTTGGTCAAAAGCTTTGCTGTATTTCCCCATTCTCAGGGAATTCAAGCAGAAAGGGGAGTGTGGAAAATATCTGATGGAATGTTACAACAGGAAGGTGAAGCTACACGGGGGGTTGCAAGTGACCCGAGGCAGAAGGACCAGTCATGCAGTTTGGAGGGCTGACCTTTTGGAAGAGATTGGACTGGGAGATTGCTGGTGACAGGGGTGTTGTACAAAACCAAATATGAACAAAACTGCTCAAAACTCAATAATTCGTTATTGAGAAAACGTTTTGTGGAAGTGAAGGTCACTGTGACACAGAACTGAGGTGCAGGGAGGGAGGGGAAAAGCCTGGCACTCCTCCGAGAGAGACACCAACACCTCTGGAGTCACCCAGAGCACTCAGTTTCAGCTCTGCAGCTGTCACAGCACTACCAGTGCCCTGACCATATCAAGTGTGATGTCACGAAACTGTCTTGTACAGAATAACCTCATGAGCCACATCATGTCTGCAGTGGCACCGCCTGCAAAACCGAAACAGCCAGGCCAGATGGCCTGTGGATGGGCACAGTGCTCCTCAAACCTCTCCACAACACCTGGCCACACCAGGGCCATTCCTGTCAGGAAGGATGGATAACTGACCAGAAGAGGCCATTACTCCCCCAGAAGAGGCCATTAATCCCACTTCTCTGCTGGATGCATTTGAACTCACTTATAAAAAACAAGACAAAAGTCGTTTGTCTGACATTATCAAGTTTACTTTGTCTTCTACAGTTTCCATGTCATCCTGCCATAAATCAGTGCTTCCTCAGGGGTAATTATTAATGGCAGGGGAGGAGGGGTCTGCCCAGAAAAAGTGAGACTCAGCAAGAATTGCTGGATGCTGCTGTTTCATCGTCAATATTTATTTACACAGCTTTGAGGGCAGCAGTTAATTTTCCTTTAGTTGTTATACAAGGAATCAAAGAGATCATAAATTAACAGGCAATACGTAAGAGTGCACTGCCCAGCTTTGCCAAGATGCGGGAAACATGGAATTTTTCCATAATAACTCCCATAATTTTGCAGTCTGCTCCAAGAGAGCCTCCTGCACCCCACCAAGGTGGAGCTCTGCTATTCAAGGAGCATCACTCTGGCCATAAACAGCTGCTGTGGGGACAGAAACATGTTTGTATCATGGCAGGTGACTAGGGCACTGTCGCAGGGAGTCACATCAGACTGCCTGCCCCAGATTGCCCACAGCTGAGAAGACAAAGGAAGTCATCCAGAGACTGCAGAACCACAGTCACCAGGGCTGTCCCACTGAGTATTTCCATTCCAAGATCAGCTTCCCATCCAAATAAACACTGATGCTCTGCTTTTCTTTTCATTTCAGTGTGGATCAGGAGTAACTTCAGTAGAAGCAGAATTGGAGTGCACAGATGCTCAGGGGCAGCCACAGGCAGCTCCTCTCCAGCTCCTCCTGAGCCATTTTCCAAGTCTAACAAAAACCAGCCTGTCCCAAATTCTTGGGAGCTGTGTTATGAATATCCTTTCCCCCACACAGAAGTCGTGTCTGGGCTGGTGAGTGACCTGTGCTCCTCATGGCTGACGATGTGTGGGACTCTGCATCAGGGATTTCTCCTTCTATGCCCAGCACAGGAAAGGCAAAGAGAGGAAAAGTCCCCAAACCATCCTCAGGACACTGCAGCTGTGAGGAGGAGATACAGAAAGGAGCTGTGGGCACAGCCAAGGGAGACCTGGAACAGAGCTGGTGGAAAACCTTCATCTTTCCCTCACTCACCTTCAGGATCAAAACCTGCCCTTTACTGTTCTTGAAGGTCACCTGTGATGACACAGGACCTATCAGCACCTTTAATGAAAAGCCCAGATGCTAAAAGCCAATTTCTAAACTACAAAGAGGTTTTAGACTTTTAATAAATAGAGAAACAGACCTTTATTTAAAAAGAATAATGAAAACCCAGACACTGGAGTTGACAAAAGTCTCCTTCACCTCATGAACAAAGGAAGCAGTTGAACTTTCACACAGGCTGGGATGAGAGATTTTGCAGTAACTACTCCAGAAGAAGGTATTTAATTTCATCCTAATTTCAGCAGCTTCTGCAGGCACTAAAGCATTTTTCTGTGGCAGACCCAATTCAGCAACCCTTTGAGCCCAGGCAGCTGCTCAGTCCTTTCCCACTCCATCACGGGAGCTTCCAAAGGCACACATCCCTCTTCAGGGGGTCACTCACTCCTCACATGCAGATTTATTTCAGGATCCAAAATCACAGAATTGCATCAAACTCCCTCAAACCTCATTCCCGACGGGTCATTACCTTTGCAAAGCCCCTGGGATGGCCCCGCCCAGCCCAGGGAGAGCTCTGCCTGTCACAGGAGGTTTGCTCGCTGCCTGGGGCACGCACAGTGGATGGGCTCCTGTTTACCAAGCACTTGTTGCAATCATTTCATAGTTCTTTTATAGAAGTGACATGTTTTCCTAAGGTTATGCAGAGGACAAAAGTGTGATTCAAGAGGGAATCTTCCAGAAGGAGTGAGAATGTAACATAATCTGCTGCAAGAGAAAGTTTCCTGAATCCTTTTTCAGGAAAAAGCGGTGTTTGATGATTGCATGGCATGAGGCCAGTGCTGTGTGGACGTGCTGGGACCCAGGAATGGGATGTGAAGCGAGAAGAAAAGCAGGGTTGAGTTTCCAAGGGGGTTTGAGACTCTGCAGTGCACAGCCTGCCCTACACATTCCCAAATCCGGCAGGGGAAAATCCCAGCAACACCAGTACAACCAACAGCAAGTGCAGCAAGCATCAGTGAACATGGAGAAATACTGTTTTCACTTGGGCTAAATCTGTTCTTACTTCATGCTAAATATAGTAAATTGATCAGAGACAAAACTGTTGTGTTCCTTCCAGATTAGTCAGAGATGCTCATCCCACTCTGTCCCTTTCCTCATTCCCCACGGCCATCGAGGAGCAGAGTATGCACAGTGCCTTATCTCTCCGGGGGATTCCACCAGCACCAGGAGCTCTGGGTAAAAGTTCACCTGTATTTCAGAGCAAAGACTGCAACTTGTCTTCCTTGTCCCCTTCAGAAACCAGAGAAAAACAGATCCAGAAAAACTCAAAAGCCTGGTGGGAGAAGAATAATGTGGAAGGAGTTGTTCTTTCATTAATGTTTAATTCTTAATGAGTCAAAACACAGCAACTGTTGCCTGAAGAAAACCTCTTCCACTGGAGGAGACTTCCTGTTGACTTCCTTTGACTTCCTTGTGGCAAAAAGGAATCACCCCAAATCAGGGGCCACTCTTCTTTTGCAAAGCCAAGAGGAATAGGAGCTGCTTACTGACGACTTTGTGCTTCATTTTTCAAGAACAGAAAAGGAAACCCCAATTTTGCTGTGTTTAATGGATTAACTGATTCCAGGGATACTCTTGAGTGGGTCTGGGAAGGAGGAGACAGATTGGAGCACAACACAAACAGGATCATCTGAACCAAGCTGCAGAAATAATTTGGTTTTCTCCCTGCCCCTGCCATTGCCAATATACACACCTTTACACGGATTCTCATTTTAATCAGCAAGAGGATCCACACATAAAAATGGCATTAACTTTAAAAGAACAAACTCAATGTCTAGTGTAGATGCCCAGATTTGAGCAAGGCAGTGCCTTGTGCTCAGTCTTACACTTCAGCAATTCTGGATGGATCTCACTGCGATCAGCATCTCACCCATTTCCTGGCAGGGAGGCTGAAGGTTCCTTCCTGATATCTGGGGGATAAATTTATTCTTTTGGGAAACTTTGCAGGTGATGTAGTTCTTGCACGCAAGCAGAGAGGATCAATATGATTCACTTACCTAGAAAGAAACGTCTTTTTTTGTTGTTGTTGCTATTTCCTAGTTGGCTGTAATTTCTCAAACAAGTCTGTGACTAATTCCTGGTGCTGGCTTGTCACTGGTCAGACTTTAGGCTCATATTCTTACGTGTAAATACAAGACAGCTTCCTGCTGTATTCCCCTGCAGAGGGAAACAGTTACATTCAGCTGAAACTACCTATAAAACCATCACAAAAACACTTGGTAAAACACTCAGTAAGGATCCTGAGATCCTTACAGGGTAAATTTCCCCCCCAAAAAATCACAGAATCATGGAATGGTTTGAGTTGGAAGGACCATAAAGTCCATCCAGTGCAAACCCCTGCCTTGGGCACGGACATCTTCCACTATTCCAGGGTGCTCCAAGCCCTGTCCAACCTGGCCTTGGTTGGCACTTCCAGGGATGGGGCAGCCACAGCTTCTCTGGGCAAGCTATTCCAGTTGCCTTTTTTAAAACTGTAAATAAATTACTGAATATTCAGTGGTGTTTAGATTCCCACATGAAGAAGGCTCTGAGAGTATTATTCCTTGTCCCAATCTGTAAATGACCAACCTGCAGGAACCTGGGGTCACACTGCTGGTAAAGAGTTGTGTGAAGCCTCCTTGAGATCATCCCTCCTCGGGATGATTTCTCCTTGTGTCTCCTCTCCTCAGAGCCACTCCTCCCTGAGGTTACCCTGCTTTGCTCAGGGACTGAATTTAGGATGAGACCTTGGTCCTTGCCCAAGCCCACTGTGAGGATCCCTGTGCCATGGATTTTGCAGGGCTCAAAGGGCCAGTGAGGGTGTCCTGCCCCATTTCTTCTTCCTTCCCTAAGCCCCACTGTCAGCTGCCTGTTCCCAGCTCTTGTTTAGGAGGCGCAAAGGTAAGAGCAGAAGATCAAACAGCTCTGAGAAAGGCAAACCCAGCCTTTCATTCTCTCCGGCATGGATTTTAGTGCTGCTTCCTGGTGACTGCTGTCATGCCCCCTGAGCTGCCCCATTCTAGGCACAGCTCTGAGGAACAGGGACATACTCAGTGACATCAGTGACTGCAGCAGGCCCAGCCTCACAGACACCAGTAACTGAAAAATAGGTGCTTTGCTGGCAGCACCTGTGCCCAGGAGCCCATGGCAGGGACATCTCCACTATCCCAGGCTGCTCCAAACCCCATCCAACCTGGCCTTGGGCACTCTCAGGAATCCAGGGGCAGCCACAGCTTCTCAGGGCAACCTGTGCCAGGGCCTCCCCACCCTCAAAGGGAAGAATTCCTCCCTCAAATCTAATCTGTGTGAAGGGTTTCTTTGGTAACAGGCTCTAGCACGCTCCAGCTCCTAAGTCAGTGCTGGGAACAGGAGGTTGGGTGGGTTAGGGTTGTCCAAGGGGGAGCATGAGGGAATGCTCCCTCATCCCTCCTCAGCTCTGCACCACATTCCTTCCTTTGGATGGAAATAATTTGGCTCTGCACTTCGATTCATTCAGAGACAGTGAGTTTCCTTGCTCTGACTTGAATTTGAGCATTTCTCTATTTTTTTAACTTTGAAATCCAAGCTGATGCTGGACCTGAGGGCAAGTGGAGAAAACTGGGAGGACTTTTTCCTAAAGAACCAGGTCTGCTCCTACAGCCCAGCAGGAAAGGGGTGAGGAGAGAAACGTGGAGCACAATCTCTGTAACCAACAGCCTCCTTCCAGGCTATGAGCTTTTTCCTTTTCAATAAAAATGCTGATATTTTAACAGACTCCATAAATTAAATCACTATCAAGGAAGCAAAGTCTGCTAACGGCCAAGCCAGGAGATTGCTGTGACTTGGAAACATCTCTGCAACTATTTAATTGCTTGAAGACCAAACAATAAAGCTCTGGAGGAAATTCCCTTGATATCTAATTTTCATTTTTCCTGACTTTACAAAAATTAATGAGGTCATGAGCATCAGTTAAAACATTTATTGGTGAGCAAGGAAAACAGACATAAAAATGTCTCTGTCCCTACTTGATCTGTCCTTTGTGTGTGAAATTTATTTTTATACAACTTTAGACAGTCATTCCAGCAGTTCCTATCAGTTACTCAAGGGTCTTCTCCCTCCCTCACGAATATCAGCAAAGAAATATTCCCATGAAATTGGAAATAAATAAAGGAGCATTGGTAAATAGAGACCCCAAGATGGAGATCCAGACCATCAGCTCAGTGCTCCACAGGGTAGGAAACAGCTCAGCCATTTCCACATGAAACACACCAAATGCTGAAATATTTTTGAGGGCAAGTTTTTAAGGGTTTTCTCTAAAATGATGCTTTTTCTAATACACATTTTACACCACACTGTGTTAAATAAATCACGTATATATTTTTTTATATAAGGTGACATTTTGGTTCACCTCCATCCTGGACATACATTTGTTTGCAATAAACAAAATAATCCTATTTTTCTCTTGACCTACAGGTGATGAACAGGAGAAAAGTTGAAGTGGATATAATATTCACATTGTTCATAGCACAAGACTTATCTTGTGGCTCTCAAATCTTTAAGAGCATGACAGAATCAAGCCTAAAAGGAGGACGAGAGCAAGTCTGTGCTGCTCTCCAAATTTTCACCCTCTGACCTCCATTAAGAATTTCGTAAGTCTCCAGGTAATTAACATTTCCAAGGGGTGAAAGAACAATCTCCAAAGTCTGATGCCAGGCTGGACTGTTGCCCAGGAGCTGGGTCACCACCCTCATGTGCTCACAAGCCTGTGGCTGTCTGGGAATAAAAGGAGAAATGCCAAATGTCCACTCAAGACCATGGCCCTGGGGCCAGGTCTGGCTCTCCATCACCCCAAGGAACCTAGCTGCTTCCAGGCAGTGCCTGCCCTGCTGTAACACATGCCAACACTCTCAGAAAGAGGAAAATCCCCCCTCAATATGGATTTACAAGCATGTGACAGGTGTTAAAAACATGCAGAACTTCATATGGGTGTGTTGCAATAGAGGAGTATGAGTTGAATGAAGTTATCCATTTGTTTGTCCATAAAATCGCCCTGTTGATTGTATGACTGTGCTGGAGATAACACGGAGGTGCCTTTTGGCACTGCTGGCACGAAGGAGAGCTGCTGTGTGCCATGGGCTCTGCCACACACAGTATCTACACATCGCAGAATCCCAGAATAGTTGAGTTTGGAAGAGATCATCCAGTCCAGCCCTCTGCCCAGGCAGGGTCACCCGGAGCAGGTGACACAGGAATGTGTCCAGGTGGGTTTGGGATGTCTCCAGAGAGGGAGACTCCACACCCTCCCTGGGCAGCTGTTCCAGTGCTCTGCCACTGTCATGGAAGGAGGTTCTTCCTCATGTGGAGGTGGAACTTGTTGTGTTTTACTTTCTGGCCATTGCTCCTCATCCTGCCGCTGAACAGAGTCTGGCACCATCCTCTGACAGCCCTGGGAGAGATTTGTATGGATTGATGGGATCCCCCTCAGCCTTCCCTTCTCCAGACTGACCAGGACCAGCTCCCGCAGTCTCTCCTCATCACAGGGACGCTCCAGACCCCATATATACATATATACGTATTTTTGTGCTCATTTTGGAGAATCGTACAAGAAGAATTGCTCTGACACCCTGAGGGGATATGGCAGAGCCCCCTCACACCCTCAGGAGGACATGGCAGAACCCCCTTCACACAGAGGGGAAGCAGACGGAGACCCCCTTGAGCCTCCCTGTAAGGGGATCCCTGAGCCCACCCTGAGGGTGAGCACAGCCCCATCATACCCGAGGGGCGATGTGAAGCGAAAAGCGAGGGAACACAGGCGGGAATCTTGTGTGAAGCAACCCTTCCCTGTTCTGCTCACACACAATATTTAAACACAGAGTTTGCTGCTGTTTTTTTGGTAAAAGTACACCAGAAATGGCACTTCGGTGAGCGCCGGGTCCTAGCCCCCCTCACAGCACCCGGGAGAGCATGGCGCCGCCCCGGCCCGTCCTGCACCGCGGTGCCAACATGGCGGCGCCCAGCGAGGGCCGGCCGGGTCGGGGCTCCGCGCCCTTCCCGGGTACCGACAGCGGTTCCTTCCCCTTCCCCTTCGCCGTCCCGCATGGCGCGGGGGGGGAGCCGCCCAAGAAGCCGTGCCGAGCCTGCACGGATTTCAAGAGCTGGCTCCGCGAGCAGAGGAAGCAGACGGCCCCGGGCGGCGCGGTGAGGCGCGGCTTTCCCACGGGAGGGGCGGCGGGAGCCTTCTCCGGAACCCCTGGCGACCCCCAGCCCCTGCAGAGCTCCCTCAATCCTCCATCCTGCTCCCTCAAGTGGGATGAGGCTACCTGCTCCGTTCAGGGTGTGAAGGACCCGGGGATAGGGTTCCCTTCAATGGGAATGAGGTCTCCATCTTTTCCCCAGGGGTGAGGGGGCTCTGTCACTGTCCCCGCTGAGGGTGTGAGGGGGGTTCTGCCATGTCCCCTGAGAGTGTGAAAGAGTCTCTGCCTTGTCCCCACAGAGGGTTTGAGGAGGGTTCTGCCATGTCCCGATTGAATGTGTGAGGGGAGCTCCGCACTGTCCCCACAGAGGGTGTTAGGGGGGCTCTGCGGTGTCCTCAGAAAGGATGTGAAGGACCTGTTCCCTCCATCTCACCTTCCCACCCAGCGCATAAGGACTGTTTCCCCACCAACCCCCGGTGTCCCCTCACACTTCTCTGTCCCGCTGCAGGACGTGGCAGTCGTGGAGGAGAAGGAGCCCCCTCCAGACTGTCCCCTGGACAGTGAGCAGCTGGGCCGCAGCACCTGGGCCTTCCTGCACACCATGGCTGCCTACTATCCCGACCGGCCCTCCGGGGCACAGCAGAAGGAGATGAGGGACTTCATCAACCTCTTCTCCAAGTTCTACCCCTGCGAGCACTGCGCAGAGGACCTGAGGGAGAGGTGAGTGGCCTCAGCAGTTTTTTTTTAGGATCTGGGGAAAAGGTGAGTTTCCTCAGTGGGTTTTTTGAAGATCTGAGGGAAAGGTGAGTGGCCTCAGCAGGTTTTTGTGCTGGAGGGGCTTGCCAGAAGTGCTGGGCTGCAGCATCTAGTTTGCATATCAGGAGCTCTTCCTGCACTTGTGGTTTGTAGCTACCTGAGCTGGTTTCTTCCATTATTGCATCAATCACAGATACACTTATTCAAAAAACAAACACTTGTCCTCATGCCGTCGGGTTCTGTGCTGCCTCCAAGGCCTGCCTGAGGCAATTTCAGAATTTTCTGGTTCAAACTAGGCTTGTGAACAGTCGTGGAATTAAACTGGGACTTGGAATAAGTTGGTTTTCAGGAGACAAGTGATCTTCTACCCTCAAAAATGCCCTGTATTGGCAATCTCAGTAGTGGAGGCAAAGACTGAAATGAGCTGTGGTGGTTGGTCTAATAGAAGGTGTCCCTCCCCATGGCAGGGGATTGGAATGAAATAATCTTTAAAGTCCATTCCCCCCCAAACCATTCTGGGATTCCATGATAAAGTTTTCTGCTGCTCTCAGCGTCTTTCTCAGAAGATTCAAATAATTTTCCAGTTGAACAGGCAAAAAAAAGTTTGGAAGCTAATTATTAGCTTAGCGGGCATCACTGGGAAAAATACCTCCTCCATCTTTTAATTAATTATTTTTTAATAATTTTAATTCAGTGTTTTGATGAACTCCAGTACTTTTTGCTTTGACTCCTGTGTCTTTTCCAGTTGCCAAGACCAGGTAGTGAATGAAACAAGCCTGCAGCCAATATAGAGTACTGGTTGTAGTTATTGGTCTTCCTGTGCTCTCTCTGGGACTCAGTGCCCGCTTTGGGTATTGGATTTGGTAACTCTAAAGAAATAACATTTTTTTCCCCCTTCCCTGTTTGCAGATTACGGACAAACCAACCTGATACGAGCACCAGGAGTAACTTCTCCCAGTGGCTGTGTCTCCTCCACAACGAAGTGAACAGGAAGCTGGGGAAGTCAGAATTCGACTGCTCCCGCGTGGATGAGCGCTGGAGGGATGGCTGGAAGGACGGCAGCTGTGATTAACCTGCAGGGATTGCTCTGGGAATTCAGCAGAGCAGTTCAATCCATGTCACTGCAGGGACAGTGGGAGTCAATAATTCTGTTTGCGTGGGACTGATTCAGAGCTGGACCAATGCCAAAAGGAGATCTGAAAATCTTACCCCAATAATATTTTGATAAATGGTACCAGTAATGTATTACCTGAGGGGTTGAGGCCTTACATTTGACATGGGAATTGCCAGAAACCTCTGAGATTGAGTCACTGACAAATGCATTTCATTATGACATTTCCTGATTTTGGGGGCATTTGCTTATTTTTGTGTCTGGAGTTCATTTTCCCTGAGCACAGTGGTGTTCTCTGCTGCCATTGCCCTGATGTTTTAGAAAATGCATCTGATTAATTGTAATTTTCATTTCTGTTGTTCTGATGGAGAAAACTCATGCTGGGTTTTGTGCCCAGTCTTTACCCCTGGATTTCTCTTCCCAGGACCTCCAACATTTGTTGTTACTTTTGCATCCAATTCCTTTGATAAAAGCCCTGAGGGCAGGTACATTTAATTTAAACACTAAAATCATGGAGCCCAGATTGCCCAGTTTGGTTTTGTTTTTCAACTTACCGTGTTAGAAGACATTGCAGAAAGGGAAACTAAAGCAGGGCAAAACAAGCTCTTCATCTGAGGAATGGAACAAAGCATCAACAGCAGGAAATTCAAATATTTTTAATGGATTGGTAATTTTTCTTTAAATCCAGAAGTCATTTGGTGGTAAGTTCTAAGGAACTACTTATTCTTAAAGCAAATAACCTCTTTGTTTCTGCTGTGAATTTTTGTCATAAAAAGAGCTGCAGAATATTTGTAATTGTTCATATTCAGCTTTGTTTAGCATATGGTATTTCTGAGATGAAATTCCTGATTGGTACTTGCTGACCTAATTGATATTCTGATGTTGCTCCCAGCTAAAAATCTCTCTAGAAAATGATTTTGCAGGGCCCCTGCAGTGTTTGAGTCCTGCTGAGGTCTGTAGTGTGAGCTTTGCACAGTGTTTATTGCACAGGAGCCCAGAGGAGCCCCTTGGGTGAGTTCCCTCTGGAGGAACTGGGCAGAATCCAGGCTCTGGGTCTTTCTGGCTCAGCTGCATCCCTGTTTGGATACCTAAGTGTGAATTCAGGTGCCAGGGAAGTAGCACTATAAATACATTTACACCACAATTCATCCAACACATCTCTTTATAAAAGGAGCCAGTCACAAAACAGAGTCAAAATCATTTCAAGCTCTTCACGTAGGTCATGATCTCATCCCTTCCTGCACTCCTGCCTGGGAGAAGTTTGCACAAACCCTGACAACAGCAGGTTTTTTTTTCCTTCCGTGTTTCCTGCTGAGGTTTTCTTTCATGTTTTATTGAGCTTCCTTATCTCATGCCCCACAGCACACCTGTGAATTTACCCTTGGGGTTTTTTTGCAAGTTTTGACTGGAAATGTTTCTGGTGCTGCTGTAATTAGAGCAACGGCACCTCTTATCTGAGACTTTGGTCCTCACACCACCATGTGGGGCTCCTTAGTGATTAGAGAAGCAGTAACACCTTTGGAAACACATTTTAATATTTTGTGACGCAGTCAAGTCCTTTCAAGTCAGGTCTGTTAAATGAATATGAGATTTACATGGAGTAATGATTTATGAGCTTTTTATATAGTAATGTTTCCAAATACAACCCCGAATGAGCTGATGATAAGGTACTGTATGAAGAGTGTGGTTGAAGGTGTCATTCAGGCTATTAAAAGTGCTCAGAAAATTTCCCTATCACCGTGTTGAGGTTCTTAGAACAAACAAATCAACTCAGTCCCCAAAACAAAGCATATTGGGATCCACTAGAAAGGAGAGGACCAACAAAAGGGCTGCAGCCCTCCCTTTTTGCAGATAGGACCCAAATGACTCAGTTCTGTCAGGACACTTTTAGCAGCTGAGGGTGTGGGCAGGCGTTTCCCTCTGGATTTGGTTGTGCTAAAGGAGGAATTTTGTGTTCTTCCATTCCTATCTGCCCTCGACTGTTCTCTGTGACTGTTCTCATCGCCCACGGAGCAGATGATGAGATTTCTCCTTTATTTGCTTCAGTGTAAATGAGCAGGTTGGTGAAACACCTGTCTCATCCCATGTCACCTCCACACTGCCAGGGGACCAGGGGAGTTGCACTGCCCTGTGCCAGTCTCAGGATGTGCTGGCCAGGGCTCAGGGACCAGCAGGGACATGGGAACCTCCCACCACCCCTGTCCGCTCCCTGCGTACCGAGGGGGAAATGAGGATGTATCCAACACATTCTGGTCACTTTGTGCGCTTCAGGGAGGTGGTGGTGGAGTGCAGGAGGAAAAGCATGTCCTGTCCTGGCAGCAGTAGGGAAAAGCCTTCAAGCTGAAGTCAGTGTCTTCAGTAAATGCTGCCTAAAAATGAGGCCACCAGTTGTGGCTGTCAGGATGATTTTAAGGCAGTTTCTATCTTTGCCAAGTGGCCATTTGATAAAATGTGTGCTTGCACTCTGTTCTCTCATGTTTTTGGCTTGGCCAGAAGAGTTCTGACATAGTTGTTTCTCAGGCATATCCTCATCTCTGTGGACTTGGCTATGTGAGGAGTGGGGGGATTTGTTCTGCTGCTCATTTGTGCCATGAGTTTTAGTCTTAGGTAAGGAATTTCCTTTGGAGATACTCATGTACAGAAAATTGTGAATTCTCTATTAAATGCACTGGATTAAATCTACTTCTAAAAATCTCTGTATTCAAATTATATTTTCTGTTGATGTAAAAATAATAAAGCAACCGAGTTCATTCCTTGTTCTGACTGCATGGGATCTTAGGGAAAGGGATTGTGCTGTGCTGGTGGGTCTGAACTCTGCATGCCAAGATACTACTGTTATATCTATAAAACAAGATATATATATATATATTTTTATATATATATTACAGTTTTGTGGCTCAGGTAAGGTTGTGTGATTCTGCATGGATTGATCAGACAAGGTGGGGCTGCTCCTGCTCCTTTCCTGTTGTGCTGTTGAATTGATGCAATTCTCTGTTGGCCCTGAAATCCCCAAAAATGCAGGAATTTGTACTCCAGGTCCTGTCAGGTTGGAGTTTGCTTTTATATGGGGAACAGTGGGAATTTTATGGATTCCAGTGATTTTTTGATTTGCTGACAGTGTGAGAGGCAGCATTAGAGTTGGGAGTAGCTCAGATCTCACTGATTTGGAGCAGGGTGGCATCACTGAAGGACAGTGTTTGTAATCCTGTTTCCTGGAATGGGGAAGCTGCTTCCTCTCCATACGAGGAGCCATGTGAGGAAGAGCAGAGCCAGGAACAGGTGCTGCCCAAGGAGCTTGTGGGACCTTGCTCAAGAGCTGCTGCTGTGTGACAGGTACCTGACTAACCTTGCAGCTTCCCAAATTCCTCGCTGTTTTCATGGACAGGTTTGCATTCAAGCTGTACTTCACGTTTTTCCTTCTTTTTTGTTTTTTATTCCCTCCCCAAAAGCAAGGATCAGGGAGCCATGAGGGAATCGTCTGTTCCATGGATGGCAGGCAGACTTGCAGATGTTGGCAGGAGCAGCACTGTGCCTTTGACATTTTTCCAGGGATTAGCTGTTCCTTTGCAGTGCCTTCGGTGTACGCAGGCTCCTGTTTACAGTAGGATTCCCAAGACTTGCTTTGTGTTCTCATGTCTTTTGCTTCAGCCTGTTCCAGGCAGTGTGGGAGATTCTTCCTGTTGGAGTTTTACAGGCTTGGAGAGTGGAGGGTTTGGCTATTTTAGGGTTTTTTTCCCCTCCCTGGGAGCATTGATTTTTGTTGGGGTTTCTCTCCATTTCTGGAATGGCTGCTCAGGGGTTTTGTCTGAAGGATGGAGAGGAGCTGTTCAGTATTTTGTGTAGATAGGATTAAGCACAGCCAACAAGGTGATGTGAAGTCAACTCTTGATTTTGTAGGGTAACAGGGAAAGTAATAAAACAAAGAAAGCAAACCAGAGGTAGTGGCATGGAGACAAGTTAAAATGTAATCCAAGGGGATGAGGGCCAGTGTTGGGAACAGCAGGGGCACTGATCTGGATCTGTCCCACAGGGGAATGTTGATGGACACCAAATCCTGATTCCAGACTGGCCAACCCTCAGTTCAGGTGTTAATCACAGTCCAGGGAGCTGAGGGATGATGGTAGCTGGCCTCTTCTGCAAAACTGGAACAGAGGTGGTTTGCAGAGGATAAATGGGGTTTGGTGCCCTTCTCTGTGCTGATGCATGTAAAAAACCACCCAACTAGATGGACCTGATTTTTCTGCCAGTTCTGAATCTTTGTAATTACTCTTAACATTTCCACAAGTAGAATCACAGAATATCCTGAGATAGAAGAGATCATACAAATCCAGCTCTCAAGTCTGGAGGAGCCACACCAGCATTTGCCAAGCTTTGAAACCATTGTGTTCCCCTTGGCATGTGGCAGGCCTGGTGAGGAGTGGCTGATCCAGCCCGGGAAGTTCAGCTGGCATTTCTCTGGGCTCCGCACCTGGCATGGGCTGGCACCCCAACGGTGGCACTGGGACCTGCCCAGTTCTGCCCTTGCTGCCCAAGGAAAGGTGCCCTCCAATTCCACCTGCTATGCTAGTGCAGGCTGATGGTTTTCCTCCCGAGCACTGAAAATCCAGAAGCCCCTTCCTGGTCCCAGTTTTCCCTCCCATACAGCACACCCCGTGATGCTCCTTGGCTTCTGTTTGTGGCTGCAGTTCCCACGGGGTGTTACCGGGAAAATTCCCTTTACATCTGACCGAGCCAACAGTAGAGGGCAACAGAGGATGTATTTCCGTGTATTTCCTCACATTTCCTTGACTTTTCCATCTCTTCTCTGAAACAGACTGCTCCAGAAACCAAATTATTTACCTCATCTTGGTCCCCTTCCTGTGATTTTGGGAGGAGATTTTGGTACCACCAGTTACTGTTCAAACTAGTGTGCAAACTTCTTGTATAATTATCTGAATGAGGTAAACATCCCTAACCTAGGGATGTGTTATTCCTCTGCCTGCAGCTAAAATCTGCACTTGGAAGCAGAATAAAACACTGGATAGTGTTTCCAGCATGTTTCCTACCTGATCTTCAGCCCATAGCTGGTCATAGATGGAGATGTTCTGGCTTTTTTGGTCATTAACAGATTAGAAAGGGTGAATTAACTTCACTGGATAATTTTGTAACAGCGATTTTCTTGCACGGGGCTCAGTAGAAGACCAGAGGTGGGTAGAGGGAACAATACACAGCAGTCATGGAACAGGCAGAGAAGGGATCCAACTTCCTTGGCATGGTTGTCACCTGCTGTGCTCTGCACGGGAAAAGGTAGGAAGAAATCCCACAGAGTTTCACAGGATTTTTGCTTCGGGTTAGCAGATCTGTAAGAAAGAAAATAGATGAGTTAATTTAATGTCTGTCTCACCAGGCAGCTGTTTCATGCAGCCCCTCAAAGCTTCCATGTTTCCCAGAACACCAAGCTTCACTTCTAAGCTCAAGTCCCACTACTGGGTGGAGACTTTGTGAATTCTGAGTATGGTCAGGCAAAGCTGGGCTTTTCCTGCTTTTTCCATCCAGGTGTGCATTAAAAAAAAGGAAAAAATTGGATTCTGTGACTGTGCCTCATGTTCTGCTGCTTAGATGGGTTAAAAGATATGCAAGATATAAAAGACAAGGCCACATGGCCAGAGCATGTGGCTGGGGGCTCTAGAGATCAAAATTTCTTTTTTTTTAAGTCATAAGCTTCCTGCTAGACACCAGGTAAGTCACTTCATCTTCTTCAGCCACACTTCCACTTCTGCAAAAGGAGGGGTAAAAATAGCTGTTAGGGCAGCCTTTGCCTGTATTTCCAATTTAGATGAAAATCTCTTTCAGGGAGGCTGTTTTAACGGGCTTGTGCTGCACAGGCCTGGGCCTGACAGTGTTCACAGTTATAAAATCCCTCATCTCCATCCATCCCACAAATCTCTTTTCCATTGGGTTCCATCCTACTCGTGAATCTGAGGACCTGTTAGGGTTCTGTTCACTTAAAAAACAAAGTTTTCTTATTTTCAGTGTATTTTGGCAGCAAAGCTTGATGTAGCTCAAGTGAGAGCTGTGGAAGCTCTTCGTGTCCAGTATGGCTTGAGCTGAGCCATGTCCTTGTACCTGTCAGCTCTGCTCACCTGTACCACAGCTGCAGGTGACAAGCACCGAAGTCAGCTCTGGGCCAGCACGTCCCCAGCACAATGGGACTTGACGGTGTGTTCCTGAGCAGGCCAGTTTGGGGAAGAGCAAGAGACCTTATTCCTCTTTTTCAAGCTCCTCCCAAGGTGCAGAGCAGTGGCTGAATCAGATCAGATTCTGGTTTGCCTAAACCCCCAAAGTTTTCATGCTGTGAAATATTTGGGGGGAGCAGATACCAAGTTTCCTCCTGAGCCGTTGAGGCCATGGCTGCACCACTGAGAGGCGTTTTGAAATCCTTTGGGGTTTGGTTCAGTTTGGGTTTTACACAAGCACTGAGATATCAACTCTGTTCAAAACCAATGCTACCTTAACTCACTGAGTTCTGTTATCCCAATCTTCCCTCGGTGATTTCAGTTAGTAAAGTTTTCCACAGTTTTTTCTGGCACACTTACCCTGGGTTTATCTATGTACAGTACGTGCTGAATCCCACCTAGGAAACGTTTCAAGTGGATGAGTAACCAGCTAATAAATGATCCTCCAGATATTTTTGGATCTCTTAGGTAGTGATAGTGGGCTAAGGTATTGCTCATCAGGAAGCCCATTCCCTCTGCCACTGGGCCCTATGGACTTCTAAGCTCCTCTCAATATTCCCATCAACTCTCATTTTCCTAATGGCTGAAAGCAGCATCAGCCAAGCTCTAATGAATGGCAAGCAAAGCATTTCAGAGCAACAACTACATGAACATCTATCAAAGTGCTGCTTCAAGCCTGCTGCCCAGGGAATGTGAAGGACAAGCTGTTTTCCCACCCACGTCCATGCCAGGGCAGGGTCAGACTGCAGGGAGCAGCTGAAGTCGGTGTCTGGAATCCCTGTCCACCTCCCTCAGAAGGGCACTGCAGCCGAGCTGTGACCTGCACGTTGGGATTGCTTCACTCCAAACACACATTGTTGGAGCTGCTCCCAGAACAAAGTGGTTTCACATTGCTTTTCCCACCTGGAGCACTCTGTCGAGCTCTGGGGCCCCATACACACGGAAGATACGGATCTGTTGGAGAGAAGTCAGGGGAGGTCACGATCACAGGGCTGGAGCTGCTCTTCTCCGGGTTGGGAGAGTTGAGGGTGTCCACACTGGAGAAGAAAAGGCTCCAAGGAGACCTTGGAGCCCCTTCCAGTACCTAAAGTGTCCTGATCCCAGCCGTCGGCTGAGTGGATAGGGCTGACTGGAAGAGGTTTTGAAGGAGAAAGCCTCACATCTTGTCTCCTCCAGGTTATCATGTCCCCACACTTAGACCTGAAAAAACCTGATGGCTTTTTTGAGATAGAGACAAAGATAAGAAGTTGGCATGACTAGAAGAAGCAGAAAGCAAATACAGGCTTTAATTAAACTCATGTAGAATAAAAACATGGGCAGATCTTGGGCAGTTGTCTGGATGCTGCTCTGTTTGTTCCCTATCCCTGAAATCCTGAGGGAATGGTAAATGCAGACAAAACTTGTTCAAATTGCAAATGCTGTGGGAAGTGCCATTTCCAAACGCTGCTGTTCTCCATTTGATGGGGAAAATGTGGAAGGTGCAATATCCTTCCCCATTATTGGCTGGCTCTTTGTATCCGTTGATTTGCAGCAATAGGAAGTGAGACAGAAGGGCAGTTTGTATGTGGGCTGCAGATACCTCCTGTGCTTTATCTGAGCTGTAGCAGGGGAAGAAAACTGGCACCCCATAATGTGGGCAATGATTGTATAAATACTGCACACAGCAGAAGTTGGGGGGACGAACCCCAAAGAAAGGACAAGTTTAGGAGCAGGCATTTCAGTTCAGGCAGTGTCCTGGTCCCTTGTGCTTTGCATTGTCCAAAATATGCCTGTTCCATTTGGGACAGATGAGCTGGTCAAGACATGTTAGAAAGAGGGAGAAAGAAGTGTCTTTCCCAACGTCATTGGAAAACCAGGAGCAGACCCCAGAGGTCCAGCTGATTCCCTATGCAGTATCCCTGGAACACACTGCCTCCCTAGCACTGGCCACTCTCAAGAACCCTTCCTTGCCATCACATGGAACTCTGGGCATGGATTTGGGATGGATTGTTCCCAAAGCACGAAACTGATTTTTGAGGATGCTGAAACAGCTGCTTCTAAACTGCTGAAGCTGATTGAAAATCCCACCTCGAGTAATCCCTTCAAGTTAATTTGGTCTTTGTTCCTGACCTGAAATTCAGGGATGAGCTGGCAATGATGCTCTTGGCACTGGGGTACCATCCCTGGCCAGCTCCATGAGCCATCCTGCCAGCAGAAAGCAGGAGGGACTAACCCGCCATTCTCTTTGTGGACATTTCATTTTTAGCTAGTAAAATGTGATGGTTACTGAGCTGGTGACACTGAGGAATGAATTCTGCTTTTCTGCTGGGAGTCAGAAATAGACCTGGAGAGATGATGACTCACCTGTAATTGAGAAAAACTGCATGGCATCATCATGAGTTTTAGCAGTTAAACCCGGATCTCAGCCTGCCAGAAAGAACAGACTGACAGAGCTGCAAAAGGCCAAAAGGAGCTGGAAACAGGAACGAGCACACGGGAATCCTTCGCTCTGTGACTGCAGCGTGTGTGAGGGGTGGAACACACTTGTCACACAGGTACCCCGTGTGCTGTGGCAGCGGCACGGTCGCTGCCTGGGGCACGGGGCTGCAGGGGCAGGAGGATGCTCTTAGCGGGAGGAGAGCTGTGCTGGGGCCGGGAGAAGCCGCCAGCCCCGTAGCCCCGTGCCAGCTGGGCGTGCGTGCTCCTCCTCCCTGCGCCTTTCCCTGCAGCTCCCGTCCGAAGCAGGGATGATGTCAGAGTTGTCATGGCATCGGTATCTATGGAACCGGGATCAGCATCGCGGTGCTGGGAAAACTAACTCACGAGATGGTCCTGGAGCCGCGGGGGGAACTCCCTCCGCAGTAATCGAGGGTTTCCCTCTAAGGTTCTTCTTTTTTCTCCTTCCTGCTGTCCATGGGGAGGGAGCAGGGATGGGGCTCGGCCCCTTCCCGTCCCATAGCAGCTCTGGGTGCCTCCTTCCATGCCTGAGGGAAGCAGGAGGTCAGCCCCACCCATTTTCACTTCCCTTTTCTTGCACCATCTATGGGTGTGCAACAGCAAAGAGCAGCTGCCAAACCTTCCCCTCTGTTCTCGACCACTGGCCCCAGTGAGTGGCCAGCACAGCCCCTGACTTGTGCCAGGTCTGAGAGCCCTCCCGGCTATAGAGCCTCTGAGAGTCCCCAAAGGGTGACAGCCACTCTTTCTGAGGGTCTGGGCACAGAAAGGGTGTTTGCCTTGTCCACAGCAAAGGTGAGCTGAGTAGCGCGGTGACCTCCCCGCGTTCCGGGCCATGGCATCGCCCTCCTGCCAACAGCCCAGCTACTTACAGGGCCATAGCACAGGTAGCCTTTGCCATTGCCCGGTGACACTGCCATAGGATGGTGACCCTTGCAAGGACACCCCACCCCTGCCCATGGCATGCTATCCCCAGAAGCAGCATGGGGACCATAGGGCAGTCATTCTTGGAACAGCACAGTGACCTGGGCACTGACGAGGTATCCTGGCTGTACTGTGGTGTCCCCAGCCATAGCACAGTGACCACGGCCATACCATGGTGACCATGGCCACAGCACAGTGTCACTGGCTATCCACAGTGCCCACAGCTGTGCCGTGGTGGCCATGCCCACAGCTCAGTGACGGTCGTTGTCCCACTGTCATACTGCCCATGCCTGCATGTCGGTGACAGTGGCTGTCACACTGTCACAGTGCCCGTGCCCACAGCTCAGTGACAGTGCCTGTCACGACGCCTGTGCCCACATCGCGGTGACAGCGGCTGTCACAGTGTCACAGTATGCGGAGCTCCATCCCGATGCCCATCCCAGCTCAGCCCCGCTACGGGGGGAGCGCCTCCCGCGCCGGCCGCGCGCACCTGCCCGTGCCCACCTCCTGTCCCCCCCCACCCGACGGGTGGTTCCTCCCACCGCTCGCNCGGCGGGGCTCGGCTGGGCGCGGAGCGGGCGCGGGGGAAGATGGAAGGAGCGTCCTTCGGAGCGGGCCGGGCGGGGGGGGCCATCGACCCCGTGGATTTCCTGAAGCAGCCGCAGACCCTCCTCCGGATCACCACCTGGGTAAGGCGGAACGGCCGCGGTGGCGCGGGGCTGGGCAGCGGCGGTGCGGGGACAGCGCCCGGCGCAGCGGGCAGTGTCCGGCCGATGGGCAGTGCAGGGGCGATGGGCAGTGCCGGGGTGATGGGCAGCGCAGGTGCACCGTGCCCGCAGCCGGTGCATCGTGCCCGGCGCCGGTGCGGTGCCAGTGCCGGTGCGGCGGGTGCTGCCCAGCCCCGCGGTCCGTGCTGCCTCCCGGGGGAGCTGGCACGGAGTTTCCTCGGGAATGGGGCAGGGAGCGGCGGGGGGATGCGCCGCTGCCCCTCTCCTGTTCGGTGCTGGAGGATGGGGTTCGGAGCAGGAGGCAGAGGACATTTTCCTGCCTTCCGCGCTCCGTGCATGCGTGTGTGTGACAGAAATCCGGGAGCCAGCCCTGCCCAGCTCTCCCGTGCTGCTGAAAGGATGTCATGTTTGTTGGACGTTTCCCATCTGTGAATTCCCACCGTGGAGCAGGGAGCAGGAGGTGGAATGGGCTGTGCAGCCGCCCAGAGAAGGCTTTAATGGTCTGTGACCAGGCAGTACAGGGAGCTGTGCCAGGGTGCTCCTGGGGCCGTGGTCCCCGGATGCCCAGAGCTAAGGGCAGCCCATAATTTGCCTCTCCCAGCCTGGCTTTTTGCTGAGATCTGCAGGTATGCAGGGCCGTGGGAGGTCAGGAATGCCAGGTCCTTCCCAAAAACCCCCAGTGGCAAGGGTCTGCCCAGCTATCACCTGGCTCCAGTGCTTGCCTGGAGGCTGTGGATGAGCCAAGCTGGGGCCTGGGGCTTGTCCTCGCCCATGTCACACCTGTTGTTGGCTCTGTGTCACCTCTGGCAGCGCTCAGTGGGGCAGGGAGCAGAGGAAAGGTGTGATGAGGAGGTGCAGCCCCCCAGCCACCCTCCTTCCAGCTGGCACAGCTGGTATGTCCATGGGGCTCTCTGGGCTGGGATGCCCTGGCCGAGGCCCTGAGCAGCACAACATGCAGCACATGAGCAATTCCAGCTGCAATCACATGCTCAAAGTTAAACCACATGCTGCAGTGTGTGGCTGGATGGGAGCTGATGTCCTTCCCAGGGGTTGGAGATGGCCCACGACTCCAGTGCTGGGAAAGAACAGGGGCCGGGGATGGATCTGGTGCATCCAGCTTGGTGTGGATGGGGCATTTTGGGCAGGGTTCAGGCACAGGGCAGCAGTTGTTCCCTAGGAGAAAACTTGACCTGGATCCTCCTGGATCCTCCTTGAGTGTAGGAATGGCAAACTGCAGGCAGCAGTGTTGGGTTTGGGTACAGTCAGTTAAATCTGACCCATTGTTGGTGAGTTAGGTCCCTCCTAAAATAAATGTGTCACTTGCACCCAGAGAGCTTCATTGTTGTATGAAGGGGATTGGACACTGCTGGGAAGCAGGACCAGAATATGGAATATAGATACAAAATGAAAGTCCCAGGTTAGCAAATACTCCTGTACATATTCACTGGTTTATTCAGTGGCAAAGTCCCTCATTTCATGGCTCTGTGTTCATGGGGAATCAGTGACAAATGAGTGCTTACAACTACAGAAATGCATCAACTTAACTCCACACAAGTACAGGGGCCACCAGTGTGGACAAACATGGGATGAGCGTGGTGCTAGCCAATAAATGTATGCAACATTTAGAGATGGCTCCAAAGGCCACTGAGCAAAAAGGGAGTTTTTTGCTCCTTTCAGTGAGCTGGGGGTTGGGCTGTGGAAGCTCATGTGGTCGCTCCCTTTGGAACCCTTTTCCCAGGTCTCACATTTGCTGGTGGATCTGTCAGAGTTCATCACTGCTCTAGCCTGGGGTTTCAGGTAATTGTCCAATTACTCGTGTCTTAAACCAGTCCAGCATTTATGGCTCCTTTGCAGGGCGAGCTGGGACTGCAGTCAGAGCGAGGTGTGAGTGCATTCCCTTCCCACTGCTGGCCCTTGTGCCTGGGTTCCTCCCAAGCTGTTGCTTTGCTGCTCTTGCCAGACCAGACCCGTGCCAGGATGGAGAGCTTGGATAGAGGAGGCAGCCAAAGGCTTTGCTGAGGTCTCTGCTGCCTTTCCTGCTGCTGTCCTGGGTGAGTGTGGCGGTGCTGTGGCACCGTGGTGGTGACGTCCATGCTGGTGGCTGGGCAGGAGCTCGGACCGATGCCCACCATGCTACTCGCTGATTCCCAAAGCAAACAGAACCTTCCCTGGCTTCCCTGCTTGCTATCCCAGGGGAGGTGAGCTGCCCGTGCCAGCACAAAACAGCCACGGGTGGTTGTTCAGCGAGCCCTGGGCTGAGGCGTGGGATGCAGCTGAGATCAGGCTTTGGGGTGAGCTTTCTTCACGTGGTTTTCCTTCCTGTGCTTCTGTGGCGCATCTTTGTGTCTGTGGTTAACCTGAGCAGCTGGATCCCACACCAAACACGTGACCCTTGCTGTGTGTGATGGCAGGTTCCCTTGGGAAAAGGAGGGAGCTGCCTGGGATGGGCTAGTTTAGGTGGGGGTGATGGAGAAATCCCACAGGGATTTGGGGCCAGCCCCAGGTGCCTGAGGTGAGTGACTCGTGCTAATCTGTCTGATGGCCACTGCTGGGGCTTCCCAGGGAGCCACCGCCAAAGGAAGGTTCAGTTCCCTTTATGTGACTCCAGTAGCTGCCTTGGGGACCTTGTGCTGGCAGTAAGGGACGGGCAGGCAAATGGTGACCAACACAGAAATCCCCAAATGTCAGTGGTGGCCAAAGGGGATTCCTGGTTCTGCCTCCCACAACAACCTGCCCTTGACAGAGTAATTCTGAGTATCTGAGGGGGGAAGAAACCGCTCCTGGCTTGAGCTGTAAAATCAAAAGCTGGAAAGAACCATTTAACAGTTCCTCATTCATCTCTTCCCCCTCTGTCTGATGCAGTTTGTCAGATGAAGATGTGATCGCTCTTGTGGTTTCCTTTTGAGACATTTTTTGCACAGCCAAACAGAGTCGATATTCATGACGGACGCCTGCAGAATCATGAGTTCCTTTCTCTGTGACTACCCGTGCCAGCCAGACTTTCAAGTGGCCACTCAGCTTTGCAGGGCAATTGTTCATTTGACATAGACTGCGGTTTGGCTTTTAAAAGCAGTTTTGGAAAATATTCCGGTAAACTTTTTCAGCAATTCCTGTGTTTTCATGCAGAGCAGAAGCAAAAGTGCGGTGCCAGGTCCTGTCAGTGCACCCTCATCCCATCCCATCCCATCCCATCCCATCCCATCCCATCCCATCCCATCCCATCCCTCTGCCTCCCTGGAGCTCAGCAGGAGAAGTGCAAGGAATAAGCTCTGGATGGCTCTTCAGGGGGTTCACTGACCCTGGAGCACTTGGGGCTCTTAGGGAAGAGCTCCAAGGCTGCTCTGGTACTTCAGGAGCCCACAGCAATGCTCAGAGTCATTAGCATGATCTGAGCTGCTTCAGACTTTGGTCCTGACCACTTTTCAGAAGGGTCATCAGATTTCTGTCTTAATTTTCTCTTTCTGCAGGCTATGGATTAAAGACAGAACTTAAACTTAACATTTTGGTAATGGAATTATAGGGAAGCTTCGCTGCATCTGAGCTTAAAATGGTTCTAAATTGTCATGCTCCTGTCATCTCTGGTTTCAAGCACTGCTGGTGTGCCATGTGCTCAGATTGCAGGATGAGATTAGGAACCTTGAATGGACGCTGTGTCTCCGCCAGCATCTCTTACCACATCAGAAAAAGTAATTCAGGAGAAATCAGTCATGTGGTCATCAATACACATCCTCCCAAGCTGATTAGCCTGGTGGACATGGCGCTAAACCTATTACAGCCAGCATCAGACCACCTCTCTGTGTGCCAGAAACCATGCCAGCTCTTCCCTTTGTAGCCGTCTCTGTAGTCCCTTGGGAGATCTGCAGAACTTTGGTCTTCACACCCTCCAATAAATTGTGCAGATCAGTGCTGGAAACTTCCCCGTGACTGAAAGCTGTAAGGATAAACTGGAGAGGGACCCAGGATCTGATTCCCCAGGGTCTGAGCTGGGTGGGCGTGGAGGGAACCTGGCCCTGTGCCAAGGGTCCCACTCATCCCTGAGCAGGGAAATCTGTGCCAGGCCCGTGCCCGACACAGCACAGGGGCTTAGTGGGGCTTAGGGAAACATTCGGTGCTAAGCAGGATTTGGCCTGTGCTAATTTGACCTTAATTGTTTTCCCTTCTCATTTGATGGTCCATCCTTCCCTTGCTGGGCTCGAGGAGAGGAGGGAGCTGAGCACGAGGCGTTTGGCTCCCTGGAGGGAGTGAGGGATCACCCAGAGCTTGGTGCTGGCTCTCTGCACGTGTGGTTCGTGCCCAGCACTGTTGATCAGGAGCCACAGCAGAGGAAATGAGCTCTGGATTGTTTCTTCTCGTGCGTTACATTTCCTCGATGCTGACATTAATGGTTGCTTGCGTGTGTAACCAAAGGCAGGTTCTGCAGTCTCCTACAACCCCACACCTTCTGGTGATGTTTTTTTTAGGTCCCAAATCCAAGTACAGCGCCTCAGCAGTGGAAACATCTCACCTTAAAATGGCTGACAGGTCACACCGAAGCTCTCAGCTCGTGCTCTCTTGTGTTATTTGCTTTTTGTTTTCCTTGCTTGGCTCTGCTCAGGGTGTGAGGTCTCCTAAAGCACATTTTAGGTGATGGGCTGCAGAAAGCTGAAAGAAACGGGGAGGAAAAATATGTGTGAGCTGGGGTCCAGCCTGCTGGAACTCCAGGAGGGAACAAGGATCTACAGAGCAGAATTCCAGAAGCAGGGCAGGCAGCCTGGCCAGCCAGCATCCTCCAGATGGCAAAAATGTGGTGGAGAGAGGGCAGACACAGCTCCCAGTGTTGTCCACACCTAAAAGGTGTCTCTATCGTGGGCACACCAGTGACCCAATGCTCTGGGCTCCCGTGAGGGCCTCATGGGTCCAGCAGAATCAAAGAATCCTGGAATGATTTGGGTTGTAAGGAACCTTCAAGCCCTTCCATTCCCACGCCCTTGCATGGGCAGGGACACCTTCCTCTAGCCCAGGTTGCTCCAAGCCTCATCCAGCCTGGCCGTGGACACTGCCAGGGATCCTCTGTGCCAGGGCCTCCCTACTCTCTGAGCAGAGAAGACCTGTCCCATTGCCCCATCCTGTTGTCCTGTGTCACAGAAATGCTGCCTTGCCTGGAGAGGTGTCTCCTTTTTCTTGGAAGCAAACTTTAAACTGGGGGAACTGGGCTGCTGGCTTTCATTAACAAGAGAGGTCCCAGTTTCTCCCTGGTTTTGCAGGCTTCTGCCTGGTGCTGTACTCCCTCCAGGGTGTGACCAAGGCTCCTTTGTGTGGCTGAAGTGCAGCTCTGAATGGAAAGGATGGGAGAGGAGAGCTTTCCTCCTTCCCATTCCCCCCACAGCCAGAGGCAGAGCAGCACTGATGGTCTGTGCTGCCGGAGCTGCCAGAGCTGGGGGCTCCCAGCACTCAGGAACCCCCACACCAGGAGCCCCCAAGCTGTCAGCACATCCTTGTGGAAGCTTTGACAGGGTGCAAGGATGGAGGATGCAATTTCCCACTGAGGTGGCTGGGGAGAATCCGCTTTTCTTACTGTGTCTTGCACCAGTTCATCCAGGAAGAGCAGAATTTTTTGCTGGTTGTTCAGCTGGAAAATGGAGTGTCCTGTGAAGGCTCCTTTGCAAATCCTCTGAGGTACTGCTCAGGCCCATAAAATCTCGCTCACAGTGGAAAATCTGACCTTGTGTTTTCTCTTTCAAGTCTCTGATGAGCTGGTCGGGGGTTTGAGCCACTGTGGTTTGTGGAGGTGATTGGGAAAATGCACTTGTTTTGCGTGAACTTTAAACGACACGGGGGGGGGTTTATTTCCCTGCCCACATTTATTTCATCTACCCACGTTTTCCTAAAATAAAAGCACTTTTTCATCTATACTTAGAAAGACAGCACCAAATCTTGTCTCATTAAAATGCTTCACCAGCACCAGTGGGTTTTTTAAGAAAAACCATAACATTACAATCCTGGGGTGAGGGAAAAAAAACTCATGAAAAGGCACGTTTTGACAGGAATATTCCAGCCAGTGCTGATGTTCTGAGCTCATCTATCAAATGTGTGCACATCGAATTCCTTGCTACTTTGACCCCCCAAGGAAAAGCTGCATGTCCTGTGTTTTGTGCATTGCAACGTGGTTTTGAGGGTCTCACGGTGTTAATTGATAAAACACCCTTTTTAAAAAAAAAAAGCATCGACATTGATAGCCCCAGGTGTACAAAGTGGGACAGGCACCACACACCTGTGCTGTGACGTCCTTAATTATATTTATGGGAGCTCTCCCTCACCCACCAAAGCTCTAGACTCTCAGCAGGCTCCCAAAAGCATGGAGAAGGTTGTTAATCCTGGGAGAACTGAGTGGAACTTCTCTGGCCTGCCAGAGAAGTAATCGCGTGGAATCAGAGGTTCTCAATTATTCATGTTTTCCAGAATCACATTATTTCTTCCAGGGCCTGTTTTATAAATGCTGCTGCTATTTCTGATGGTAAATAACAATTTTGCATTATTTATGAAGAGATTTTTACAACTGCTGATGTTACAACTGCTGCCAAAGCTCTGGGAAAACTATTAGTGCTGTTTGTTGTTGTCTCTTTCTATCATGCAGTCCCTCTTGTTGCAAGCATGGTGGTGGTCATGATGATGGTGGTGATGATGATGATGGTGATGAGTATGATGGTGATGATGATGATGATGATGCTGTGCCATCCCAAGTGCTCCCTAAGTGCAGCACCAGTAAGGAACAGGGTGCAGGTGCCTCGGGGTGACTTGGGTGGCCACTGAGCTCGTGGCTGGTGCTCAGGGGTGGCCTGAGCCAGGGATGGATGTGGGACAGGACCCTGGGCCATGGTGAAATTCCAAGAGGAGGAAGAGGAGAAGGTCTGTCCCAGTGTTACGTTAAAGAGTGGTGGAACCTTGGGGGTGGTTTGCCCACCGTGGGTTCTGCTTTGTTTCCACTGCTCTGTGACACAGCTTCCCTGGGAGCTGCAGGAGGTGACACAAGTGACACAGGTGACTATGAGAGCCACCAGCTGTGCTTTATCCTGGGGCTCCCGGGCTGCTGCTTCCATGTCACCTGTCCCTGTCTCGTGCCGTTCCTGCAGGTGCAGTGGGATCCAATAATGCCCTGTTCCTGTCCCCAGCTGCTCCCGGGAGAGCTGGAGGAGCCTCTTATCTCTGCTGCTGCATCCCTGGCCTCCAGCTGTGTCCCGGGAGCCAGCGGGGATGCGTGCAGGGATGCGGAGCCGGTGCTGGCAGCCAGGGATGAGATCAGAGGCTCCCAGTGTGAGGGAGATGTGCCTGCACTCCCTGCTCCCCTCCCTGCTCCCGGCCTCTTCCCAGGCTCTACCGGAGCAGGATCCAGAGTGGATTGTGCTGCAGCCAGTCCCACGGCTTCCCCTCCTGCCTCTGGTGCTGGGAGATAAGGGAATTACTTGGCCATGCCCAGGGTGAGTGATGTTAACTGAGGCAGCTGCTGCCATCCGGCTCCTTCCCTGCCTGCAGGGGTGTGACACCCTCCGGATCCAGCGCGGGGACCTGGGCAGCCCCAGCAGCCCCTGCCCTTCTGTCCCTCTTGGGCCCAAGCCTGGTCACTGGATAATGGATTCAGGAGCTGCATCCTTCAGGCCCTGCTAAGCCAACTGAAAAGTCTCCCTATTGCTCCCAGGGCAGCCCGTGCCCCTGTGCCTGGGTGAGCTGTTCCCATGTCCCCACCCATGTCCCCTCCACTGGCAGTCCAGCCCTTCCCTGGCTCAGCCACTCAATTATCCCATCTCATCCTTCCTCCCTGCTCCACACGAGCATACAAGGGGGTTTGTGGGGCACAGCATGACAGCAGAGAGCAGCACGAGCCGAAAGACTCTGCAGGTACCTGCCCCATCTGTTTATTTTTTCCCTCTCCAGCCTGTCTGGAGAACAAGATCCTTAAAATACTCTGCACAGCAAGGCACTGGAAGGCAGGAGGAGGTTCCACCTCACAGAGGAGGAACACCCAGGTACTGGTTGGAGCCACCAACCAGACGAGAGCCGGGATGTGTCTCACAAATGCCACGTTGCCATGGAGTCGAGGACGGGATTGAATCCAATGACGCTGCTGTTGGAAAACAGAGTTAAATGCAAACAGCAGCAAGTTGTGTTCTCTCCTTCCTCCTGCAGATCTTCTCCATCGTGGTGTTCGGCTCCATCGTGAATGAGTGCTACGTGAACAAGGACAGCCAGCACCCCGAGCTGCTCTGCATCTTCAACGAGAATGAGAGTGCCTGCAGCTACGGCATCGCCGTGGGCGTCATCGCCTTCTTCGGCTGCATCTTCTTCTTCGTGGTGGACCTGTACTTCCAGCAGATCAGCAGCGTCAAGGACCGCAAACGGGCTGTGCTGCTGGACCTCGGCTTTTCAGGTACCTCTGCTCTGCTCTGCTCTGCTCTGCTCTGAGGGTCTGGCTCTTTGAGGTCATTGCTGTGCCCTGCCCCTCCACTCCCGAGCCTTCCCCGCTCCTCCCATAGCCTAACACGACTCATGTGCCTTGGTTGGGGACAGCAGGGGTGGCAGGGGAGTTGTTCCATCCAACCATGCGCTTGGTGAGCACTGGGGAAGCCAGATGTGGTGGCTGGGGACGGTGGCATGTCCCACTCGTCTGTGTCACTCTGCAGCTGGAGCTGTTCACTGAGCCAGGTTTGCTGAGGCCACCCACCAAGGTGGGGCTTGGTGGTCACACCTCACAGCCCACACAGGGGGTTTTACCCTCCCACATCTCCTGTTCTGGCTCAAGAAAAGCAAAGGTGGTTTCATCAGCTGCCTCAGGTCTGGTTTCACTTTGTGCACGAGTTTGGAGCAGAGCAGAAGCAGCTTCTGTGCAGCTCGGGCTGGGGCTGCCCACGGAGCTGCTGTGCCCTCTTGAGCCCTCGACCTGAGGCTCATCCACGCAGGCAGGAGCAGGCAGGATGCTCCAGGCTGGAAGGGAACATCCTCTGCTCGGCTGCAGGAGCTGCCTGGCCCTTTTTGCAGCTGCTGTTCTGCATTCCCAAGCTCTGTTAGCAAAGTCTGAGGGTGATTTATCCAGCACAAACGTCGCTGATGGCTCTCTGTCCCAAATGAAAACATCCATCATTGCCTCCCTGCCTTGCCTGTTGTTCAGGCTGTTCTCTCCTTGCTGCAAAGCTCATTTCCATGGTCCTGGAGCACCGGCATCCAGCCCTTGTTAGATAAAATTTACAGCTCCTTCCGTGGGGCTCAGTGCCTGAAATCCTTGGATTCAAGCGGAAGGGGGACACCACATCCATCTTGTGGCTGCTGCTGCGTGTCACAGAGCCAGGCTGCAATCCTGCCTCCCTGCCTCACATCCTGACAGCCCCCTGCTCCCTGCCAGGCACGTGGGAGCTGGCACTGCTCTCAAACTCTGCCTCCTTTGTCCCTGTGATGGATCCACTGAGAGCAGAAATGAGAGAATCATGAGATCCTGGAATGGTTTGGGTTGGAAGGGACATTAAAGCCCATTCAGTTCCACCTTCCACTAGACCAGGATGCTCCAAGCCCTGTTAAACTCTTCCAGGAATGGGGCAGCCACAGGTTCTCTGGGCACCCTGTGCCAGGGCCTCCCCACCCTCACAGGGAAGAATTTCTTCCTATAATTCCTCTGGGACGTAACTGTGTGCTAACATTGGAGCACAGGTTGGGGTTCAGGCAGGGCCACCACACTGAAAACAGCATTTACAACCTTCTCTTGCAGCTGCTCTTCCAGCTGTTCCCATAGACAGGCGTTTGCTGGAGACCAGGCTGTGGTTAGGGTGGTAACACATCTTCCCTGGTGTTTGCACTCTGTTGTCTGCAGATCCTTAAATGATCATTATCTCCTGGCTCCTGCAGTGCTTCCTGGCGCTCTCCTTTTCCCCGGAGTGCTGGAGGGAGTGGAGCTGCTTCCATGCCTGATCCAGCTGGAGCTGGGACTGGCACATGCAGCCTCACCACGTCACTGCCAGCTCAGCCCTCTCTGAGGGCTTTTGAAATTCGTGTCAGTTCTCCAAACATCAAACCACACCTGGCTCGTGTTTCTGGAGGTGCTCTCCACGCCTGACCCCATCTCCTCCATTGGCAGTGATACCTGCCTTGCCCACGGCACTGGAGGAAGTCCTCCTCTGCTGCCCAGAGATCCAGGCAGAGCTGGACTGGCGGGCAAAGGCTTCTCTCTGCATCACAAAGCCTCCTGGAAAGGCACATGGGTGGTAGCAGAGGCAATCTCAGCCGTTCCTGGCCGGAGATGCTGATGGTTTCAGGATGAGGAAGGACAGTGCCTCGCAGAGCTCAGTGGTGCAGAGGGATTTGGCAGCTGCAGTACCCAGCGCAGCCGTGCTGGGTTCAGGCTGTGCATGATGTCATTTTAACTCCTGACATCCCGTGGGTGACACCAGGGCTGGGGTGGCACTGGGGACAGAGTGGCAGCAGGAGCTCGGTGGCAGTGTCCTGCCAGGGAGGACGAGCTGCACTGGGTCGAGTGTTGCACACAGGAACAGGTTCACCCTCCACAAACCAGTGCCAGTTCCATGTCCCCAGAGCTTGTCCCTGAGCATAAGCAGTGCCAGTCCCATGTCCCTTGTGCCAGCCCTGTGCCCCAGAGCTTGTCCCCGAGCATCTTGCTGCTCCCACAGTGTGAATTAACCTTTGGGAGCTGCTCTTGTTTCACCTCTGGGATTTCCACTTCCGAACCACCCCCAGTGGGATTCTGAGCAATGGCTGAGGTCCAAATGGAGGGGTTGGATCTGCTTCCCATAGCAGGGAACAGCTGCTGGTAAAGCCCCCTTGTAGCAGCAGGGGAACAGAAAAGATCCCTGTCCTTTAAGGGTGACCTTTAAGAAGTAAACCCCCTCATTTAATGCTGTCAACAAGTCATCATCCTAAAAGGGAAGTGAAAATGCATATGCAGAGATTTGGGTGGGTTTGGTGACAGGACTGGCTGTATTTGGTGAAGTTTTTGGAATTATTGGAAAAGGAAACCCTGACTGATTGTTCCTGCAGGGGCAGCCTCATGGTCAGGCCTGATGGTTGGGAATTCCCAGGCCCAGCCATGCAGGAGGAGACAAGGAAAGTGTCTTAAATTGCAATTAGGAGTGAATTCAGAATTAAAGGGCTTGAGCCCTCTATCTCCAGCACTGGGTGGGGATGTTCATGTGTATATTTTATTGTGTTTAGGGACAACTGGCAAGATAAATGGGAATAAAGGGGAATAAATGGGAATAAAGGAAGGTTCTTCTCTCCCTGCAGTCAGACAGGGACTGGCAGCCTGGCTGACAATCCTTGGGAAGCTACTGGGCAGCTCAGCATTCCTGACATCCACGTGTGCACTGATGCCTGGAATCTGAGACACCAGGAATGATGGAGACCCTTAAAACAGCACTGTGGGAGGGTGCAGGTTGTGCAGCTCCCCTTCTCAGTGCTGGAAAACATCCCTGCTGCTGACCCTGTGCTCCTGGCTTTTCCTTGACTGTTCCCGGAGCTCCTTGGCACCAGGCACTGCTGGTGGCTGGGGATGGAATTAGGGCAGCTGCAGCCGTATCTTGCTCAGCCAGCTTTGCTTCCAGGCAGGAATAATCACCAGAGTGTTTCTGCTCGGTTCCACAGGCCCAGAGGGATTCTCTGCAGGGATGAGCAGAGCTCTCACATGTCATGGAATCACAGAATTACAGAATGGTGTGGGTTAGAAGGGGCATTAAAATCCATCCAGAGCCGCGCCCTGCCTTGGGCAGGGACACCTTCCACCATCCCAGGTTGCTCCAAGCCCCATCCAGCCTGGCCTTGGACACTTCCAGGGATCCAGAGGCAGCCACAGCTTCTCTGGGCACCCTGTGCCGGGGCCTCCCCACCCTGACAGGGAGGAATTTCTTCCCAATATCTGATATAAATCCACCCTCCTTTATCTTAAGGCCATTCCCCTTGTCCTGTTATTCAATGCCCTTGTGAAAAGTCCCTCTCCAGCATGTCCAGGGAGGATGTGCTGTCCCTGAGGGTCTTTGAGATCAAGTTAAAGTGTAGCTGAGCTGAACTTCAGGCAGGCAACACACTGAGATGGCCCCAGGAGTTTCCTTCCATCTCTATTTTTGTATCAGCCTCTTTTAAAAAGCTCCTTTTGGGCTGTGCCTCCCAAATTCCTGTTCCTATTGGAAACCCTGGTGATTTGTGCAGCAGCAAAGGGGAGGTGCTGGGCAGGGGCAGCACTGACCAGCTCTGTTCTCCTGCAGGTTTCCTGGCCTTCCTGTGGTTTGTAGCCTTCTGCTTCCTGGCAAACCAGTGGCAGAGGACGACGCTGACCAGGGGGTTCTCGCAGGGTGCTGATGCTGCGCGGGCAGCCATCACCTTCTCCTTCTTCTCCATCATCATCTGGGTGAGCACAGCCCCGGAGCTGAGGGGGGAGAGCAGAAACGAAACCTGCCCGGGGTCGGTGCTGAGCTGGAGGGGGAGTCTGGGATTTGGAGAAGTGAATCCTGGCGGGCAGTGAGGGGCTCTGCTGGGGAAGCCTGCGGGCCCTCCACACGTGGAACTGGTGGTTTCTTACCCGGGAAGCATCAGCTCAGTCCCTTCTCACTGGGGAGTTCCAGGCTTCCCTTTCTCCCAGGGCTGGGAAGTTTTGTTCCCTTTGGAAACGTGCCACCAGCCACAAGCTGCCCGGATTTCAGGACCTCATTAGAGCCCCAGGGCAGCTCTTTGGAGGCAGAGAGTCCCCGGGAGCAGATCTCTGCACCGAGCTGGTTTGTGGGATGGCTGGATGGGGGATTTGGGGAGCTCTGAGGCTTATCAGCTCCCTCCTGGGACAAGCTGGACTGTCCTCTCTGCTGTCCGCCCGGAGAAGGGGCTTGTAGAAACCTCCTTTGATCCAATTTTTGGCTCCACATGGGCAGAGGGACTTCAGCCAGGGCTGTGTGAAACCCTGGGGCCCACCTGGACCCACATGAACTCGGGGGGCTGTGCCATCCGGGGGGCTCCTGCTCCAGGGGCTGTGTGTGTGGAGGAGGGAGGGCTCCGTGTTACCTCCATCCCTCCTGCAGCTTTTCCTGGGCACAGAGCCCCAGGATGTGCTCTAATTCCATATTGCCTTAAAAGAATTGGGGCAAAAGCCAGTCCGAGGCTTTCCAGCAGCAAGCCTTGCTCCAGTTCCTCCCCAGTTTAACTGCTCCCTGCTTTATGATTATCCAAACAAATCTCTTTTAATCCCAGCTCTCCCCCATCGTCGACTGCCACAGGGAAGGGCAGTGGGTGGGATGTTCTCCATCCCACCAGCATCTGCTCCCACCCCGGGAGGGCAGTGGGGACATCAGTCCCCTGTTACATCCCGAAGGATGGCCGGGATGCTTGGGAAGCCATCCCTGGCTTCTACAGGCACTTTTTAACCTCCTCAGCCCCTCATTTACAAACTAATTGAATTGTTAATGAAGCCTCCTAGAATGAGAGTGAGCTCGGGGCCCTCCCGGCTCTGCCGCCCACATTTCCCACCGTTTGCAGCCTCAATTCTAGCAACCTGGAAAAGGGTGAAGGAGTCTCGGCAGAACTGACCTATTTTCCTGGCCTGGCACTCGGCAGCTTTCCCTCCCCACAGCAGATGGGTTTATTGGGGCCAGCAGTGCCAGATCTGCACAGCCAGGGCCCCCCACCCCTGGCAGAGCTTTGGGGGTCACTCTGTCCCACAAAAATGGCTTCTGGAGTGTCCGGGTGGGGTTTGGGGCTGGATTAGCTCTTGGATACAATGGCGTGGGGTGGCAGTTTGCCAGGATGCTGCGATGGGCTCAATGCTTCGCAGTGATGTGGGGAATGTGGGGTCCTGGGGTACACGGGACCCTGGGGGACATGGGATCCAGGGGGAATGCCAGGTCCTGAGGGGATTGTGGGATCCTGGGAGGACATGAGGTCCTGGGAAAACATGAGGGCCTGGTGGGATGTGTGGTCCTGGGCCTTTGGGGGATCCTGGGAGGACATGAGGTCCTGGGGTGATGTGTGATGCTGGTGAGACACAGGGTCCTTGGGGGACAGGGCAGTCCTGGGGGGGTTATGGGGGTCCCCCTGAGGGACACGGGGTGCTGTGGGGCTGCAGCCCTGCCCTCTCCGACCCCGTCCCTCTCCCGGCAGGTGGTGCTGGCGCTGCGGGCGCTGCAGCGGTACCGCCTGGGCACGGACATGTCCCTGTTCGCCACCGAGCAGTTCGGCACCGACCCCAGCGCGTCCTACCCCGGCTACCCCGGCGGCAGCGGCGTGGAGAGCACGGAGACCTACCAGAGCCCTCCCTTCACCGAGACCTTAGAGCCCAACCCCAAAGGTTACCAAGTGCCAGCGTACTGAGGGGCTGGGGCGCTGCCACCCCCGCCCGCTCCCAAATGTATCCAGTCCCATTTCCTTGCCGTGACGAGTCAGTGCCGGGTCCCTTTATTAGCTCGTTGTGCAGTGAATTCTGTACAGTGGTATTGGTTCTTGTCTTACCTGTCCCAGGGTTTCTAAAAGCAGTGTTCCCTCTAAGCCAGGAGGAAGGAAGGTTGGTACCACATCACCTACACGTGGGGAAGAGGAGTAAATGCCCCCTCTGAGCTCTGCTGGGAAAGCCCAGGACACCTTTTCCTCTTAGAAAACAGCAGCTGAGGAATTATTATCTCGTTCTTCCAGAGCTAACACAGAATCCATCGAGGGTGGGTGGGCAGTGGGGAGAGCTGGCCCCGTCCGCTCCCGCTGCGCAGCTTCCAGTCCAGGTTCCACGGAAAGTGCCAAATTCACAGGGAAATCAGTGATATCTGTGTTACATTTCTTTGTATATATTTGCTGTACAAAAAAAATATCCAAACAGGTGTTTCAGAACTTGGTTTAGAGGCACAGGGGGGGCACAGCAGGCTGGGGCTGGGATCAGCATCCAGTCTGCTTCTACACTTCAATGAGTTCTGGCTGAGGATTTAAAACGTTACTGTTTGAAACTGGAAACCAGTTCAGCAGGAGCTGGTAGCTAACTGGGAATAGCCTGTGATCTTTAGCCTTTGTGGTTGCGTTGCTTTACGGGGGATTGGGAAGTCTGTAAATTCCTAAGGAATTTCTGGTTGGCAGCACTGACGCGTTTTCACTGTGGAGAGGTGAGGACCAAGGTGAGGGGCTCAGACTCAACATCCAAGGCCATTAGGAGCAATACTGGACTTGTATTTTTATTCTGGGAGCAGCCACCATCTGTCAGCTGCAGCAGAACCCCGGGTGGGGACACGTGTGTCACCCCACAGTCTCCAGAAATGAGGGATTCAGGCAGGGAACTGGAAAGGCTTCACAGGCCATTGAAGTCCATCCTGTGTGGGCTCACAGCCCCGTGTTTGGAAATGGTGTGGGAAGAGAGTCAGTGAAAAGCATCCAGGAAAGAGGCTCAGGTTGGGGGTTCAGCTGCAAAATTCCTGCCTTGTAAAAGAAAGAAATGTGTAAAATCCGGTAGGTCCTCATCAGCCACCCACCGGCTTTCCCTGCCCGTGTGGCAGCTGATCTGGGCTGTGTCACTAAGGGCTGAGCAGAGGAGCTGAAACTTGAATTCCCAGCCCCGTTGGTGGCAGCTCCATCCCTGGAGACTCCCGGCTCTCCCGGCGATCCGGGGTCCTGCCTCGCCAGTTCACGCCGGCAAAGCCACCGCTGCCTTCCGACCTCGTGAGGAGCAATAGCCACCACCTGTCCCCTCCCCTGTCACAGGTCCTGGTCGCCATTGCCACAGCTCATTCCTGCTGCTGAGTCGCAGATCAGTGCACTAATTAATGAGCAGCAGATCAATGCACTAATTAAGCAGCCAATCATTCCGAGAGGTCACTGCCGGTGGCGAAGCGCATTCCTTGCCTTGGCTCCAGGTCCTGGCTGTGCCGAGCTCCTCACAGGTGCCTGACCACGGACACCCCAACCCAGTGCGGTATCAGCCTCAATGAATTCTGGAATCTTGGTGGTTTTGTGGAGTCAGTCTTGCTGGGAAAGAAAAAAACCCCGAGGATTTTAATACAGGGTACGGTAGAACTGTAGCAATATTTTCCTTAGAGGGAACACTGAAACTTTAGCAGCACAAACAGTACTTGTGTTAATATTTTAGCAAAATTATAATCAATTTAAATGTTTAAATTGATTGTACGTGAGATAATGTTCGTTGGGTACAGTGTATTTTTTCTAACTATAATATAACTGTTCCAGAGTTTCCGTGTAACTGTAAAGAGCTAAAGCTGTGTCTGCCTGTGGGACGCGTCGTGCCCCGTGTGCCCCCCCTGCTGAATATTACACGCTCTGAATGTCCCCCCGAGGCCTGCATTGCCTTTCTTTGCCCCCACACGCACATCCCACCACGATCCGTGCCGGGATTGACCTCTGGAGCAGCAGCAGGGACACGGGGACCACACTGGCACAACTCCTGGTGCTTCCTGAGGGCCGTGGCTGGTTCAGCTTCCCCAAGTCAGTGTTACCTTTTCCTTGCAGGAGGCACTCGGCTGCTCTGCTGGGCAGGGAGGAGGAGGAAGGGTTGGGTGCCTGAGGGGCTTCCTGGCAGAACAGGAGATGCTCCTTGATTAAACTGGAGCTGGGAATAACGTGTCCAGCCTCATCACTCAACAGGCACCTGCAGGGAGGTGAGCCCTGATCCTCTGCACCCAAAGTGCCAGTCCCAGGCAGCGGAGGGGTGGCACCCCTGCTGGGGTGGCACTGGGACAGGCAGCTCAGACAGGCAGGAGTCCCACAGCTGGAGCATTTTTCCAGGGAATTGCGATGGGTTTATGTCCGAGGTGGCCACGCTGAGGCCATGTCACCAGGCTGGACAAGACAATCCCAAACTCCCTGGCCTTGGCGAGAGCTTTCGCCCACCTCAGCCTGACTCAACCCCATTTTGGGGTTTGTTGGTGCAGCTCCCTGGCCCCACGGAGCCCTTGCCCTGCTGAGTTTAACTCCGCTCAGAGGGAGGGTGACACCCGTGCCTGGAATCCTGCCCCAAATCCTTTGGGAGCCCCCTCAGTGTGCCCACAGCTGCTGGGTGGCAGCACCTGGGTGTGTCTGTCAGCCAGAGCAGGGTGTGCAGGTGGGGTTGTCACCAAGCACCACCCCAAGGGGGCCATGGTTGGAGAACCAGAGCCATGGGTGTGCTGGGGGTTCAAGGTATTTGTAACATCAATTTTCATCTTCTTTCTCCACTTTTTCTCCCAGCTGTGGTACAGCAGCACTCACCCCTTTGTAACCACCCAGGCCACATCCTAAGAGGATGCCAGGGCTGTCCCAAAGTTGTCCCAAAAACATGCCAGGATTGTCCTGAGCATGCCAGGGCTCTGCCATCCTGACAGGCTGTTTATAACCCTCTGTTCTCCCCAGAGCTCACAGAGAGCAGGACCTTGCTGTGCTCAGCCCAGCCCAAAAGCTTCTGCACAGTGTTAGCACTAAATTTGGGTGTAAAGAGTAGAATTCCAGCAATCTGCCTTTCCTGGAGCTGCATTCTGCCCCATCCTCTTGCTCCAGGAGGCTCTGTCACAACACAAGTGTTTCTCAGCACTGAGGTAACTACATCATGCATTGTGCAATTTAAGTATATTAAAATATTTGGAATTGTTGCTAACATTTCAAGCTGTTCCTAGCAAAGTGGAAGCTTTGCTTAAGTGATGTTTAGTTAAAAATATTCCCCCCTTCCCATTACCTGCTCTGTGTTAGGGGTCTAGAGCAGACCCTGAGAGCAAACACCTCCCTTTACACAGCATCAGGAACTTGGGATCTCACTGGCTCTTGTGCCTGAACACTGGGATGAGATTCCCATCAGTTCATGCCATAAGAAATGACACCCACAGCATTTATTTTCTCCTGCCTCTCAGTCCCTTACAGGGGTGTTTTGTACCATCTCTCCCAGTGCCAGCCCCCAAAGGCACAGGGCTGGCTCCTGGCTCTGCCTGCTGCCCTCTAATCATGGTCTATTCCTTAGGAAATCCCATCATTATTCCATGGAATGGGTATTTCTCTCAGTAAGAGCTACTGTATCTTTTATAGACTCCTCCCAGCCCGTGCTGTCCCCAAGCAGGTGGCTCTGGTTCCCCTCTGGTCCTGTTCTCAGCTACATTTTAACCCTCTGTGTGTCACAAGCCCCTCTCCCCCCCTCGGTGAGGCTCAGAACCAGCCCTCACTGTCTCAACTTGAAACCCCAGTTCAGCTGCCTGGATTTTGTTGCAATACACATTTAAACCTCAGCTCCTTTAAGAGTTTTAATCTCCAACAGCTCCCACCTGAGGGTTGGGAAGTTCAGTTTCTTTGCAGATACCTCTGTCCGAGCAGACGCTTCCAGGAGTTGCAGTTGTCACTAACCTCTGTGCAGTGTAGTATAAAGTGGACTGTGTATGGAAATAAGTTTAAAATGTTTACAATTTTGTATATATTATATATATAAAAATATCTTTTGAGAGAACAATCTGTGATTCTGTATTTTCAGTGTCCGTGTAACCAACTGCAACTTATTTTCAATAAAGAGCTAAAAATGAACAGAAAAAAAAAAATTTGGTAATAACTTTATTTGATCAGGTGAGCACAAGGAACAAGGGAACTGCAACATCAGGCCCCAGCAATGCAGCACCTCGAGGGAGCTCCCAGCAGCACCTCTCTTGGGGAACTCTGGGCTGCAGATGGAGAAGTAACTGAAACCCGAGGGAAGACAGAAGATGCTCCTGCAGGGAAGACACATTTCACTCCCTGAACTTTAGAAACCAAAGGGATGGGGAGAGTTGCTGACTGGAAGTGGTGAGGGTGGGCTGGCAGCATCCAGCCCCCCTCAGGTGTCCCTGCCTGGGGTCAGGATCAGCTCCAGGATCCCCAGCGAGGCAGGAACAGGGACTGCCAGGGACTCATGCAGTGTGTGAACAACCATGCAGCCAAATCACCCTCCCCAGCTCCTTCTGGGCCAAATCCAACATGGACAGGGGGTCAGAAGAGTCTTAAATATTCAAGAAAAAAAACCCAAAGCACTTTGCAGCCTGAGAGCAAGCAAAAATAATGTGTAAGGCAAGGAAGAGTGGCTGTAGGCAGGAGTAGCTCTTGGGTAATACTCTGAGCTTGATTTCATAGAAATGATGCTGCTAGAAAAGCTGTGTTTCATCACTAAAAATTACATAAATTAATTTCAGCTTTATTCCTACACGTTAGAAATAACTAAACCTGGAGATGGGAAAGAATCAGACTTTCAGCCATGGGGGACTCCTGGCACTTCATCACCTCAGAGCTGCTGCTGGAGGAGTCACTTCAAAGGAGGAAGAGATCCCCCTCTTCCTCTGAGGTGGAATTTGGGGAGGCCAAGGAACACGAGCAAAGCTACATCAGCCCGGTGTCACTGAGGGAGGTGCAGGTGTCAGACCACTGTAAACAGGTAAATGCACTTAAAGGCACTGCAGAAAACATGGTCAGTGATCAGCAGCATTTAATGTCCCAGGATGCTGTTGGGAGCTCCCACCAGTAATACATCCAAGAAATTAGAAACATGGCAGTCGTTAAATAAAATTCCTGTGTGCTTTACGGAGAGTAAAGCCTTAATGCTGTTACTGTACATGCAGGGCTACAAAATCAGTTTCTTGAAAGAACTTTACAGAAAAGGTCAGAGGCTACTTCAAATCTTGCACAGATGAGCCCAATTCTTCAAGCAGCAGAACTGACCCTGTTTGCAGAAAGGAAAACTCTGCAGCCCAGTGTTTGCAGCTCTCCTGGTCACACACCCCAATGAGCAGCACTTTCCTGCACCTTTTACCCCTGACTAGTGTGATCTTCACTGAAATAGCACAAAAAAAATCAGAACGCTTATAAGGGAAGCCACTTCCGTTCATTTCAGTGATCCATAAACTTTCCCCACCCCAAAACCAGAAAGAAACCCCCAAACCAGAAGCTTATTCCCCTATTGTGTCCCCTGTCATTCTGCAGATCAGAAAGGATTCCCAGCTATTGCATGTTCCAGGAGGAAGGAGCCCTGCCTTTCCCCCCTGCAGCTCAGCCTAACCCTACCCCGGATTTGGGAGCTCAGACAGTGGGTGGGGACGAGCTCTGGCACATTCCCGTGATCCCTTTGCCCAGGAGGGCTTCCCAAGTCACCTTCTCCTCACTGCCTCAACCGGCACCGGCCCCCAGCCACGCTGCTGCCAAACCTCATTCCAAAGTGCACATCCACAGCCAGAGCCTGGGTCCTGGCCCTGGGGAGAGCTAACTGATGATCCTGCTGATTGCCTGCAGCGAGGGGAACTCCTCATCCTCGATATGCAAAGCTTTGTGGGTGACCACGTCCTGCTGGGTCAGCACCTGCCTGCACGTGGGGCAGATGTAGCAGTCGAGGTCGGCGGGGGAGTCCGTCTGCCAAACGTTCTTTTTGTTCTTTTTGGGTTTGTTGGAGCTTTGTTTCTCCTTGATTCGGAAGTCGTTGTGAGCAGAGAGCAGTTCCTGCTGCTTGGCCGTGTCTGGCAGCAACACCAACAACTCCTTGAAAATCTTCTTGAAGTTTTCCCCCAGCAATTCCCGGCAGCTTTTGTAATACTGAGCTGCAGAGATCAGCCCCTGCAGGGGACAGGGAAAGGCAATAATTAAGAGGGAAAAAAAAATTATTAAAAATCCCACTGGGATTCAGGCCTCCCAGAAAGGGAGGTTTTGGGAACCCACTCACCTGCCTGAACTGCCCAGAATGAGTTTTAAATTTATTGAACTTGGACTCATCGCTCTGAAGAAATTCTTTAATGGATTGTATGAGCTGGATGTTCCTCTGCTGGAAGTTCTCAGGTATCAAGTATGATCCATGACAGGATTTTGGCCTGTGTTGGAAAAAACCAGAAGTGACCCTGACACTGGTTTGTGTCACACAAAGATGCCCTGGGACATAAATCACAAGGCTGTTCTGGCTTACAGCTGCACGTCCTTCCTCCACCCAGCTACACATAAGCAGCACACAGCTGTCTTGACAGGATAATAAAATATGGGATTCTGTATCAGATTCTAGCTTTACACAAACAGAATGTTTAAAATCCAAGTTTAACGTGGTCCTGATGAGCTGCTCTGTGAGCTGGGTGCACTGAAAAGACCTGAGCAAAGACCTCACAGTGAATAAACCAACAGATAACAGAGGCTCTGTAATAAACTGACACAAAGTTTTCCCTCCCCTTTTCTCAGAAACTCCTCTCTCTATCCCAGAAGGAACCAGAGAGCAGCTACTGGAAATATCAGAGCAGTGAAGGCCATCAAGGAGAACACGCCTCAGCACCTTGCTCCTGGGACTCACAGAATCGATGGGATGCACAGGAGTAAGTTGGAACTGCAGATTTCCAAATAAATCTAGAATAGACCAAGGTCTGAGCAGCCAAAACACTGCACAGCTCCTCAGACTCCTAGCTACACAGGGCTGTTCTATGCAACTCTCCTGAATCCAAGCCACAGCACCCTGGGATTTCCCAATGGGATCTTCACTGGGCTGACTCCCTGTGTGCTGTCTGAAGCCCCTGTGACACAAGGGAGGTGTGAGGTGCCCCATACCCCCTGGCAGGCCCTTGACTCACCCTTTCAGAGCTGTAGTGACAGGTTCAGAGATGGTGGAGGATGGGATGACAGCGAAGCCCGGGGGGGGTTTGCTGACAGGCACCGACAGGCCCGGAGGCGGAGGAGGGTTCTTCAGCAGCACCACGGAGTTAAAGCCTGAGGGAAGCAGGGAAAGGCCAGGAATTAGAGCACCCACAGACCCCTGACACACTCCAGTGTCCGATACACCAATGCCTGACAAACTCCGCAGAAACATCAAGAAGAGTTTGCAGCGCAGACATCACTATATTGGAGAAAACCTAAAAAAAATCTTCAAGAACCACTTGAGAGTGGCTGATGTTCCTCTACAGAGAAAGTGCTTTAATTATTCATTTACTTTTTCAATGGAAAATAATTTTGAAAGCCCACTCCAAGTCACAATGAAAACCACTTTTGCATTATTAAAGGGAACACAAATCACTGGAGGAGGCAGCAGGCCTGGCCTGGCCTCTCCCAGCAGGAGCTGCACAAACAGCAGGGCTGGTGCCTCCCGATGGGATCCCACTTCCATGAAAACCACTCCAAGTCACGTTTGTTGCTGTCTCTCTGCCTTCACAAAGTCATGGCTAAAAGAATAGCAGGAAACCTCTGCCAGGAGGAAATAGCCAAGGAAGTGAAGTGACAAGTGCCAGCAGGGACAAGGACACAACCAGATTCCCTTTGCCTGCAGCAGCTTCCAAGGCAGATCTTGGAGCACAACACATGGATGTGTCAGCCCTGGGGACACGGAAAAACCAGCTCTTCATCCATGAGCCACCCCCAGTGTACAAACACCTCCTGCTGTGGGGCAGAGGTGATTCTCAGAGGACATTCCAGCTCTCCTGTGACACCTAAGCTGCCTTTACCTCCAGAGCCCAACTGGCACCTGGTGGCAGAACCTCAGTCAAGAGCCAGAATGAGTTTATAAAACACATCCACGTGTTCTCTGGACTCTCTACAAGTCAAGCTGGTTGTGCCCAGCAGTGTTTCCCCATCCCTGGAAGTGTCCAAGGTCAGGTGAGACAGGGCTTGGAGCAACCTGGAATAGTGCAAGGTGTCCCTGCCCATGGCAGGGAGTAGAATGAGATGATCCTTTAAGATCCGTCCCACCCAAACCATTCCCACGACTCTGTGATTCCTTCCACGCTTACCTGGTGGCGGGGGCATCCTGGCTGATCCTGAGCTCCCAAGAGCTGGGAAGTCTTCCTGAGGTAAAGGGCATTTGTTAGTCACTGGGGGCTTTTTAAAGCCGGGGGGCTCTTTGGGTGTACCACAGCCAGCTGATGGTTTATCCGAGTGCCCGTTGACGACAGCTGTGGCTCTGTCAGGGCCGTGAGCAGCAGGGAACACCTTGCACGGCTGCTCTGCTTCCGGGGGCTTTTCCACCGCTGGCCTGGGAAACGACGTCTCCTGGGACGGGCGTGCAGACGATGGGCTCTGCTTCTCAATCCCCATCTTCTTTTTCTTGCCCACTTTCGTAAAAGTTTGTGAGGTAGAAGCTGCCAGCAATGACGAGACGTCAAACATGGTCGGGGTGTTCCGGATCTCCTGGGTGGTCAGGCCCCCACCGCTGTCCTCATCGTCCGACTCACAGAGTTTATTGCTCTTCTTACTTCCTTTGGAGGTGTTCAAGGATGGTTTTTTGGCTGGCTGGTTGACACAGGGGCTGCTCATGGCTTTGACCACGTTTTTATTGGAACCATTGTTCCACGCAGATGTGATGTGAGTTACTGTCTTATTGGCGGGCTTCACTTTGGATACCAGAGCTGGGAAATCCTCCTCCTGGAAGGCTGCTTTCCTGGCAGTCGCCGTGTACGTCAGAGACATCCCTGATGAGATGGTGGGAGCTGCAGAGGAGGACAAGCTTGGGAAATCTTCTTCTTTAAGCTTAACCAATGCTGGCTGGGCAGAGCTGTGGGGAAGGGAGAGGTTTGGAGTTACTGAGGCAGCACAATCCCAAGGGACAGCACAAACCCACAACTCTCCACTCTTCCTCAGACTGCCATGTCAGGTGGCACAAAAGAAGTTAAACTGGATGATCCTCGAGGATCCCTTCCAGCTGGGGATATTCCATGATTCTATTCTGTGATTCTAAGGACAAGCCAGGAACTGAACCAACACCCGATGCTGCTCATGCTGGTGAGCGGCACAGAAACAGCTTGAGGCAGGAGGGGATGGGGCAAGGGAAACCTTGGGAGTGACCAAATGATCTGGAAAATTATTTTCCCCAGAAATGCAGAACACATCAATCAGCTTCTAAATGTGCTTTGCCCCTGCTGCAGCCCGGCACAGACTCACCCTTGGAGAGGTCCTGCTGCAGAGCCGATTGCTGGAAAGTTGTCCTGGCTGAGAGCTCCATTAGCAGCTGCTTCTTTTGGAACAGGGACAGAAAGAGCAAAGAAGTATTTTCAACCCAAACCCATTCATTCCAGAGCAGGGGCTTTCAATGACAGCAGCACTACCAAGGCCTATTTTCAGCAGCTGATGATGTCATTAACTGACATTCCAGGAGAACAATTTAAATGCATGCATCACTATTTCCTTCAATTAGCTGTGCTCCCCATTATGTCGTGGCACACCGGAAAATTCATGATACTTTAAATAAGTAAAACATGTGTAAGACAGAACTTTCTGAGGGAACCTTCCAGACACAGAGATGCCCTGCAGTGCAGGACCTGTCCAACACTCACCTGGGACATCGTTTGAAGACTTTGGCACACGTTTGGAGCCGAGCACATCGGGATCCCTCAAATCCTCCTTTTTCCCCCTGCTGCTGCTGCCTTCCTCTTTGTCCTCCACCCTCTTCTTCTCTTCCTGCCGTTTGGCTGCCACAGATGCCCTGACTGCTGCTGCAACATCCCTGTCTTCTTCTTCCCTGCAGGACAGGGCAGATTCCCTTGGTCAAACAGCAAGGACCATGGAGCAGCTGCCTCGCTCCAGTCTCACCTCTCTGGTGCCAGCTCCAGTGACATCCCTGATCTCGTGCTGCCACCTGCTGAGAAGCCTAATCCAGCCCCACTACTCCAATCCACCTCAGCCAGGCAACATTCCCCCCTGGATTTCCAAGTTCCATATGTGGGAATAACAATCCAGGCCAGAAGAAACCAGGGTGAACTGGGAGAGACAGTACCAGGGATGCAGGGGGCACCTGTCTCTCTCGTTCATTTCCAAACGTATGGAATCATTCTTGGAGGCCACAGGAACTCTTTGAGACATGGCTGGGCATGAACTCTCAACACATGCACGATCCACATGCGACATCAACAGAGGAGTGTTTTGGGATGGACTTTTTTCCCCAGTGGAATCACCAGTAATGAACCAGCTGCCCGTCCAGCGAGAAAAAGAAGAAAATAAGATGTGCAGGATGTAAAAAGCACTCAGGTCTGGTGTGGATGAAGAGACATAGAAATGCAAAGTTTCATTTCAATACTTAACCCTCTTCCTTTTCCAAAGCACTCAGTCTGGCCACACAGAGATCTGTTAGTTCAATGAAAAGCATGGTCCTTAGAACAGGAATTTCATGATTACCCAGACCAAAAACTCCATTTAACCTGCACAGACTTGTCACCTACTTCAGAAAATCCTATTTAGAGAAGTTTGCATAAAAACAGCTGCTGGAATCAATTTAGGGTTCTGAGTTTATTTAACCCACAAGTTGAGGGTTACATTGTTTGCTTCCTGAGCTGAAACCTCACAAAAAAAAATTCCATGATGACCAAGCACGTAGCCAGGACACGGGTTTGGACTGGAAGCTCTCAGGTAAGGATTCACCACGGAGGCCTCCAAATTTTGTACCACTTCCTTCCTCCTAATCCACCAAAATATTGTGAATTGGCAAGTAAAAGCCAACACTAAATGGGAATAAAATTCCCCACGATGTTGTGCCACTCACCTCTTGTACCTCCAGCTGCCTCTCCTGTTCTGCTGGTTTCCTCGGCTGCTCAACCTGCCTGCCCTCCCTTGCCTGTTGAACCTGTCAACCTCTTCGTAGTCCTCTGCACCTACAACACCTAAACAGGAGGGAGGGATGATCACTCTCAGTTATTTCTCTAGTGTGGGCATCACACTGTGCCTGAAAAATGCAAAAATATACGGTACAAATAGATTATCTTAATTTCTTTCTGATGACCAAGTCAGCAGTTCTCCTAAAATTACCTGTCCTCATCAAACTCACACAAGGGAAAATATCCTACAACAATTTGGGTAGGAAGGGATGTCTGGATATCACCTGCTCCAGCAAGGCCAGCTCTGAAACTACATCAGAGGGCTTTGTCTGGGCAAGTTCTGGTTATCATCAACCTCTACAATCTTTCAGGTTGAAGAGGCCTTCTCAATTTCTACAAGCTCTTGGTGCTGTTCCAGGGCTTGTCTACCTTCTTTGGGAAGAATTTTTTTGTGGCTATGAAATATTCACCAGATGTTCTTGAAAAGTCTTAAGAGACTAAGAATCATAGAATGGCTTGGGTGGGAGGGATCTTAAAGGACATCTTGTTCCTGAGCAGGGACACCTTCCACTAGACCAGGCTGCTCCAAGCCCTGTTCAACCATGGGCACTTCCAGGGACGGAGCTGATGCCAGAATGATTTTTTGCTTTTTCTTTTATACTCCTCTTACATACTCTTTTATATAGTTTTATGTATTCTCAGTGCTTTTAGCCTACATACTTGTAACTTTCCAAGTCTGATAACTGAGACCCACTGTATTGTTAAACCAGGAGACCAAACAGTCTGGAAGCCCTAGACAGCAAGGTCCTCTCCAAAACATATTTTTGTAAACTAAAATAGGCCCATCCAGGGGGAAGGTTCCTCAGAACGGGGAGTTCACTCGAGCCTCTCATTGGGGGATCTTTGATAAGTATGCTAATTCTGCAAGGCCTATAATTGTGTGTATTTTGGTGTGAGGAGCAGTGCATGCATTTTCAGGGCATTCCACCTAGATGAAGTGCAGCACCCAAGGATCCTGAAATAAACACCGACGTAAAATCCCCTTTTCCCCATAAACCGTGTTTTGGTTTTAATTTTAAGACCAGGGAAAGGCAACAGAGCAGGCACAGCTGTGCCTCCCCACCCTCCCAGGGAACTCCTCCCTAACCCCAGGGTGCCCATCCGTGCCCGCAGCGCAGCCCACCGTCGGTCCTGCGCGGGTGCCGGGGGGTGTAGGTGAACTGCAGGTCGATGTGGCGGTTCTGGCGTGCCTCTGCCCGGCTCTTGCTGTGGCAGGCGCTCTTGTGGGCCTTGTAGTCGATCTCGGTGCGGAAGGCGTGCGTGAACTGCTCCGAGCTGCAGTGACCCTCCTCGCACAGGAAGTGCTTCTCGCGGAAGTGCTCCCGCAGGTATTCGTAATCACTGGGAGCAGAGAACATAGAGCTGACCCTTCCCACGGTACCACACAGCCACTCTCACCAGGGCAAGCGAGGACAAGCCCTGGTGGTTGTTTTGTCCTTATCGCAGAGATGTTTTCCAGCTGATACAGTTTCTGTATGGCCAATGCACGGTCCAGGTGTTAAACCAAACCCACAGATGCTCAGCACATCCAGCTACGCACACGACAAAGAAAGTTACTTCTATTCCCTTTGCACACGAACTTTGGAATCAAAAGAATCACAGAATTAAGGTCGGAAAAGACCTTTAAGACCATCAACCAGCACCACCACCATGTTCACCACTAAGTCATGTCCCCAAGCACTACATCCAGAAGGTTTTAAACACTTCTCAGGGATGGTGACTCCACCATTTCGCAGGGTAACTTCTTCTAATGCCTGACAATCCTTTCCATGAAAGTATTTTTCCCAATATCCAATCTAAGCCTCCCTTAGTGCAACTTAAGAACGTTTCCTCTCATCCTGTCCACCATTAAAAGTAACACAACAGATAGCTGCTGCCAGGCTGCAAAATGTAACTTTAAATAAAGAAAATTTTAAAGCGTGAACTAGACCCAAAGTGAATATTTTGGCTATTTCTTTGAGGAACTGCAGGCAATCTGCTGCCATTCCTCCACTCTGCCTTCAAACACTACCATCCCCTACATTCAAAGCAGACCCGAGCAATATTACTTCAAAATTTAAGCCGGAGAAAGGACTCATATCAAAAATCTGCTTGCCTGTAGTACTCCTGAGCCCCCTCAGAGTCGCAGAAGTGGCAGAAGTAGTGATCCCTGCGCAGGTGTTTCAGTAACTCGTCGTTGTCCAGGTACCTCTCGTCGCAGAACTTGCAGAGGGGGTGGCCCCGGTGGGAGGTGTCGTCGGGATCCCCATGGATCCGGTGCCGGGCCAGATCCTTCCGGGAATACCATTTCCTTTCGTAGGTGAAGATCTGGAGACACAGATATTGTATTCACTGATTTGTATTTATAGATTGGTATTGTTTCTTATGGACACAGAACTAAACAGAACAGGTTGTGCCCAACTTCTCCATTTGTAGGGCTAGAAGACTTGCTTCAAAAAGATGCAGTTTGACCACCAACACCTAAAATTTTTGGCGGAGAGGAAATAAAATTCAAGTGATGGATTCAAAGTCAATCTAACTAGCATTTCTCTGAACGCTGGAAATGGAATTAATTCCCTTTTTTCCCTTTGGAATCTTTTTATACTGTAGCAAATTTAAATTATAATCTCTGGGGTGGAAAAATCCTAACTGTGTATTTATCAACAAACAGTATGTTGCATTCTTGAATTTAGAAACCCCAAGTGAGCTGTTTTACTTTCCTCACACAGTAACCACCCCAAATAGCTGCACAGAGAGGCTCCACTTCAGTGAACAAATTGTGTATCATAAGCCAACCCTCTGTCCCCACTACCACGTGAGCTATTTTGGTAGGAAGGGCTCTGGAGATGCCTAAAGGATCAACCCAGCCTTGAGCACAAAATAGCCTTTATTTCTGGCCTAGACAAAGACTGGGAAATTGCTTTGGGAAAAGGTTTGTTTGGCTTTGCCATGGACTGAAACCACCACAGGTCTAAGAGTTTCTTTTCAGTGGGTACAAGTTACATGGAACTTTTCTTTGAAATAAAAATCTCTACAATATTCTGAAATTAAAAAGCAAGTTTTAATACTATTTGTGGTAGAAAATGACAAGTTCCCTCAGTGCTGGCTACATACACTGAGCATGAAGCATCTCACCACAGTTCAAAGGACACCACAAACCAAAGAAAGCCCTGCCCTCCCTCCCCACTTCCCTTCAATCAGCTCCAGGGATTCCAAGACTATAGGAAAGACTCAACTCAGTTCCCAAACTTATTAGGGTTCATTCAGGTCAACCTGCTCACTCCTGGATCCCATTCCTTTTGGCAGCGAACTCCAGTTCACCTGGCACGAACCAAATGTGGCACCACCACCGTGGGGTTTAATTTAAAATCTGGAGAACCTCCAGGCCCTCTTCATTAATCAGTTTATGGAAGGAGAAAGGTTTAAAATAAAGCAACTGGCCTCACTGCAGAAGAGAGAACTTAAATAAATCCATGCTGTTCTGCCTTCCCATCCTTCCCAGGAACTTCTGGAGCCAGGTCATGGAGGGAAGCCCCCCTCCTTCCCACACATCCAAGCAGAGGCCTAGCTCACCTTTAAGTGTTTAACACAGAGTTTGCAGCAGAAGAGCTCATGCTGCTTCCTCATGTGCTGTTCCAGATCTGCAAAGGTGTTGAAGGGCTTTGCATCCGGGCACAAGGAGCATTCGTGCTGCAGCAGCTTCCTAAGGGATGAGAGAGAGTCCCAGAAATGATCCAATTCCCTCTCAGCATCCCAATACCTTTAGCAAAACACAAATGTTCCACCCCTAGGAAAAGGCTCCAGTTTTATGGCTCCCCCTGCAATCTGCAGTGTGGGTTGTGACCTGCTTATTCCAAGAATTCTGCTGTATGGCAGGAATGGGATGGAACCAAATTACACCAAGGTTCCAACTGCTGGGGAAGAGCTGAGCAGCCACAGAGTAGGAACTACAATGTCACTACAAAACTGAATAAACTGAAACAAACCCTTCCACTACCAGAGATTCAGCTGATTCCTGCAATATTCACATCCAATTCCATTACACTTTCCACTGTCAGAAACTGAGGAATATGTAAGAGGGAGATAAAGAATTATATGAGGAAAGGAAGGAAAAAACCCACCCCCAAACCCCACCCTACAATGGTTCCCAAGAAGAGTTGAGCACTGGTCTCACTGTGAGACTCCCACTCCCTGATTTCCATAAATTTCAAGCCATGCAAAACTGTAAATGTACCAAAGTTACACTCTTAGCCCAAATCCAGGTGAATATAGTGCCCAGTTCTCCAAGGAAAAGGTTCCATTGCCTGCATGGCTTCACCTTTTCCACTCCTATTTCCATTATCTCAAACCCTCCCAATTAAGGATAAGAAAAATATTTGTAGAACACGATGCTGATGCCACGTTTTTATTCTGCACTGGTTTTTTCACTTCACCTTTTTTCCCTCCCATTCTTTGTGTGAAAGAATTAAGAATTAAGATCTTCGTGTGAAGACAATGTTACTCTTCATGCAATACTTGGCACAACTGGGTTTGGTTAGTCCTTATTCAGCACAGTAGTAATTACAATTATAACAGCAATTAAGTCTTTATCCATTTCCACAGCAGCCGTGCAAAGAATGTGAAGGTTTTCAGCAGGTTTACTGCTGCTAAAGATATCAAAAATGCCTTTTATTGAAAGAGTAAAGCTCATGTGCAGTGTTGGCAAAACAAACACTGCAGCCTCGAGGAGCTGCTGAGTGTTCAGTGCCACTGCCCTGCTCTGTCACCTTGCCAAAAACACCTGCATGGCAGGTGACTCACATCCCCAGCTCCCCAAATGCCAGGAAACCACACCACCCTGCTCTCCCACAGCAGCACTTCCTGCCACGTCCTGTGCGTCACCACGTGCTTGGGGAGGCATTCCAGGAAGGAGCCAGCGCTCACCTGTACAGTGCATAAACCTCTGCATCCATGAAATAAATGTCGTATTTCTTCTCATGCTGCAGCTGGTGCAGGGCTATGGAGGAGAAGGATGGGAGCTTCCGCCCGAACACCACCTGTGGGACACAGCACCGGGATCAGCAGGAGCTGCGGGATTCCAGGCAAGGTTCTCGGCACAAACTCTGGGAGCTCCCCACGCCCACAGAGCTTTGTGCCAGCCCCAGCTGTCACCACCCCCAGGCATTGTCCCCTGCTGTCAGCAAAGCCACAGGACATCTTATCAACCTTCCAGAGAAACGTGGATTGGCCCAGCCTGGCCTTTGGAGTTTGAACGAAACGTTTCTGGTCTGTTTTGCTCTCACAGCTGTTCCAAGAGTAAATATCCTCAACGAACACAACCCCTTCCACAGCCAATGCCTGGCAGGAGCCCTGCCCTCGACTCCTCCCCATCTCCTGGAGGATCACACGGGAACCTGGAGTCTCCAAGTGACAAATGACTCAATGCCTAAGAGTCTGGCAGGGAAACCACTGCTTCTTCTTTCCTTAACTCCCAGGAAACGGAGGAGCCAAACACACAACACCTCCAAAGTTATTGGTACCACATACCCCTCTCAGGGAATTTCCTTGTTCCCAGCTGCTCCCGCTGGGCTCTGAGCACTGCGGCTGTTTCAGGTGTTACAGGAGCCACCTACCACTGCCTGCTCCAGCACACATTCCCAGACTGGGAATTACTGGGGTAGCAGCAGCATTTAGGGAACAGCCAGAGTTACCAGCCCAAGCCCAGAAAGCCTGAGACATAAATGCAGTAAAGAATTTCACTTCTTACAGCAAAAGCTACATTATAAACCTAGAACTAGATTCCCAGAGAAGCTGTGGCTGCCCCTGGATCCCTAGAAGTGCCCAAGGCCAGGCTGGACAGGTTTTGGAGCAACCTGGGATAGTAGAAGGTGTCCCTGCCCATGGCAGGGGGTGGCACTGGACAAGCTTTAAGGTTCTTCCATTCCAAACCATTCCAGGATTTTACAATTCCATGACCCCTCCTAAGAGGAGATGCCTCCTGGAGCAGGGAGTAAAGGCTCCATTCTCTGCTGCCAGAGCGAGCCCTGCTGACTTCAAACCATACACATTCACTCCAAACTCCATTTTCTTCACATTTTGTTTCCTACTCGCCCGGGTGGCGGCGGCACCGCCGGGAGCGGGGCAGAGGGCGGATAACCCGGACTGTCCGTTCCCGCCGGTTCCGCTCAGCACATTCCCCGACCGTCCCGTGCCCGAGCGCTGCCCCACCCGGCCCGAGGCTCCCCAGCACCGGGCCCGGCCTCACCTGCCGCAGCTCCTCCCGGCACACGGCGCAGTACCGGACACCGCAGAGCGCCCGCATCCGCACGGAGCAGCGGTAGCAGATGGGGTGCTCGCAGCGGCCCAAGGCCACCACGTCCAGCTCCCCACAGCACAGCACGCACGGCCCCTCCGCCGGGCCCGGCCCCACGCCGGCCATGGCGGCCATGGCGGCCTCGGCCCCGCGCCGCCCCGCCCGCACCACAGAGCGCGGGCTAGAGCGCCGCCCTACCATAGAGACGCGCACTCATCTAACGCTCATTGGCCATAGAGTTCGGCCCCGAGCGCCGCCGCGCTGCCGGAATTAATTCGCCCCGACGGCGACAGCACCACCCCGTGACGTCACCGCGCGGTCCTCCAAAGGCCGGCCATAGGAACGCAGCGCGGTGACCATAGAGATGCGCTGGGCGGAGCGTCCCGCAGTGGGCCGCTCTGGCTCCCTCTCGATGGTGTCTCTGGGGAGGAGGAGGACCCCAGGGCTATTCGGGCGTCCCGGGCATATTTGGGGTCTCGAGGTCCTTCCTGAACGCCTCTGGTTGTGAGGACATGGCGATCTCAGACTCTGCACCTCAGTCTGTGGGGACATGAGGGACCCCAGGGCCGTTCCTGCTACCCCTGGATGTGGGGGAGTGGGGGACCTCAGCCCATTCCCGTTCCCCCGTGCTGATTTATGTAGGATTTTCCCAGGACGAACACCTGCCCTGGGGTGCAAACAGACCCTCCATGGATTCATCAGATCGACAGCTCTGCCTCTTGATTTAATTCTATAACCGAACTATGTGTTTTCCCAGGTAAACTGTGTGTAATTGGGGAAATAAAAACGTTAAAAACGTGCTTGGAACACTGCAGACGCTGTGATTTTGTATCCATTAGAGCAAGAACACAAACGAGCTCTGGCAGCGCGTTAGGAGCTCAGTCTAAGGTAAATAAATATTTATTTGCTGCAGGTGGTAGGTCACACCTACCCGTCCCAGCTGTCCGGAGGCAGCCCAGGTGAGCTGGAGTCACTCCCGGCTGGAAAAGGGTACGGGAAGGTGGCTCCCGATCCTGCCCTCCTCACAGCTCAGCCCCGGGTTTAAATTCTCGCCGTTCCTGAGGCGCAGAGGTGGGAATTGCGGCTCCTTGGACAGGAGAGGGTGCTCCAGGAGCATGGAAAAATGTTTTAACAGCAGCCATGTTCCTCTGGATGTGGGGAAGGCAAAAAAAAAAAGAAGAAAAGGGATGAAAGCTTGTTTGGCGACAGCACAGAGGAACACACAGGAAGTTTTTCAAAGTTTGTGATCTCTCACCCTTTTTTTTTTCCTCTCACATTCCCGCTAAGTGACCAACGTGGGATCACTGAATCACAAAATCTTGGGATGGTTTGGGTTGGGAGGGACCTCAAAGCCCACCCAGTCTCACCCCCTACCATGGCAGGGACACCTTCCACTGTCCCAGGGTGATCCAAGCCCCTCCAACCTGGACTTGGACACTTCCAGGGATCCAGGGGCAGCCACAGCTTCTCTGGGAATTCCATCCCAGCCACCGTCACAGCCAGGAATTCCTTCCCCATATCCCACCTAACCCTGCCCTCGGGCAGTGGGAAGCCATTCTCCCTTGTCCTGTCACTCCAGTTCCTAATGAAATTCCTAGTGAATTCCTAGAATCTTCCTGGAATATTGGATTTGCATCTCTGTGTTTCCAATCTTCTTTCTTTTCCCTGAAGACCTTGTCATTTGAGTCAAAAGTTGCTCTTCGTTTTCTTCGAGCCATAAACAATCATTTCAGGACAAAGCAGCTCATCGGATAGATCATTAAAACATCCCATGATGCTCACCAGCCTCAGTTAACGACATCTGTGCCATCAAATAAATTAAGTAATAGGTTTGTTAAGTGTTTGGGTGCAGATAATGAAGGATTTTAACGATTTGGATCATTGCATACAACAGGTAATATTTACTTTCTCCTAAAGAGCCCTATTTATCCCTCTTGAGCGTGGAGTGGGATAACACGCATCTTGCTAATCAACCCTGAAGTGTGTTTGGGTGGGGCTGCGTGGAATAATTAGGAATGACTGAGGGTGCTGGGTGTAATTACTCCCAGGAAATGTTCCCCGAATTAATGACACTGTTGAAAATGTTTTTGTGCCCAAACTGCATCACCCAATTTTGGAGAGCAATTAGCATGAAATGAGCTGGAGGCTGCTGGCAGTGATGTGCTGCCCTGAGTGTCACTTGGCTGGGGAATGACACCATGGCTCAGGATCATAAACACACCTGAGGAATTGGGATGGAAAGGGACATTACTCATTGCCAGGACAATGGGACACAGACACTCAGCATGAGTTGGGATATTTCAGAGTTCGATTCTGGTTGGTGACATCACTTCCCACCAGTCCAGGAGCGCCAAGGGCCTGACCCAAAGCCCTGATCCTGTAAGTGTGTCCACAGCAGTGTGTTTTTTCCCCTGGGAGTGTGTAGTGTTCCTGGTCCTGCTGTTTTCCAGGCAGGCAGCAGCACTGGCAACTCCTCAGCTGGGGCATGTTCTGCTTTTTGGGTGATATTTGTTATAATCAGTGTCTGAGGGGAAAACCTTTGAAGGTTTTGTGTCCCTTCATGGTGCAGGTGAACTTTCCCAGCACTGACAGCTTGCACCAGGTCAGATCCCATCTTCAGTTTTTAGATTCAGGGAGTTCATTTGGGACACAACCCACATAAGGATATCACAGAATGGCCTGGGCTGGAAGGAACCTTAAAGGTCATCTGTGTTCCTTCCAGCACAGGCTGGAGGCCAGATCCATCCCTGACCTCTACATCCATCATGGGATGACCCAACCCAGGCCAGACCCCAACTTCTGGCAGATTGCCATTGGCAAAATTGGGCATCCTTAACTGCTGCCTCTTGTTCTTCCTGCACAGCCCACAGAGAGCAGATTGGAGCAGCCCTTCCATGGCACGGCCTCAGGCTGCACCAGGGAAGGTTCAGGTTGGATACTGGGAAAATTCCTTCATGGAAAGCGAAGTCCCAATCTTTGGATGTGGCACTTGGGGACATGAGTTAGTGGTGGCCTTGGCAGTACTGGGGGAATGGTTGGACTCAATGGTCTTTGAGCTCTGTTCCAACCTCAGTGTTTCTGTGATTCCATGCCCTGCTAACGCAGCTCTGCTGGTACCATGACTTTTCCAGCAGTGGGACACATCTTTCCACAGCTGTAAAATGCCAAAAAAAAGCCCCTCTCTGTTCTGTTTTGACATCATCACACAAGATGCTCCCACTCTCCTGGCGTTCCCATCATCATCAAGCAGCACAAAGAATTGCTAAAAAGCCAATATTGAAACATTCAAACTTTATCAAAGCCTGTTTCCAGCTCCTCACCCTTCTGGAGAACCATCCTGCTGGTGCCTGTGAGTCATGTGTTGAGATTAATTTATTTTGTGGTGCAGAGAGGTTTTTATAACCCTGTTTCAAGGGTTTGAATCATTCTTTGCTGATGATTTAAAGACGCTGGTTTATTTCTCTGGTGATTGCAAATGAAATCCGGATCTTAGCACTGAGTGTGACCCCAAAACATAAAGAAATAAAATTATATAGAATTAACTGGGTTCTAAATATCTTAGTTGGTGCTTAGTTCTGTGTGTTGGCAGGCAGGGAATATTTCCTTCCCAGGAAAAAGGGTTAATATTGACACTTGGAATAGTCGATTTCCATGTTTACTTGCTAAATATCCCATAATAACTGCAGAAAAAGGCCCTTCTCTAGTCATTTAATCAGCAATAAATACACTTTGGAATAATTGATCAGTCTGGAGATGAGCACAACAAACCCATTCCACTCACAAGAGCCACAGATCCGATATTTATAGTTCAGCACTGAGATCCCGTCCAAATGTAGAACTAAAGGTTATGCTTTGGATTAATTTCCCATTCCCAGCTTGGTGCCGATGCGGCTCATTTGCAGCCAAGGCTCTCAGTGCATAACAGAGGAATTTGTCTTCATTTGATAAAGTTTCTGCTAAAAGTGATGATTTTCTCATAGGTTTTTTTAAGGAAAGTAAGTCTCAGACAGTCCCTGAGCAGTGGCTTCTCACAGGTACCTCATTGGTTGGAATGCTATGAGGCACCTGGCATGGTTTGGGGTGGAAGGGACCTTAAAGCCCATCCAGTTCCAGCCGCAACACCTTCCACCATCCCAGGTTGCTCCAAACCCCATCCATCCTGGCTTTGAACACTTCCAGGGATCCAGGAGCAGCCACAGCTTCTCTGGGCACCCTGTGCCAGGGCCTCCCCACCCCCACAGGGAGGAATTCCTTCCCAGTATCCCATCTAACCCTGCTCTGGCAGTACGAAGCCATTCTCCTTGTCCTGGCACTCCAGGTCCTTGTCCAAAGTTGCACCAGGGGAGGTTCAAGTTGGATATTAGGGAGAATTTTATCATGGAAAAGGCTGTCGAGCCCTGTCACAGGCTGCCCAGGGCAGGAGTGGAGTCACCATCCCTGGAAGTGCTCAGAAAATGTGTGGATGTGGTACCTGTGGACATGGGTTAGTGATGAAGATGGTGGGGGTGGGTTGATGGTTGGACACGGGGATCTTAGAGGACTTTTCCAACCTTAACTTGTGCAGATTTGCTTGAAGACAGATTTTATTCTCATCTACACTCCTCCAAGCCCTCCAACCATCTCACACATGTGTGCTGGAGAGTCTCACCTAATTAAATTTCAGGAAAACAGGAGAGCTCTTGGGAGTTGTGTGGGCTTTGGTTAAGAGATCTCAGGGCTGTCGAACGAAAGATTCATCTCTCAACTCTTTCTCCTCGCAGCAAACGCTGCACAGCAGAGCCAAATTTGCTCTGCACTTCACACATCTGGGTATTAACTCACTGGTGGGGTTGGGAATTATTTCCAGGAGAAAGACTGACTCATGGACTGGAGGGGGCTGAGGATCTGCTCACATTACAGATACCAGCCCCTGGCATATTTTCTCCCTGCTCTTTTCCCTGCTTTTCAGAGTTTTTGTCTTTGCTGCTTTCCTGAGGCAGCGCTGTCATCCCACATCATGGGGAACTTCTCATCATGGTTCCTTGGTGGTGTTATGTCACATACAAACCACTCTGTGATGCTGCTGCTGCAGCCCTTGAGGTGTTTAGAGACTTTTAATCCTCTGCCAACCACAGGAGAGGCAAAATACAGGGCAGGGTGGATGATGGTGTCTCACAGCCCATCCTCTCACCCGAGAGGCCCCACCAGAGCTGAGTTCTCCAGCTGATGAGTCACACCAGGAGTGAAGGGTCATTCCTGCAGCTTGTAGGATGATGGACAACTTCATTAAGCTGGAGAGGTGAGGACCCCTCGGTGGGTTTGGTGGGTCTGGACCTCTGCTTGGTTTTGGTCTCCCATCAGTGATTCAGTGATTCCCTCTTTGTACCTTGGTTTGAAGCAGAAATAATTCCACTGACTCACCTGAGGCTTAACTATTGTCTGTAAAGGGCTTTGAAATCCTACAGGATCAATGCCTTGAGAGTGTGGGTGATTGTGGTGTTAGCTCAGCCCAGAATCCAAGTGAAGAAACAAATTCCCTTGGCTTGGAGCAGCACTCCTTGAAACTCGGCACAACTATCACAAGTCTGTAGGGTTTTTTCCTTACCTTTGTTCTAATGGATCCATTGTTTCATGTAAAGGTTTCTACTGCTCTTGTTCTATCCTGTGTGACATTTACAGTACTCTTTGTTCCATTAGCAAAGTAATTTGAGATAGTTTATTATCCTTTGGAGACTTCACTGCCTTCTGTTTAACTTCCACGTGACTGGACCCTGAAAAAAAAAATCTCTTAAAATAGTGCTTGAAGCTAAAAATAGTGAGAAATGAGTTGTTTCTTAGGAGTCAAATAATTAATTTAGTGCGCTTTAGCAAGATCAGCAACATTAGGAAACACCCCTTGTTGTTTCCTCTTTCTCTTCAGAGCCACCACAGCCTGCAGCAGCTTTCTCAGGGAGTCAAGGTGTGTTTTACCTCACAGCTTGAAGCTGTAATTTGTTTGTAGCAACTACAGCTCCTTTATTTCAGAGGAACAGAGAAATAGCATTTAATCACGTTCTGAATCACTGGGGGAAGGAATTGCTCCATGATCTGAGTTTGTTACACAAGGACACACTCAAGCTGCAAGAAAATGGCAAAGATTGTTATTCCTGGGGCTTTCTAGGGTGCTGCAACCACAGCACCTGAGGGACCAAGGCTGTTTGGGTCCTCCTCACTGAGTGCCTCATCCTTGCTCCACACAAACACTGTTCTGATTCCCCAGGAGCTCAGCAGTGGGATGGGTGTTGGAAAACATCAAGATTTGCTGAGGCATGTGTGGGAATATATTTTTCTTGCCATCAAGACTTTGCTCTTTGCTCTACTTCACTCCCAGGCTGAAGTAATGCAGGAGGAAGCAGGGATGTGAATCCGGGAAAGGAGGCGAAGGGAAAGCACCAGAATTTGGTGACCGGGCAGAGATGGAGCAGTGGGAAATCAGAGCAACGACCTGGGCAGCCAGGCAGGGTGTTCATCCTGTCACCTTTCTGGGTGGCATCTGCAGTCCCAGCTCACTCAGCTGCTGAGCTTCCAACCTTGTCTGAAAGTCACCTGTCCACAGCAGCACTGGCTTTGCTATGGATTGGGATGTGCCTGGCACTGCCTGGTATGGGATGGGCAGCAAAACTCATCCCTGCTCCGACCTCCAACTTCAGTTTTGTGCCTCCAGCTGATTTCACAGCAGTGGAGACTCTTTTGGCTGATTTTTGTCTGTCTCTCTGAGGCCAACCTGCAGAGGAAGGCAGAGCTGGGCAATGCCCAGGTGAAGGACCTCAGAGCAGGAGGCTCCAAGTTACTTGGCCCAAGCTTCCATTCCCTTGTGTGGTGTTTGGCAATGTGCTCAACACTCTGTGCCTCAGTTTCCCAGCCTGAAGAACAGGATGATCCCAATTAGCAGAGTTGGATGAGTTTGCAGAGTGCAGGAGGGCAAGCTCTGTTCCTCTTCATCCCAACTGATGTCACCTCCATCCTCTCATACTCCCACAGGGACATGCTGGAGAGCCCAAATGGCCAACAAAAGTCATGTATAGAACAGGCACTAATGCTCAAGAGTGCAGAGGCCTCATCCCAGCACTGGCCTCTCCGATTGCTTTGTTTTCCTGCTCGCTGAGTCGCTAACCTTCCAATAAACACCAGAGTCATTATCATAAAAATGTGGAAAATGCTGTCATTAAACCCCATCGGTTTCGCTTTCAAGTGCCTCTTTCTGGGACATCAAATTCATTTAGCTCATTCTCCAAAGCCACAAATCCTGAGTGGCTGCAGTAATGTGTGTGGTGGGAGGTGAGAGCACAGCAGGAATTAAATCGGGCGGAGAGGGCTCTTCGGAGGGTTCGGCTGGGTTTATTGTAGGGGTGAAGATGTGATGCCTCCAGCCGCTCACCCCTCTCTCCCCTCAGCTGTGGGGTCCCTCGGGATGTTTTCCAGAAACCCCAGTTCATGCTCTGGAGCTGTGGTGGTGATGGTGGGGCCAGTGCAGAAATTGGAGGTACTATCTGGAGAACCTGAGCATCCAGCAGGATGGGAGCTGCAGCAGAGCCTTCCTCTTACAAAAATAGTGATTTTGTTCCAAAATAAAAGAAAACCTTAAAGTCTTTCAGCAGCAGAGCCATGTGGTAAATTCCTATGGTTTGATTCCCCAGAGAAGCTGTGGCTGCCCCATCGCTGGAAGTGTTCAAGGCCAGGTTGGATGGGGCTTGGAGCAACATCCAAGTAGGTAGTGGAAAGTGTCCCTCCCCATGGCAGGAGGTGGGACCTTTAAGGTCACTTCCAACTCAAACCATTCCAGGACTCTGTGATTCAATGATGATCCCACTCCCCTTCCCCTCAACAAATGTGGAATGACATCATTAAGGGTTCATCTGAGCACTGGGATGGATGAACAAAGTCTCAGCTCAGTGTCTGTGTGGTTGGTAAATGTGATGCTGGAGCCAAAATCTGAGGGTTTAAATAAAAACACAAAAATAGGGTTTCCAAAAGGGGTTGGGATCAGCTGGACGCTGCCCAGGGTCAATAAACACCTGCAGCTTACAGAAATGACCCGAGAGGCTGAAATCTCAAACTCCTGGGAGTCTGTACAAGACTTCTATAGGAATCAGAATTTGGTAGAAAGTTTTTTATCTCCCAAAAATAAGCACGATTTTGTTCCTCTGGGGGAGTTCCTGGCACAAGCCCCCCTCGGAGCAGCACGGTGCCATGTGCCCGCTGACGTGCTACAGTATTTGTGGAGCATCGGCTTCTGTGAGGGGAAGAAGAATCCTAAAATTATCTTTACTTACTTAGAATATAAATAGAAGACAAATTGCTTATCAGCTGTTTTGTTGGAAAGATATTTAAAAATACTTGGGAGAGGAAACATGCACTCTGCAGGAGATCCGGAGCCGCACTGTATCCAAAGGGTCTCGGTGCCTTGTGGACAGAACTGCAGGCTGTCAGCAGGGATCATTCCAGGGAGGGAATATTCAGTTCATGGAGAGTTTATCAGGGTTACAAGTTACCCAAATTACACCAAAAATGCAGATAAAAGACACTTCAAGCAGATCCCTGAGAATGAGAAAATCTTTCATTCCTGGCTGGGACGGTTGAGCCCACGTTGGAGTGTGGCTGCAGTGAAATAAGAGCTACTAAACCTGCCTTTTCTTGGGCACAGGGCAGGCGCAGAACAAGCCAGGAGGAGCATCAGGTGCTTCCAAATCCATCCATGTCTGGTGGGGAGGAGGGAGTGTAATGGCTTTTGCTGGAGGGAGTAGAGCCGGCAGCACGTGTCGGGTGACCCAGAGGATGCGCTGGGATGCTCCATGAGCTGTACCGGTGCCATTCATTAATGGTGCTATTAAACATCAAAGTGCTGAGGCCCTTTTAATGTCCAGAGCACTCAAGGGGTCACAAAAATAGCGCATCCAGCAGGGGTTGGCTCAGACTGAGACAGGAGCTAGACGCATCCTTACTGTAAACCTGGGCGCTTCCAAGAACTCAAGCCATGAATGAGTTGGACTCTGCTCTGGTTTGTTACAGGAACGAGTTGTGCTCTGCACAGACGTAACTTCCAGCATCCCCTCACAAAAGGGGATCCCCATCTTGCCAACTGGGATTTGCACTCACTCCCAGCCTTCTCAGAAGACAAAGAGGCTCCACACTGATGTTGCTGCTTTGGACTTCTCTCCTCCTCAGACCATACCCAGCTCCGCATGCTCTGATCCCTGCCAGGCCAAGAGGCTGGTTCCTACAGGAGGAGGATGTTGCTTGGCCAAGATCCCACACTCTGAGGAGTCCCCAGCATGGCTCTGTCCCCAGTGTGAGCCTGGAAACACATCCCTCAGAGCAGAGAGTCACAGAACACCAACAAATGCACAGGCTGGGCTGATGGAGAAAGTTTCCACTGGGAACTTGTGCTTGTTGGGTGGGAGAAGATGGACCTGGATGGTAAAGGACTGGGGGATCCTGATGATGGGAAGCAGCCTCACTGGATTCCTTTGAATCACGTTAAAATAATATCAATGAGGAGAAATACCAACCTCTGCCTAAAGAAGGTGTGGTTGCCCCATCCCTGGAAGCATCCGGGGCCAGGTTGGAATGGGCTTGAAGCACCCTGGGATAGTGGAAGATGTCCCTGCCCATGGCAGGGGGTGGGACTGGATGGGCTTTAAAGTTCTTTCCAAACCAAACCATTCCAGGATTCTAAAATGCTGAGATGAAAATTAATCAGGTTACTGTGCGGCCTGAAAAAAAACGAGAAATGATTTACTCCTAGTTCAGTGTATAAAGCCAAGAACTTCCGTAATAAACAGGAGGAACTGGAATTGCTCTCTGATGAGCATAAACTTGACCTGCTTGGTTTCATTAAGGAATCTGGGGCGGGGGAAATCACCTGACTGGACTGGCAAAATTGATGGTGATATGTTTAAGAAGAACTGAGTGACGGAAGAGGAGAGGAAGCAGCCTGACAAAGCCCCTGCGAACGGTCTTGAGCACTTCACCACAGGGAACACGGAGGATGCTCAAGGATGCTTGGGATGCTCCAGGCTGCGGGGGGATGCCCAGAGGATGCTCGAGGCCATGGGGACAATGCTGAAGGCTTCAAGGAGGATGCCCACGGACGCTCGGGTTGCTCTGTGTTTCGGGGGATGCTCAAGGATGCTCAGAGGATGCTTGGGGCCATGGGGAGGATGCTAAAGGCAACAGGGGGGATGCTCATGGATGCGCGGGATGCCGCGGGCTGCAGGGAGACACTCGGGGATG